>JAOXJM010000041.1:375488-390388 GCA_026413425.1 Tringa solitaria
CCTTTTTTTTTTTTTTTCCTCCCCCCCCCCCCCCTTTTTTCTTTTTTTTTCTTTTTTTTTTTAACATTTCGGTGTTTATGAAGGCAGCAAGGCCTTGCCAGGTTCTCACAGGTACAGCCCACGGCCTGACCTTGCTGCTGGGGAGGGACCCTGGATGTTCACCCTTTCGTAGGGTCTCAGCTTCTCTTCCACCCCAGCTTTGCCCGCGGGGAGCCGCGGCGGAGGCAGGGTGAGGGGCACGCAGGGACCCCGGGCTCTGTGCCCGCAGTGACCCCAGAGCTGCCTTGTCGCTTGAAAACCATCTTGGCTGGAGATTCCTGCCATTCAGTGCTTCATCTCGCTGCTTTTTGTGGAGAAAGTGAAAGAATTAAAAAAAAAAAAAGGCAGTTCCTTGCAGAGGCGGGGGCAGGCACTGGTGTGCCTCTGTGGAGCGCAGGTTTCTGTGTCGCCCCCATCCCCGCTGGGGGGGTCCCGCTGCCGGGAACCACTGGAGCCTCTGCGTTTGTCACAGAAAGGTCAATGTTGAGAAGAGGCAACTCGCACCTCGCTCTGCTGCTCCAGCGCCGGCGGCTGGCACTGAGCTAGCTTCTACCCTTTCGTGTTTGCAAACACAAGTTAAATTTGTCTAGCGTTTGCTAGAAACATCTGACTTCCCGAGCCTCTGTACGACCCAGTGCTGAGGGAGCGACGGCCATTTGATGTAGGGGGTATTTTGGTAATACAAAGAATGAGATTGTCAGGAAATACTATTTTCCTGGTAAACAATGTGATGTAATAAGCGCAAAGACTGCAGGCTCTGCACCCTGGCTTGTTTATCTCGTAAAATAATGTTATGCCAAAGTCTTCCCCGGGTAGCTGCTGTGCCACATGTAGAAGAAAACCACAAATCTTCTCCTTGTTCATATTAAAAATTGGAAAATGGGAAGTGTGATGTAGAAGCAGAGACACGGTACTGCCCTTGCTTGCTGCTATTAACGCAGCACCTTCAGTAACTCGCTGCTGGAAATTGCTGGGAAAAAAAGATAAGAAAAAGAGTTCGGTGCAAACTCAAATTAGCTCCTCTAGTTGATTCAAATATATATCTGTGGCTTTAATGACAAGCTGGGTCAATGCTGTGCTCTTGTCAGAGAGCTGCCACGGTGCAGGCTGGGGTTTCAGCTTTCCTCCTCAGCTGCGACTCGGTTTCCAGCATCAGGACCTAAGAAGGCAGCTTCTAACAGAATGGTTTGGGTGGGAAGAGACCATAAAGCCTACCCAGTGCCACCCACTACCCTGGGCAGGGACACCTCCCACCAGACCAGGTTGCTCCAAGCCCCCTCCAACCTGGCCTTGAACCCCTCCAGGGATGGGGCAGCCAGAGCTGTCCAGGTCACTCTGGATGGCATCCTGTCCCTCCAGCGTGTCAATGCTCCACAAAGCTTGGTGTCATCAGCAAACTTGCCGTGGGTGCACGCAATCACACTGTCCATGTCACCAACAAAGGTGTTAAACAGCTCCAGTCCCAGTACAGATGCTTGAGGAACGCCACTCATCACTGGTTGCCACTTGGACATCGACCGTGGTGGGGTGGACGTTCCCCATGTCCCTGTCCACCCCCTGCTGCGGTCCTGGAGCTGTGAGGTCTCATGGCGTCTGTACAGCGAGAGGACCTCTGTCCCTGCCTGCCCCACCAGCTCCCTCCTGGGGGCTCCAGGATCTGGGGCTCTGTTGAATTTGACTTGCTTGATATTTGCAAGGAAAGACAGGATCGTGCCCAAAGGACTTCAGTGTTATCTCCTCCCCTGATTCTCCTCTTCCAGCATCAACTTGCATCTGTCAGCATAAGCTCCTTCATTCCTAAATCATTTTCAGATTTTGTATTAATTTTTTAATCATCTGGATATGAATGATTAATAAATGTTTAACAGCTCATAAAATATTTATCATGTTTCCCTATGGTAGGCTCTCCATCTTTACTTGTTATCACTAGCGGGTATGAAAAATGTCTACAAGGCTGCAGATCGAAGCAACAGCCTTGTATCTGCCTCACCAAACAGAGCTCTCGCTTCTTTCCAGAGCATGCAGTCTTTAATGAAAAAACAGGTGAGGAATCCTGATTAACTCTGCAAACACTGAGGTGCAAAAGTATCTGCACTGGAACGACTCAGCTGCCCTAAAAATCATACTGGCCAGATGTTCAGCAGAGATCTGCTCCAGAGAGTGAGAGTGAAGAGAGCAGGTTATGCTGGAGCCACGTGTCGCTGCCCAATGTGAACAACCCTCTTCTGACACGGTCTTCCTTTGTATTATTTTTAGATTTTGTATTTGCATTGAATTATCTTAGGAAGTAAAAACTTTCACATCAGTAAGTCATTGTCATCAAATAACGAGGAGAATTTTTCCCTGTATTTCTTTTCTCACCAGGGGTTCAGAGGAACTGAAGCAGTTTCTGCCTTTGGTTGCTCACCGTGCAATCAACCCTGTCCTGTCAACACTTCAGAAGGTTCCTCCATGGCATCAGCGGTGTTGCCCTGGACCTGCTCTGGACTAGGGGATTTTTCTCCTGGCAGAATATTCCAGACGAATATCGCTGCCGTCTCCCATCTGGGCTGCTCCAAACACGACAAATCTAGCCAAGAGTCCACACTTCTTCTGAAAGCAGCAAATCTTGGCCATCAGGTCCACTTCTGCAAGCCTCAGACCTGCCCTGTGCTCTGGGCAGCTGAGCAGAGAACAGCAGGAACGCATTTTCTCCAAAGAGCTCAATTGATAGAGAGAGCCTGTTATAACTAAAAACTTATTAATGAATAAATGAATAAATAAATAAATACATGGGAAAAGGCTTTTGGTGTGATATCCGTTCTTAAAATGCCATCAAATGTTCCTCCTTTAAGATATGCATGTCCATACCAGAGACAGGACCAAGTGTGCAGAATAAACACTGCCAGTGAGTGGGGACTGGTTTATGCTCCCAGTGTGGTCTCTTTGCCCGTATGTAGGATCAACATCCTTCCCAGTCATCTTCTGAAAACAGAGTAAAGTCTATTAAAAGAACTGTGAATGTAGAACAAAACTTTTTTTTCTGTCAAAGCATTTCCGCGAGGGAGAGGCAAAAGGGACAAACCCTTATAATATGTCAGCTGCAGTGTTGAACAAACTGCTGAAAATGCTCGGATGCCTGCGGGTTGTGAACCCCTCTGCTGGAACGCTCCACCTGGTACCTCTCTCACGGGACATTCCACCTTGGACCTTCCCAAGTGGCCTGTGCCTGCCCACGGCACCGTGCAGAGGGGTGCTTGTTGGTTTGGCGGGGGGGTTGGCAGTGCCAGGTTAATGGCTGGACTCAGTGGTCTTAAGGGTCTTTTACAACCTAAAGGATTCTGTGATTCTGTGATTCTGTATTAAAAATATCTATATAAGTGGGAATTTGTGTGTCCACCCGCATCCAGTGCAGCAGGAGGAGCGCCACAAAGCTGGTCTGAAATTGCATTTGCATTTGTGCATGGAGGCTTTTCACAATTACAATCTTCGCTTTTTGCTTGATTAAATAACATAATTATACCATTTGTAAACACTGTGCGGGTGTGGTGGTCACTGAGATGGGCCACTTCATCTTTTCAATACACAGGCTGGACTCTGACCCAGCGTCAACTATTTAAATGTGTATTAGTTTACTTCAGCAAACCTCGTCTAAGCAATTTTGGCTTTTATTTTAACTATTACAGAGTACAGACCAAATGCAATCCAAACAAGATTACCAGGAGTGACTTTTCTTCTACAAATTCCTTTTTTTTTAATATGAAAAAATCTTATTGCAGAACCACCCAAAATTAAAATTAAAATTAAAAAAAAAAAGTAAAAATTAAATGTACCGTCCTTTACCTGGGTAAATAGCAGTTGGGTTTTTTTTATTATTTTCTGGTATTTAAATTCACTGTCTGTTTAAAGGTCTAGTAGATAATTAAAAAAATAAAATAAAAAAAAGAGTAAGTAAAACATTTGCCTTTTCACCTGAAAGGTGACCTTTTATGCTCTTTTGGCCAGAGAACACAACTCTACCACACTCACCAAGTACCGATAACTATTCTGCTTGGATCTGCAAAAAATAATTGGAAAACGTGTTTTCCAAGTCAAACACAACTGTATTTTTCTTCCTTTTTTTACCAAAAGTATGGTGCTTTTTCACTTTAATATTTTTAATTGTAATGATTTTTTCTTTTAAGATTAAGGAGATTCACTATGAAGGATAAGAATCAATGATATCTATTTATAAATAAATATAAAGCATTATAGGATAAAACTCTGAAGAAACTGTCAGCTGACATCATTGGCTGTTTGAGTAAAAGCAAACACTCTTCAGAAGAAGAAAAGAATTAGAGATATGTGGTGTATTTATTTATAGATAAACGACATTCCTTCAACAACACTGCTTTTTTTTTTTGATTTTTAACATTTCCCTCAGATCAGTCATGTCTTTCTGTTTGTCAATACAGTCAGGCAATTCAATTAATATTTATCAAGACTCCATGTATGACAAATAGCTTTGCGTACTGCCGGGATTTGGTTATCTTTGGCAACTCAGAGTAACAATTACTACTATTAGAAAGAAATAATTGCCTAAGTGACAATTCAGCACACAATCAAACTGTACATAATTGCATCTGGTACATTGTATTATGTCACATTATGTCAAAAAAAAGAAATCTGAATCATAAACTGAAAGGCAAAGTCACTTCTGTGCTTCTGACACAGAAATAAAGTGCGCCCGAGAAATCCAGCAGATTGGAAATAATTGGGTACAGGGGAAAAATGATTCAATTCCAGTGCCACCGGCGGCGCCGCAGCCACTCCAGCACCCCCGGGAACACTGCGGGGTCCGGGGTGTGGGGGCCACCCCACACCAGTCCTGGTTTTTAACCTGATTTTAGGGAATTATCCCCGCGCGTGCAGCTGCTGCCCGCTCCGTGCCCCGGTGTGCCTGGCTGTGTGCGCGGGGGCCACCAGCGCCCCACCGCAGAGCCCTGAGCCCCACCTTTAGGGATGTAAGGAGTGCTGTTTTTAAAGATGTATTTTAAAATGAGCAAAAAGTTGGATATCTCCCCTTCTCTGGGAGGCTCTTTGTACGCTACGACCTTACGGAAACCCCTTTCTAGCAGCCGGAGCCATTTTTCAGCTAATGATGGCCACCTCCTCAGCCCCCCCGCAGCAGGCGGCGGCCCGCTCTGATCAGCCCACTCTGAACCGTGCGCCACCTTTTTTTGAGGAAATACCAAGAGTTCATGTCTTTAAAGGCGCTTCTACGAATTGTAAAAGATTAAAACTAAAATCAGTAAAGCAGGGGGAAAAAAAATAATCCCTGGCTAAATCTGCTGCTCTGGGCTGGAGCCAAGCTCCCTCCGGCCCCGCAGTGCTGAGGGCAGCCAGGAGGAATTTCTTTGGAAGGAAAATGTAGGAATGGGAGCAATGGAAAGGAACGTGCCTGGGACAGGGTGTCCTGGTGTCACCCCGTCCAACTCCGTGCTGGGCATCACCTTGGCTGCAGAGCTGCCCCCTGCCCACCTCTCCTGCAGCCCCCTCTGGATGTTCAGCTCCCAGGTGTGCCCCAGCAAATCCCTCTGCTGGTGTTTAACCCCCATGTTTCCATTGCCAGACCCAACATGATGTGTTTCTGAGCCACTGCCAAGCCCTCAACTGCCTTTTTCAGAGCCCAGGCAGCTGTAGAATGACAGAATTATTATAGAATTGCCTGGGTTGGAAGGGACCTTCAGGTCATCAAGTCCAACCGTCAACCCAACGCTGACAGACCCACCACTGACCCATGTTGCTGTAACTCAAGGATCCTTTTCTAGTGGGGCAGTAAATAGTTTGGAAGCCTTCATCCCACCTCTGTCACAGGGGCTTTCTCCCCTGCACTGATGCACATCAGTTTGTTTTCACCTGTTTGAACGTTGTTTTGGTTTTCATTCCCCACCCCTCGGCTCCCATGGCTCATGGCTCTGGCTGCTGCCACCCTCTGGGAACCCCTTTTTGCCAACAGACCCTTCCCGCTCACCATTCCCTGCATCATCCTCATCCTCATCCCTCACCGACCCACCCTCAGTCAGGTGGGGGCTCCGCTGAGAGCCGATGGTTGCCCTGGGCTCTGCTCTCTGCCTTCTCACAGCACCCTCCTCCCCAGCAGCATCTCTAACTCTCCCTCCACCTCAGGTCCTCAAATGGGGGAAAAAAGGTAGTGCCTTTTCCGCAGTTGCATCTATCCATTTGCCCGGGGTTCTCTTATGCCTACGTCCATTCTACTAAAAATAACTAAGACAAGCTCATTTAATTTTAGCTTATGAGCATCTGTATGAATATTTATAATACTCCATATTATCAATGCGGAAAAGTTCCAGACTCCGAAAACATGATGGCAGACCCCAGGGGAATAGAGAGGATTTTTTCTTTTTTTTTTTCTTGGTCTCATTTCAAGCCAGTTTCACACATCCTGCATTCCCAATTTGAAGTCTAGCACCGACTGCTTTAACCACTTAAAAGACTTTATGACGTTCTGTGCCTCATGAACACAGAATATGTTCCCATGCAAGAAAAAAGGGAATCTATTATTAAAGTGCTTTTTAATAACATACTTATTAAAGTACTTTTCTGTTCATATCTGGCTTTCATGTTCTTTTTATTTCCTAATATATGAGAAAATGCATATTACTGGCTCTCATCTGCCAAACCCCAGAGCTTCATGCCCTGCTTCAGACAAGTCAACTCTTTTCCCCTCCCCTGAAGCCCTTCCTGCCCCTGGGGCTGCTGGTGACACTGGGTCTTTGCAGAGATGCTTCTTTGGTCACCTTTGGAGGGATTCCCTCATGAGTCATTAAAGATGGGATAATGGTGAAGTGCTGCACAGCATGTTTCTAACTGGAAAAGAGGTTTAATTGTCGCAAAATCCAATCTTTGCATTGTGTAATTTGTGTAAAGGCCGGAACAAGACATCATGCAGGCAGGCGTCTTATCCCTTATCTTCTCCGTACCAGTGGACTGGGCACAGATGCCTGAAATCCTCAGGACCAAATGTGGAAAATCTTGCCTCAGGAGAAGTTTCTCCTAAGGCCTTCTAGCAAAAGGGTATTTGAAGCCCTGAAGCACAAAGAAGTACCCGAAGAGCCAGTTCAGGCTGTCTCAGAGATCACTCTCCAGCCAGGACATCCCTTCCTTCTACAGGTGGCACCACCGCAGCCCATCTCCAAGCTGTAACCATCCTCTGCTTCCCTCTTGAAAACGATCCTGACAGAGAGGAGAGATGTGGAACTCTTCTCCATTACTCAATCGTTTTTATTCCATCTACCACTTTTACGGCGGATCAGCCTATTGGAATGAAGACTTTTAGAGCTCGAGTGTAAGAGCCAGGATATGAAAAACTCTTGAATTAAAGCCTTTCCATTATAGGTCACTCAGAAGAAATAAGCTATAAAAAGAAAGGAGAGAGGGTCTGCAAGCTCTGTCATGCTGGTATCAGAAATAGAGGAGGTCCTGAGCAGAGCCCTGGGGTCACTTTCCATCTCCCGGTGAAAGATGTGAGGAGAACACTGGGAGAAAGCCGTGGAGATCTGGTGCTGCTCTTCCCTGTCTCCTCTCTCCTCCCCCAGCACTGAAGCTGTACCTGAGAGCAGCTGTGAAACAGCGCTGAAAAAGGACTGGAATGAGTCAAGCTCAGGCACCAGCAGGAAGGAGAGAAAAAGACACCTGTGAATGACCTGTGGGTCACTCTCCTTCACCTGGTCAGAGCGGGCTGGAAGGGTCCGTCGCTCCTCTTCCACAATCCCTCTCCTGCTCCCCTTCTGCCCGCTCACCCCTTCTGCTGGTTCACAGCCTCGCTGGCCCCACACAACCTTCTCCATCCCGAGCTACCAGAGCCTCGGAGCACTCGAAGTGCCATTACTGTTGCTCTTAAGAATTCAAGGTTTCTGTACAATAAAGCTAATCAATATGAGTGTTGCAATAGATGATGACCTCTCCATAGCTTCAGAAATTTTACATCCTTCTCTCTTCCCTGCTTTTTATTATGTCTAATTACCTGATCTATAGTTACAAACAGGAATCGATGGGGCTGTATTACAACAAATTATTGTTAATTCTCTTTTTAAAAAAGGATCAGAAAGTGCTATTGAATATGACACTTCTAGTTATCTAGAGCAAATAAACTTTCTGTTGGAGCTCGAAAGTTGGTAGCCAATTCATTACCAATGTCTCAGGTCTGTATTCTGCGAAGGATATAATCTTTTTATTTTCCAAATGCTTTAGGATTTTTTTTCCCCCACTTTCCCAGGGGGGCTCTGTACCCTTAACACTTGACCACAATACTGGTTTTTTAAGATTGCACTCTGGCTGCACGGTGTGTTGGATGTACATTATTCAGGCAAACTCAGAGCTAAAGCAGAATGACCTGTGGATGACAAAACTTAAGTTTCACACTAAAGGACACCCAACACCAAAGGCAACTTTTGGCAGAAGCAAGTCAGGATGTTCTGGACCAAAACAGACCTATGGACATCAGGCACCTCAGGCCGCAGGAAGAGGTTCATGACTGTGACCTCAGGGCATTTCACATGATTTTACCTACCTAAATCTGCTTCTGCTTCCAAACTGCTGTTCACGTACCTGTCCTCTCCTTCATGCCAAGAAGGGCGTGCCTCAGCCTGTGGAGCTGAAGGATGGAGGCCTTCATATCTGAAGTCTCCCAAGCATACAGGAAAGAAGAGCCTCAACAAGGGATTATGTAGTCATGGAATAGTTATAGTTGGAAAGGACCTTGAAGATTATCTAGTTCCAACCCCCCTGCCCATGGGCAGGGACACCTCCCACTAGACCAGGTTGCTCAAAGCCCCATCCAACCAGATGATGATGAAGATATCAACAACAAATGATGATGAAGACAATGAAGATATCAACAGCAAAGTAGCAGCTTGTCTTAGGCAAGAGAGAAAAGACAAATAGTGATGTGGTCCAAACTCTGTTATCTAGCCAGGCGGCCTAGAAACATTCGATCATGTCCTTTCTAGTCCAATTGACAAACAAGGAAAACTTTCCTGCTGCTGGAAAAAGTGTGTGCGGGTGCAAAGCAGGGCACAGGCTGTGATCCTGCACACCCCTTAGGCTGAAAACAGGAAAAAATAATGAGTGATATCTGTGAGTATTTGCGGTGTCAAGACTAGAAGCATAATGTGTCTTCAGCAGTATGTAGGTGCCTAAAGAAGTGGGGATACTTCCTAGGTTTTTAGGCTTTAAAAAGCCTTGCACTGGTGAAGTGAGTTGACTCCATTCCCTCCACCTGAGCCAGGCTCACCTCGCACGAGGAGGCACGTTCAGAAGCACATTCAGAGGACTCAGTCCCTGAGCCCTTGCACAGCTCCAAAGTCTTGAAAACCTGGCTTAAGTATTTAATTACTGTGGTGGTACTGGACTTCATCTCAAGAGCATTATTTTAATTAAGAAAATTCCACTGTTTTGTTTTGTTTTTTTTTTTCTATTAGACTGTCTTTGCCAGCTTCCATGGTCTCTCTCTATTTGTCAGTTGTGCTTGAAGATCTGACACTGCTGGAACCGAGCTGAAGGGAAAAAATCAGTATATGAGCATCCTTTAATCGCCTGGTAACTGTAGCAAGAAGGGATAGACAATAATGGAGAAAAGCAATCTCAAAAATAACTGTGATTTTAATGTTTCTATGAAAGGAAGCGTGATACACAGACATACCGCCTCATTTAGTATGCACAAGATACGCCATGCTGAGCTGCTAATGAGATAGCAATTTGGAGCCTTGGGAAGTACTGGCCATGCTTCATGTCTACAAGAGTCAAGGAAAATGGATGAGTGAAGTTTCAGAAAATTTGAGTGTAAGAATTGTAGAAGCTGTTGTGCCCAGACGAAAGGGTCCCATCTGGTGGCAGAGGGTGAATTCCTCACGTAGCTCATAAGGGTGACACGTGGGCACAGTGGCTGCACAACGCTGAGAAATGAGTGATTTCAGTGGCCATTTGGGCAATCCGGGCCCTCTGTATTTACTTGACTTGATGTGTGCAGTACTAACAAAGAGTGACAAATTGTGATTGATGGGAAAAAAGTAGAAACAGAGACTGAGAGCAGAAAATATTCACACAATCCTTGTGTAACTTTCCCACATAGGGAAAGGATGAGTGTATTTGGAGCACAAAGGCAATGAGAAACAGCTTCTCTCACTTCCTGGATCAACTTCAATTTTTTTTTCCTAAAGGTACAGCAAAAAGGCATTCCCATTTTCCATTTCAGACTTAGAACTTCATAAATATTTTAATTTGCCGAGTGCCTACTGTTTAATGTTTGCATACCAAGAAAATTTGAGTGAACATCGCCTTGCATGAAATGCTCTGAAAATAAATTTTGACAACTTTGATTGCTTGCCCCACTGTGGAATAAAGCTGGTGTTATCTGACTTGTCCTCTCTGTTGTGAGCAAGCAACACTTTTGGATTATTTGTGTTTGAAAAAAGCAACCCACCACTGAACTGA
Source organism: Tringa solitaria (assembly GCA_026413425.1). Taxonomy (NCBI): domain Eukaryota; kingdom Metazoa; phylum Chordata; class Aves; order Charadriiformes; family Scolopacidae; genus Tringa; species Tringa solitaria. The sequence goes on from JAOXJM010000041.1 coordinate 386,001, forward strand.
GCACCTGTGAATAAAGAAAGTTTTGCTTTTGGTTATTAAAGCAGCCAAATAAAATAAATCACTTATGTTGAATAAATCATTGATTATGAGTTACACACGAGTGCTCCTCGGTATTGGCTCCCCAGTGAGACAAATGGGACATGTTTATGTGACTTGGCTGTTTAACTTGCTGTCGGAACCTGTCCCGAGGGCTTCCCAAAAATAACTGTTACCGGGTTGAAAAAACGAAGGTGGGCAGGGATGAAATCCCCAGTACAGAGCCCTCCAACCTCTGCTGCTTCCCTCTTTGTGACAGAATGGAGGTGGAAGTGCCAGCGATGCTGTGAGGGCTAAAGATGGGTCAACCTTGTTCCACCCAAGCCCTGTGGACTGAGCCTCCTCTGCTTCCCATGCCCCCACCCAGGTGGGTGTCCTGCCCCCCAGCACCTCTGCCTTCCAGAGGCATCGTGTGGTTTTGGGGTAAAAGCAGTCAGAAGAGAAGGTCGGCGTGGTTTGACCCTTATCCCCCTGGTATTAGCCAGCTCCTGCTGCAAGGCAGCCCAGCACACGAGAGATAATCTGCATTTATTTCAGCCCTGGATCAAGTGCGCGCATACATAAAAACTGAGGTCCTTACACTTTGTGGATTGATGGGGCAGTCTCGAAAACGGAGGCTGTCTCTGGCAGGAGAGAGCAAAAAGCTGCTGGCAAAAAGGTATTAACTTCACTATGCTGCATTTTATGAGGTAACAAAGAGTGTCTTGGTTCTGTGCCTTGAAAGTAAATAGAACAATATTTCAGTCCTCCTTATTCAGTTGTCCAAATGCACATAACCGATTTTTGCAGATAGGGATTTATGTTCGCTTGTCAGCGTCTAATAAAGTAGAGCAATTGAGTCTGCCATTTATTTCAGTGCTGTTGCCTTTATTTCAGTATCCTTGTGTACACTGCCTGGTGCCTGCCTTCAGCCCTTGCTGAGCCACGGTGGCTCCCTTTGGTGGGTCTATGAGCAGGCAGGGATTCTCCGGACCACACACGTCCAAGCTGCCAGGTTTTAGAGGTGTTTGGAGAGCGTGCCCAGCTGCCAGCGATGCCCCTGGCATCCACGCCACCAGGCTTGGTCTCAAAGAGCACCAGCCCTCAAGCATCCTTCAGCGTGGAGGATGCAGGAGGAGAAACGCCCTTCCACCTTCCTGACCTGGCCCACGTGGATCTGGGGGAGCAGCCTGGGGAGGTCGTGTCCTCCCTGCTCGTTGGTCTTACTCCATCAGCACCCATTGCTGGAGATGTTACAGGCTACACAGACTCCCAGTCTGAAACAAGCTTAAATTCATTCCTCTGAGTCTTCCTGCTTCTTTCTCAGGCTCGGCGTTTGTTCTGCTTGGGGCGTTCCCTATATTGCTCAGCAGCAGGGTGGCAATTTAATAACTGCCGAGACAGGGAGGCCTCTCTCTGAAAGGACCCTAAATTATCACAGCCTGCACTAGAATCTGGGAGCATTTCCATTCTTGGGTTTTTTCTTGTTTTGTTTTCCATTTGGGTTTTTACGTTTAATTGATGCATGATCCAGCAATTTCTCACCGAGACACCTCTTCTCGCTTTAGGGTTCTTGCATCCACACCCTGGTGCATTCTCCGTGCAGCACAGGCACCAGGGGATGGGAAATAGGGGCTGTGCAGTGCTCTTACCACTCTCAACCCGTGCTGTTTTCTTTTTGTGAACCTTGTATGAAGGTGAAATGCCGTTGTTGAATCACAGATGGGACACCCCCCTGCCCTGCACGTGCCCACGGCTGGTGGCAGGGCTGTTGGGTGACCGTGCAGAGTCCTCCTGCCTCCGCTGGGAATTGGGACCGGTGGAGTCACGTGTGAGAGGAGTTTGGCGAATGGATCCAAGCCATCAGAAAGGTGCTGAGCCATGTCCTTGCTCTCCTGGCCCGTTGTGTGCTGGCAAGTGCTGGGTAAGGGAGACGCACAGGGAGACGATGCAGGGGCAAACTGGGAGCCAGTGCACGGTTCTTATTACTTTGCCAGCATAATTCAGAAAGAAAAGAGGTTTCTATGCTTCAGTGGCAGAGATTTTAAAGAATTTTTTTTTTCATGTTTTATTCAGCTAGAATTTGTGTTTCGGCTACGAGTTCCTTGAGAGGAAATATAAATCGATGCAGACTAACTCTGGCCGGTTCATCCTCAGAACTGTCTTTATGAAGAATTGCTCTGCAGAGGCAGAGCACGGCGGCGTTAGCAGAGGAGCTGCCGAAAAGCCCTGGGGGTCTTTGCAGTCAGAGCCTGGTTTATGGCTACTTTGCTCTCATCTAATGTTAATGGCACTGCACTAATTTCCAAAGATCCAGAGGGAAGAGCAAGCAAGAGCGATGCCGCTGGGGACCTGATCTTTGGTCACTGGTCAGAAAAGATGAGTTGGTGGGGAAAGGGCTGTCGAGCCCAGTCAGTTCTGGGAAGAACAATTTTAAGAATGATTTTACTCCAGATATTTTTCATTAAAAGTTTCGAAGGAACTGAAGAATGTTAGTTCACATGATGGTTTTCTTGAAATACTGCAATTTTATCTATGGTGCACTCTGTAGAAAACGCATGTTTTTCTTGCTTCCAATATCATCTCATCCAAATTTCCTGATGGAAATGTTTTGCACTTCCATTTTTTAAATTGCAAAAAGAAACCAGTGTTGAAATATTGAAAGGCTTCTCTATGCACATGTTTATTTACGTTCTTGACATAAAGTTTCTTGACAAACATTGTGGAGCTGGTTCCAATTGAAATCGACCTCCCAACAGTTTCAGCTTTACATTAACACCTCAGAGAGGAAAAGGATGAAACACTGACTCTTTTGTGGTTTATTTCACAGGGGATGTGTTTGGAACACAAATAAAGAAAAAAAAAGAACAAAACAAAATTTTTGAATGGCGGGTGCTAAAAAAGTCCATGGTTAATATGTCTCTGTGCTCCCTCTACTTGTCCATCATTATTTGCCCAGGAAGAGAATGACAGTTCTCAGCGCCTGTGTCTGCAAATTCCAGTCTATAAATGAACTAAGTATTTCCTACATTTTAGCTGTTCCAGTAAAATGAAATCCTGAAGTCTATTTTATTGACTTTTTTGAATGTGCTATAAATAAAATTGCATGCTGGAGGAGAACCTGGGGGTTTGGTGTTTATACAAACACAGGGAGATTCTCCTGTGTGTAAAATCGACCAAATTTATGTGAACTGCAGAAGGTCTGTGTCACCGGCAGCGGAAGGGTGGCCATTGGTGCTGGCAAGGGCTGTGCAGAGCGGAGCCTCCTCTTGCCCTCAGCGCGGGGCCACCATCCCTGAACCCCCTCTGGCCATTCTCAAAATGGTGCTGGGAAACACAGGGCTCCAAAAAAACCAATAAAGGTGATACGGGACATTTATAGTGATAATTTGGTGCTATTAAATACATCAATTTATTTTCCCTCTTTAAAATCACAGTTTATTTTTTACAATGATAACATGCACCAACTATAAATGTATATTGGTATTTACGAATCTTAACCTCAAAGAGAATATTGCTTTGAGAATAAATGTGTCAAGGTTAGGATTTTCCCATGGAAGGTTACAAACAGCTTGCAAAGTCTACACATTTTAGCCTAGATTCTCATAAATGAAAGAGTTTGGGCAGAGGGCCTTGGGCCTGGTACTGTGTCTGAGCACTCATTAGCAAAAGGCGTTTGTTCATTTGCTTACACCATGAGTATTTTTCTTCCAAGAGGAGTCTATTCCAGGCAACGATGTGACCCAAGCCTTGTAAGAGAAACCACCAAGAGACCCAGTCCTGGTACCAACTGCAGAGCAAGACAGTGTGAGGGTTAAAAAAAATCCAGTTTTCAGGGAATTACAGCATTAACCTTTATCTATATCTCTTTGGGCTTTTTGCTCCCAATTGTACATTTTGTTTCGTTAGTTTTGCCCTTCTCCTCATGATTATTCCATTTTTTGCTGCGCTAAACAAGTTGAAAACTTTTTGCTGCCCCCTGTAAAATACGCTGTCTGTTCTCCTTGTCAGCTTGTGCCTGGCCGACATCAGTTTCCATCTGATTTTTGTCCCTGTGCAAGTTCATACTTTATTCCAGATGAAGTTTCTCTAGTGCTTTGCGCAGCAGAATTACAGGGGAATATGTCCTGGCTGCCAGTTACCCTTTCCAGAAAACACATTTTCTATTTACAGAAAGCTTCCATGTAAACATGAATCTTCTTTTAAACTACTCAGCAGCTCAACAGGGCAACCGACGAGTAGTAGTTGATACAAACATGTTTTAAATCACCAGTTTCACATCCTGGCAGTGTAAGTTCGGTGTTTCTGCAGAAGCAGCTCTCCATGACAAGCGTGTTGCAGTTGAGTGTTCTCCCATCCCATCCCATCCCATC
>JAOXJM010000041.1:411628-441513 GCA_026413425.1 Tringa solitaria
TGGCTGCCCCATCCCTGGAGGGGTTCAAGGCCAGGTTGGAGGGGGCTTGGAGCAAAGTGGTGTGGTGGGAGTTATCCCTGCAATCTACAGACAGAAGAATCTGTCACTGACTTCACAGACAAGTTAATTTGCAATCTTCTAAAAAGTGCAGCAGGATAATCTTAACGGCAACATACAGTAATAGAAAATACGTCTCATAAAAATCTAAGCTTGGATCTCCAGAATAAAGCTTTTGGAAATTCAGTGTTTGTTCTACAGAAATTCCCCACATTTACAACTTTTGTTTCTTTCTGAATCAGAACTAAAATGCATACATTTAAAATTTCCATCAAATTCATACATCTATGAATATTTATATCTGTGTACATCCAGAAATGAGACATAATCACATTTTATTGATTAAAATAATCATACCGATAAACTCTATTTTCGATATTTTTAGATTTTAGCTATTGTGATTCTGCATAGTATTTATGAATTTGCATCATTCCTTTCTTACAAAAATAGTTTGTTTCACATATTTTTCCCTAAATAGTTTTCCCTATATTGACATATTCCCAACAGATGCTTTTTTAATGAAACAGCATTTTCTGAAAGGTTAAATTGGAGGCTTCTGCCAGCGTTTCTGATGAGTCAGAGTAGTGATGTGAAATATTTTCATATAGGCTTGAAAGAACTTTGCAACAGTTTTTTGCCTTTTGGAAGGCAGATTTCTGAGTTTTTTCATCTCTTTTTCCTTTCCAGTGTTTATTTTGGCTGTGCCGTGGAGCTGCTGAATTTGAAATAGCTTGTAGCAGGCTCAGGGGAGAGTGCTCCTGCAAACAATCTCCTTGGGTGAATACTTGGAAGTTTAAATAGAGCTTTTCTACCACTGTATGTATAGTTCTCGTGTCTCTCATTTCCCTGTGCATTTTAGGACTCGAGCTTCTTAGAGGAAAATTTAAGAGAAATAATGCAATTCAAATTACTAGTGGAAGTATTTGAAAAAATGAAATGCTAAGCTTGAGAAGGTTTCTCCATAGACAGCACCTGAAGGTGATGACACTTTGGATCTTGCTAAGCTTACCCCCATGAGAGATTACACTTAAATAGTCTTCAGCCCTGTAGAACAGGCTGGAAGGGGCACAGTGACCCCACATGGGCATGTCCCACCTCCAACACCACAGCTATGGGACAAAGGAGCTTCCCTTAGGGGACATCATGGCTTTCCCTCTTGCCCTGCAGAGCACAACCTGGACAGGAAATCCTGGGAAAAATTGGTCTGTTTTGGGAGAAAACCAACACGGAGGTGATGCTCAGAGGAAAGCTGCCTTCAGGAGCTGCCTGAGCTGCAGTGATGGTGGGGAGGGGGAAAACCACCGCTTCGCTGTGCTCCACAACTGCTCCCTCCACATCAGCCAGCAACGTTCGCTTCTTTAAACATTTTCTGCGCTCAGCAGTTGGGTTCCTTCACAGCACTGGATGCTGTGGACAGATAACTGCAGGAGACACGGCCCCGGAGCTGTGCCACGGCAGAGGAACCCGTGTTCATCTCTGCTGCCCGACGCCTGCAGAGCTTCCCCAATCCCGACCCCCACTACCATCTACTTCTGGAGTTATTTCAAAGCAGATGAAAAAATTATGACTTTTATGACTGTCAATAATAAAAAAACATTGCCTAGCGATTTCTTGAAATAGCTTTGAGTATATTGTTTGAAAGATTTTTTTTCTGTTTTTTTTTTTCTTCCTTGAGCTGTCAGAACATTTTGAAGTGCAGCATTTGTTGTTTTTATTTGAAATTGCTGGTCCTTGCGGAAAGCCCATCTCTGAAATGGGAGGCCTGGGAGAAACTAACAATTTTCATTTCACAAACATCTGCATGGAATGAAAGCCCACTCCCAGGAAAGGTGAAATACCACTTGAAGGAGCAACAAAGATTTTAGGATGTAAAAGCTGGTGGAAACTCAAACTGCCGCAGAAGAACTATGATTTTTCCACAAGATAATACTTGATATTTCAGCAATAAATTTCACCCTTCTCAGCACAGCTCTGAAGAAAAGTGCTCTGTTTCCACCTGAAGAAAAACTCACACGATACAGAGGAAAATGTGGTCGGGTACCTCTTTTCCCAGCCCAATGGAAGCTTTTCCTGCACCTGAAGTAATCAGCTGCAAAACCTCAGGGAAGTGTAGGCAGATAAAAGTTAGGAACAGATATTACAACAGAAAAGTAGTTTTGCTGGAAAAATGCCCACTTTTCACAGGGAAACAATACTTGGAAGATAATTAAAATAAAACGGATGAAAAGTAAAGAACAAAACTCTATGTAAAGAGTTTTTATTTGGCTGTAATAAAGGAGGTCCATGGCAAATTGAAAGGAAAAAAAAGAAAACAAGATGCATTAGTATTTTTCATTTCTATATTTTAAATGGCATGACTATTTGTGGACGGCAATATTTTCAAGTAGAAAAATAATGCTGCATATAGTTAATTTCCAGTTATAAAGTGATAACCAGCAGACACAGAATGTGATAGTATTGCAATTATTTAGTTTTCTAACTATGCCCAGCACTGAAAACTATCACTCTATCTATTTACTGAAATGTAAAATTAAATGCAGCAAATAATGGGAGTTGCAGTCACTGGTGTTTCTGCCCAAGAGAACTTTCGTCATTCCCTACTCTTTTCATTAATCCAAATTCATGGTCTTCAGTTTTATTTCCCTCTGCTAATGCAGAGTATTTATCTTTTTGGGGCTCCGATAAGGACATGTAATGCTGTTGCCCCAGGAAATGTGATCTTATCTGTCCCTGTTACTTAAAAGAGACAATTCAGCAAACATCCACCGTAAATAAGTATCAGACTTTCTTTGGTGTGCAATTAGAAGGAAAGGGATTTTAATAATATTTTGCATTTTCTTCGCATGTTAATAAAAAGTGAACAAAAGGGCTGCTTTCAAACCAACCAGAGGGGGAAATATAAAAATATCGTGATCTTTACCTGGGTGACACTGGCTCAGCTGGTGCCGGAGAGATGCTCTCAGGGATCCAGTGATGCTACTGCAGGTGATGCAGGAGAGAGATTCTCGGACCACCACATCCCAGTTGTCCATCCCAGGTGGACAACCAGCCACTATTTGCAAATGTAAAGACCCTGTGGCCAGGGGTTTGATGCCGCAATGCTCAAGTGTCAGGACAAGCTCCAATTTGAAAAGCATTACAAAACACAACAAAATGAAGGACATAATGAGTCCCTGACACTGCAGAATGTTCCAGGACCACATTTCTAATGGGTACCAGCCAGTGAAGAATGGAGCTGCCTCGAGGTGGCTGCCAGTAAAATACAAGTTGCAGGGTTCAGTACACGGTGACAAAGAAAATGCCAACATTTGTGATCCCCAGAGAGATTGTTGATAACTTTTGGTTTCACTCTGCAATTATGCATATCAGTAAGGCTGACCAACTGACATCTACAACCACTCAAATGAATAAAAATAAATTAATGATTTATAATATATATTAGAACATTTATTTATATTTATATGTGCATATTTGTTTTTCTGTGTAATATATACATCTTAAAATTTACCCAGGGCTTTAAACTGTGGACCCAATGATGCTCTGCTTTTAAAAAAATGATGAATACACATAGAGGAGAGTTATATGGATTCTCAGCGTCTGGGGACTGCATCATCATTAATAAGAAATGCACCTCCAAGATCCAATTTCTCGGCCTCAGTTCAACACAAAGATGCATCAGGCCAGAGCTCAGGGGGTATATGGAGCCCTGAGAAACTGGAATTAGCAAAACTACACAGTTTTATGAGCCTTTATATTACGATTCCCCGTTGCATGTATTCATAGAAAGGGCTGAAAAAAATACATTAGCATGAGGGTAGTTATCCCGCTGCAGCCAGAATATTCATCATGCAAAGTATTGGCTTTTGGCAACAGCTTTGGTTTTCTGCAGTGAGTGTCCTTCCTGTGGGCAGCTCTGGTTTCCAGCTGCCCCAGCGCTGCCGAACCGTTTCCGTCTGGATTCTCTCCTGGAACCAGCCTCACGGAGCGCTGACGTCTGCGATCGACCCTGATACAGGTCCCGCTGAAAAGGCTTCTCCTCAGCCCTTTCCCTGAACACACGGACATTCCCAACCCCCTTTTGTTACAGTATAATTGCAAGGGGATGAGCAGCCAGCAGTAATTAACAGCAGGGTGCAGTCACAGGCAGAGCCCTGCCGTGAAATCATTGTCTTAACTCATCAGTCAGAGCTTTATGGCCCGTGTTCAGCCCTCGCAGCCACCTCTGTCCGTCCTGCCCGTCCCCTCCCAGCAGCTGGAACCCAGCACACCCGGGACAGACCCCCAGGAACCACACGTACCCCGGGACCCTCGTCCCCGAGGAGCTGTGACATCTGAAATCCCTTCCTCCCAACTGGTCACCCAAGCTTTTATGCCTTCCACACAGATGAAATTGACTGCCCGACCTCACGTGGAGAACATGAGTGGTGATTAAGGGCAATTATTTACAGAGCTGATGGCATAATTTTTGTCAACTCTTTCTAAGAACTTTTCCTGAAAAAATGAAATTTTCATTAGAAAGTTCATGTTCCTGAATAAGCTGCTCTGCATAAAAACACAGAGTTTACCAAAAATCATAAAGAAATTAACCTTCCAGTTTTAGCCAAAATGAATTCATGTTTGCAACTATTTTTTTCTGATTCGGAACAAAAATTATTTTGAAAAAACTTAAATTTCACAGGGAATAAACATTTCAAGTTGTGAAAGTTTCTAATTGCACATTTTATTCTAAATCCTCATCTCGCCTACTTTGAAATGTAGGTCTTTTTGGAGTAATCACATGTATCAGGATTTTTATGTCTTAACTAAGAAAAAACATATTCCCCAAAGATTTTTAATGAGCTGCTTGCAGCTAACTGTTTACATCCAAATACAGCAAATACCACCCTGTACTTTTGTTATCTTTTCAGAGTAACACTGAAGCTTCTTCATGTCTCTTCCAGTGAATTTATGGTACTGTATCGACGTGGAATAAGTCTGTAGCTTAGGCTGGGTTTTTTTATTTTTGCTTTTCTATATTAACAATAGTCTCTATCTCACCAAAAAATGACCTTTTCCTCTAGCTAAAACCTCAGCGATAATGAAAAATGCTGCAATAAGAAAAAACATCTCTAGTTATTAAGAAGACAAATTTGTTACTCCCAGAAGACATTGTCCTCCTGGGAAATGAGGTGACTTTCCCGCAGCAGAAGGACAGAAGCTTTGGGCTGCTGTTTTTCAGGGTTACAGCAGAGTCAGTGGCGTCCGAAGAACTAACTGGTGCTGGAGTGGCAGCACAAGCTGCCTTGCTCCTTGTCCAGTGGAGCAGATCAGGGGCCTGAGCCCTTCTTCTACGCAGGAGCCTTTTCTAGACCTTCCAGGCTGTGGAAGATCTTCCTCAGAGGAAGGGCTAATGGGCAAGGGCAGCTCTGCCATGACCCTGTGCTCCTACATCTGCCTTCTGTCCTTCCACGGCCTTGAGGATGTCTCCATGGCTGAAAAAAATACAATATAGATTTTTTACTACACACATTTTGATCTGGAAAAGAGAAGGAAAAAAAAAAAAAAAAGATTGTTCCAAATTTGTTTGACCCCATATATGACATCTGCTGGTTTTGTTCCAGGTAAAGGATAAAAAGTCCTGGTCCTGAACCAGTAATATGCCAAGATTTCCTAGAGAGTTTATCCGCAATGAAAGATAAAAATATCAGTATAAAAAATTCATTCATTCCAGTGGCAAACATCTTAAGAAAGAAATTACATCAGAAACTTTCCCATGAATAGAGGAATGGTATAAACTCCAGAAAGCCTGGGGAAAAAATCTTCAATTAATTACATATATGAAAGATTTTCTTAGATAGCCTTTCACTGAATAATAATATACTAACACTACAAATAAACAGTGGTTTTCAGGGAATTATATACTTAATAGAGTTTCTTGGGTGAATTACTATCAGTTTGACATTTACAGGAGCAAATTTCCAGGTCTGGGGCGAGGAGCTGCTGGCTGCGATGTGGGGGCTGCTGGAGGGGCCGAGCAGGGTGACCTGAGCAACCAGGTTTAGCTCCCAGTGGCTCCAGTTCAGCTTTACATTATGGGATTTTTCCTGCAAGAATGGTCCTTTTTTTTTTTTAATTTGAATATTCAAATATTTCTTATTTCATTTCTCTTCATTCTCAGCTGAAGGTAAAAGGAGAATTGCAGATTGGGGGAGGCTTGAGTTTTCACATTGAACAACTTGCTGGCTTTTCTGCAGAAGAAAATTCCTGTGTTGGAGCAAAATCAGTTGGTGAAACTTATTGGTGGGGTTGTAAAGCTCAGTCATTAAAGTAAATAGAGTGTTTAATCCTGAATGTGGCTCATGTCGCTTCCTAGTGAGCAAAAAAGTTTGGAACAAGTTACTAAACCCACAGTTCTCTAACCTAAAAGATTGTATAACTTGAGCTCAGATAAACCACGCTATACTTCGAGCCATCTAAAACCTGGTTTCATGTCGATGATAAAGTTGGCACTACAAAATGAGGACATGATTCTCCCAAACAGATCTCTCTGTGTGTGCTCTCTTTGATCTTCTGGTTGGCATTGCTATTATTGGTTTTTTATTTGGGTTTGGAAGTGAGGGATTTACTGGGGTTGGGTAGGTGAGCAATCACAAAGCACAGTCTGGGAGCCCGAAGAGGTTACCAGGACATGGCAGGACGACAGGAGAGCGCGGTGGCAGGATGCTGGTCCACCAGCAGAAGTACAGGAGAGCGTGGTGGCACGGTGCTGGTCCACCAGCCCAGCCTGTGCCCTGCCTCGGGGATCCACCAGCCGTGCAGAGACACCAGGAATCACTAGTGAAAATAGCGTTGACAGCACCCTCATCATCCCTTCTCGCCTCACCTGAGCAGCGCCAGAGGGAGCACCCAGCAACGGGCAGCTGAGCTGCAAGAGCTGCTGTACCCAGAGCCATTGTCATCCACTTCAGTCACTTCTTGTAGAACAGCAAACAGTTTATGCAGCCCTCTCAGGAGAAAAATAAAAAGCTAAGGGGATAAATGACCAATTAGGCTGCCTCGTTTCAGATCTAAAAGCAGGGCCAGCAATATCTGATGGAAAAGCAAAATGCACGGGGACCCATTTAAAGAAAATGCTCCTTTTTCTGGCTGCACTTTTGCTGAAGATAAACCTCTGCCTCGACAAAAGGAGTTTTCCTCTCCACAACCCTGAGCCCAGAGAAGAGGAACTGCTGGTAGCACACGTTCACAGCCGACAACTTCATCTCCAGGCAGCTATTTCTGATTGAAGGTGGTGCTTTGGTGCCTGTGCTCAGGCTCTCCCAGCAGCAGAATATGCAGACAGGCGTTACATTCCCCTCAGCCACAGGCAGGAAACTCACTGTGGGAACAAAGTCACCTGCTTTGACCACAGCATCTTAAGAGCAGCAGATGAGCATGTTCTCCTTTTTCTCTGTACTCGCAGGGGAGGGAGAGCACATCAGGTTTCCTCCTTTCCATTTACTCAGATCCCATCCTCCCCTGCTCCTCTCCAGCTTCTGGTGCCTGCTTTAACCCATGCGCAGGCATCACTTGCCAGTTGGTTTCCCATCTCACTTCAGTTGTGGGGCATTCAAAGGGCAAAAAATGCTTATGCACCTATTTCCAAGAGGCCTGAAGAGTGCTCTGTGCCTGTGATGCTGCCGTCATAGAGAGTCAGGAGTCAACAGAACAGGCACGGGGGGACTGCTCCTGTGGGCAGCTGTGGCTGGGGGACATGGGGTGCTCACTGCGATGCTCTGACACAGCCACGGTCAGGACACCAGCTGAGGATGCTGACACATTTCCAAAGAAGGCTGGAGTACCCGTCTCTGACCCCCACACTGTGTGCCATCCTGTGCCCCGTCCCACCAGGGCTGTGCCATGCTGCCACCGGGCACATCTACCCTGGCTCCTGGCTGCCCACTCAATGCCTCTTCCCACCACCTCCCATCCCAGAGAAGGTGCAGACATCTAGGGAAATCCGTGGAGATCCTGCCCAAGGGGATCCAGCCCTTCTGAAGCTGTTCACATGAGCTGCCTGCTCACTGAGGGTGTTTCTGGAGGGTAAACCCGTTACTGAGGTTGCTGCCTCCTCGCCCATGGTCCTGCAGCAGATTCCTGCACCCCTGCCAGCATCCACCCAGTGCAGCCCTGGGCACTGCCGGGGCTGGTGAGTACCTCTCTCAGCCCTGGTGTGGGGTGGCCAGGCTCCCGTGTCCCCTCCTGCCCAGGCCGGGTGCTCTGTGCACCGTGGAGGGGGTGTATAAGCCACACAGCCTCGGATGTGCCTCCGGGATACGAGGGAATAGAGGGGCACAAGGGCACGGGCAGCCCCGGGCAGGACAGCCGAGAGCTGCTGAGATAACGACAAATGGTACCTCCCTTATAAATTTAATGCAAATATCCACATGGAACACTTTCTGGTCATGAAAGAGGCTTGTGCTTATGCCGTATCTCCAGGGCAACTCTGCAGCAAAGCCACCAAACCAGCTCTGGCCCGGCATGCACATCCAGGGGCTTTATCTCAAAGTATCAGCCCTGCTCAGCCTCCGGGCACTTTGGCACCGGTGTGGGGAACACAGGTGACAGGAATGGGGCGAGCACCTTGTGCCCTGGCTGGCAGCTGGGCCAGCCCCTGTGCCATCCCCCGTGCCATCCCCCCGGGCACCGCGAGGACCTTCCCCACCGCCCTCATTGCTATTCCTGGAGCGTGAGCTGACGAATAACCTTCGGTTGGGGATGTTTGGCAGTAATAAAGCAGCACATTGCCATTCTCTTTCCTCTCACTTCTCACGAATCCTTTTTTCATCTTTAGAAATAGTCTAGTGTCTTAATCGGTGAAAAAAATGGAGATCAGCAGCGTGTTGAACTCTGGCCCAGGTACTCCTTGGTTGCCAGCGTACGATCGACCAAGCTGAAATATCATTGTAGGAAGCATAACATTCCTGAAAAAGGACAAACAGGCAGCAGCTTTGTTTCCTAATGACTTCTCTGTCAGACATGAATTCCTAAGCAGGTTAGCAAGCATGTTCTCCTTGTGATTTCCTGCACCTCTCGTTCTGTACATGGAGCACCAAGCGTCTCCTGTGACATGAGCACTGTCCCCTGGTGCCCTGAGTGGCTTTTCGAGTCTTGTTTCTCCTACAGGTCTTGACAGAGCCGAGCATCCTCCTCCCCAGGGGACTTGCTCAGAGGTACCATCATGGAGGTAAACTGGGACAGAGAGCCCCAGGGCTGAACCCACGGTCTTGCAGCCACTGGTGGCTTTCAGCCCACGTGGCAGGTGAGAGCGTACCCAGGAGAAACCTCTGAAGAGCTGCTGCAAGGGCATCGTTGTCAGCCCAGCTCTGCCCCTCCATGGTTTCTGCTCCCTGGCTAGGCTAGGCATCGCCTGTCAGACATGGGCACTCTCTGCTGGGGTCATCACTCTCAGGGGCAGGAATTAGCAGCATCGTACCAGCCAAAACCCTTCTGTATTTTGCTACTTTTCTCCCCAGCAGAGCTCATCACTAAAAAAAAAAAACAAACAACAAAAAACAAACCCCAACCCCCAAAGTCCAAAGATGTAGCCACTTATTTTGTCGTGACGGAAATGCCTGTAAATAAGAAATGTGTAAGATTTACTCTCTGCTCTTGAGCTTCAGACCCTCTTGCTCCTGATGCTAGTTTTCTGTACAATTTTAGGCTTTTCCATGCCAGGGTCTCATTAATCCCCCCCACCAGCTCCGCTGCAGCAGGGAGACAGAGCTGTGGGAAGCAGTGGCGGCTCCTGGAGCTGAGGAGGTGCTGGGACATCTCCTGAGCTTTACCCAGAGACCCCCAGCTCAGCTGCCAGGCTCTGAAACACATCCTGCGCCCTGTGAGGAGGGAAAAGGGAAGAAAAGGTGCAAAACACGGCCCCAGCTGTGCACGCAGGCTCGAGCTGCTGCTGAGGACAACATCTGGTAACTGCTGACCTTTTCAAAGCTGTGCCTCCCACCCTGGCAAATCACTGCCTCTGCCTTGCCAAAAGAGCCATCAATTAAAAATGCATTACCACAGCTCCCCAAAGCAAAGCCAAAAATTGCTGCTTGTTCATTCTGCAGATACTCAAGGCATGTTTACAGAGAGTTTTCCACATCAAATATACTAAAAAATTAATTGACCTCACCTGTGAAGAGATGTTAGGAAAACAAGGAAGATAGGTTTGGAAATAATGTCTCCATCTGCATGTGGACACTTCACGAGCAGAGACAACCCTTTCTGCCTCACACCGTGTATCACCACATACTGTGGGGCCCGTGCCACGTGTTTCACAGCCACTGGTGACCCCCACGGAGGTAGTGGGTCCCCATGGGGGGTGCAGGACACTGTGGCACTCATGGCAGAGCTGGCTGTGACCCCACCATGGTGGGAACACCGTGCTGGAGGTGATGGGAGGTGGGAAGCCTGGGACATGTCATGGCCAGTCTCCTCCCCCAGGCAATTCCCAAGGTCTTTCTCAGTGGCCCTCAGCTGAGGGGCCCCAAAGAGCTCACGCTGATGATTTATCAACTGACCAACCAACCGTGTGTGTGGTTCAGGGGATGGGGCTTCACCTACAGCTCCTGCAGGGCTGTTGCCTGCAGCCGCCAGCACAGCAGGTGCCAGAGCCGGCAGCTGGAAAACAGCTCCATTAAAGCTAGAAATAAAAACACCAAGATCGAAAATAAAAAAGGAGCAAGTGCTAATGTGAGACTAAATTACAAGTATAACATCTTTGCTGGAGATGTTCAATTTTACAGTCTCTATCTGGATACACTTGTAATAATTAGGCAGCGGTTCAGGGAGAAGTCACGGCGGAGCTGAATGGATTACGGAGCGAGACCGTCCGTCCGGGATGTCACAGCAGCCGCAGCTCCGAGCTGGGATGCTCCTTTCCCTTCGATAGGTGGCCAGGGACACACACGAGTGTACAGGCACCACTCGGGCCTTTCTCCTGAGCAGGTCTGTGTTCACTAAAGCAACGTAAGATCCAGGCGACCACGCACAACACCAGAAATGCTGCTTTTCTTATGGTTTTGTTTGTTTAATAGAGATTTCTGACCGCTGTGTGAGGTACAGGGCTGGGCTGTGCTCCTTGGCAGTGGTGCTGGAGGAGAAGCTGGAGGCAGCATGGGTGGTTTGTAGGGCCGAGGCTCATTCTGCAGGTGGGCAAAGCAGTGAAAGCTCTGGGCACATGGACAGAAAGGCATCTGGCAAGAGGACTGGTCCTGAGATGATGGTGACCTCGGACACCAAGGCTCTGATTCAGGAGAGCTCCTCGGCACGTGTCCAAGGTGCCCGTGAGCCCCTGCTGGCCAGAAGGGTCCCGAGGTGCCGTGGTCTGCTCTGAAGGGCTTCTTAGGTGGTTACAGGCTCCATGCACTGACCCTGCTTTGCCTCTTCTTGGTAACAAGGACAGGCTTGTCTTCCGCTGCTTGGTTCTTCTTGAGCTTTCACTGAGCTTTTGTTTTACACATCAGACTTTTAGCGAAAAGGGAACACAGCCAGGGAGACTTTACAAAGGCCGGTTCTCTCACCCAAACACTGCAAAACATTTTCTGAGGAATTTGGGCAGAAGTCTGTTTCCTGCAGGTTATTGCCCCTCTCCATGGACAAAAATAAAAATCAAATACATAACCTACTGAGATACTAAATATGGAGAGTCTGGGTTCAAGCCCATTTCTGTATGACAGCAGAGCTAACCATAACATTCAAATCAAAATGCTGCTTCCAGTGAATGACAGAAATATTAATACTAGTGGGTTTTTTTGTCTTTTTCCAACTGGTTCCACGTAAAAGTGTAAATTGTATTTGCTCTGGGCCCCTAGATACTATCTCAAACTTAATAAATATCTACCGCCTCACACTTAAACTGTGCTGCTTTGGGAGAGCAGTCCAGGGACACTAAAACAATACTATTACTGAGATGTCAAAATGTAACTGAACAGGGGCTCTGTAACTGCTGTCTGCCAGGGAAATTAAAAATAATGATCGGGTTACAAATGCCATCTTTTGCATTTGAATAGCAGCAAGGAGGCAGGCATTGTAATGCATGGATTATCTCCGAGCAGGTAAATGGCACTGGCAGTCCCTTATTTATGTTGCTGTCATAAACATGCCTCCAAAATTTGTTGTCACAGTATTGTTGTTTTCCTACGAGATACATGATGTGCATAAATTAAGAATATGAAGGTCTCCTTCTTTCACTAACACATGCTTTACTCCGATATCTTTAATGAATTCACTGCAAAATTAAGTAGCTGTGTAACAGGCTGCAGCGCCTGAAGTAGAGCAGGCGATGCACTCTTTGAGTCGTGCCTGAGCAGCTGAAACACGGGAATCTTTTGAGTAGCTAAAAGTAAGACGAAACAGGGAATTCATTTTTAATCCGGGCAGTAACCCACAGCTGATATGTAATTCATTTCCCCATAACCTAAAAAAGATGGAACATTAAAGAGAAACACTGAAAAAAACCCAACAAAACTCCACCTGGAAAAAGATGGGTGCTCCCTCTTCAGGTCAAGAAAATCCAAGGTGTCCTCGTTTGCCTGCCATAAATATGCAAACAGCCTTCTACTGCCTGCAGCACAGTCCGCACACCAGAGGATGAGTGAGGTGCTGCTGGAAGCCTCTGTGAGAGGAGCCGAAACTGGGGTCAGTGTGCTGGGAAAAAAAGTGGTGATCAGGCTGAGGCTGAGGAGGCAGCCAGTACTTCAGGGCATCTTCAAGTTTGTGTGTCAGCTTCATGCTTGGTGTCCACGTTGAGGTCTTACCACGTTGGCTGTGGCTGGTGCGAAGGGACAGAGATACTTGGGAGGTGTTGGAGGAATGGTGCTTTAGGGCCAAGGAGAGTGGAACGGCCCTGGCACCACGAGACACCTCCCCTTGCTCATGCTGTGACTGACCCAAGGAGCCGGTGGTAGACCCCATCTGCCTTATCTTAGCCACAGCCTCTGCACAGGCACCTCTTTGCCAGGTGGATGTTGCAGAGCTGGGACAGGAGGCAGCACCATTGAGAGACCATGTTATGGGTCCATAGGAACCCTCAAAGGCACTAAAGGTCAGGCAGCAGCAGTGTGACCATGGTACATCCCCATCTGTGGGGGCTTAAATGTCAAATAGCTTCATCGACACCGAGCTTAGACGAGTTTGCTGCTCTCCCTGGAGATCCTGGTGCCCACAAAAGAGGAAGAGAAAGGGCTTAGACATCACCTGAAGATTGCTAAAAGACCTGACACGTGCTCCACCAGCTTTCCTCTTCCTTCCCGCTCCCACCTCCTCAGCCATTGCTTCTGGTTGCGGCCCCTCCACTACCAATGTTTCCCACTTGCAACTGCTCATCTCCTTGAATTATTTTATTGCTCACTCTGCTGTCAGTCCTGACTTTTCCCTTTTCCACCTATCATTCCTCACATCCTTAACCTTTACAAAGAACATTTACCTGCATCATTTGGGGTTTTTTATGTTCTAAAAGTCTTCTGAAGGATCTGCCACATGTAGATTACATATATCCCCAAAAAAGAAGACCTCATGAGGGACATCAATTCCAGAAGAAGGTATTCAGGCTTTTCTGTGTTTTATGCCTATGGCTCAGAGTCAACAAGAAGATGGTGTGGACACCCAGGATGGATGGACATTGTTCATCCTGGCATGCTGTATAAATACTGTTTGACATGTACTAAGTTACGTTTCTCTTAAGATACATAACGGCCACCTCTGCCACTCCCCAGGAGGTGTTCTTCCAAATGCTCTCTCTGCTGGGCTTCACCCGAGCCATGGTGTGAGCTCTGGGGACAGAGCTGCCCATGGACACCCCAGCAGCAGGCGCAGCACACTGGAGCTGAGCGGCAGATAAGGAGCGAGTCTTCCCTGGCTTTCTGTGTCTAAAATTATCAGCACGTCCAGATTATGTAAGGGAGGAGATGGTACCGAGTAGGTTATTTCCAGAGGAAAGGAACTAACAGTCCTTGCTTGTGAGTGCCGTCGGGAGCCATGTCAGGCAGCGTGCACCTTAACGCGAGCAGACACTTGTGCCCATGTGATGGGGCACACGATGTCCAGGAACGCTGCTAAAACGTGCAGAGATGTGATCCGGCACTGAGAAAAGCTGCTTGTCTTCCCCGCTCTGAAGAACTGGAGATGATGAGTTTTGTAAGCACGTCAAGATGGTCTAGCTGTAAAATGTGGGACAGAAAAGAAGTAGGTCCTGGGTGGACTGCAAGTACTCACTTAACGTTTTGGAGTCTGTTCCCATTTAGGCAACGTGGGCCCTGGTCTTCTCTTGTTAAAAAAACGCAGGAATAAACCTCGTGTGTTTGGGGGTTGCTCAGGTACACTGTACCTAAGGATCCAGTCCAGGACATGGGCACACGATGGCATAAAAAGAAAGTGTAACTTCTCATAAAGGATATATTATAAGGTATATAAAGAAAAACAGCTTTTGAGAAAACTAATCTGTTTTGGAGGACCCTGTAGGTGAAGGGTAGTCGTTGGTGTGCATTTCTGCTGCACCTGTGGAAAGACCTAAATCAAACCAGATACATGGGAGGGAGGATGTTTCTGTAGATTTGGGTCCTATTGAAATATTGTCCCTGATTCACTCTGAAGTGTTTTGCCTACAGCTATTCAGAAAAGTGCTTTTGCTTATGCTACCTTATGTCAAAGCTGAGCTAAATCATAATCCTGGTGAAACTGCTGAGAAAGTCCTTACCAAGAGCTGCTCAGGCCACTCACCTGATGTGCCCTGAAGAATGGTCTTGCTTAGATCAGTGGTGTTTTAAAGGGATTTTTGAGGGCTTAAAATACATCAAACCATTGTTGGATTCAGGAAGAATATCCCCATTTTCCAGTTACTCACAGGCACAGTCATTCCCACATTGTCTATGGCTTGTCTACAAAGCGAGCTCTTCGTGCTCTCTCATGCAGGGGACACCTGAGACAGAGGGGACACCTGAGACAGAGGGGCAGGGTGGTTCAGCTGAGGGCATCCACCAAAACCCTGTAGGTTCACCGTGCCGGGTCAAGCACCTGCACAAACGGATGCTAGATATTATTTTGCCCCAGTGTGTCTGTACCTGGCTCATCCCTGCCCCGTTTCTTGCTGCACTCATTGCACTTACTGTCCATCCTGCCTGCAGAGTCCCCTCAGCCTCTCTCCCCCTTCTCTGCCGGACGGAACAGAAGTTACTCACCTTTGCCATGGGAGACCCTGCATTCCCTGTGCTGGGCACATTTCATTTACCACAAAAACCACGTTTGCAAAGCCATCTTCTTCTCTGGAGCCCACCCGTGTCCCAGGTTTTCTAAGAATACACTTGATACTGAAGAATAAAATGTTTGTTGTTTCCCCAGAATGAAACCTGACCTTGAAAACAGCTGTATCATGGGGTCACAGTCACTTTGTCAAAGTACTTAAGTTTCTCACGTGAGGTTTAAGATTGCCAGAACTTTATTACTCTGCTTGCTGAAGGGCATCAGCACCAAAGCATTGGTTCAGCGGCTCTAGCTTATTTTCTTGCCGTAAGCTTAGTTATCAAAACATGTAATTTTAAAGCACATGAAATACGGATGAGGGATTCTTCAGGCTGGTGGTTAACGATGCACCTGGGCAAAGCTGGTCACTGCAGCACCTCTCCTGGAGTAGGGGAGGCTGCACAGGGTGGCCAGGACCTGGCTGGGGACCGTCACCAACGGGCTGAGCGGGGTGGCCTGTGGTGGGACCTCGTGCTTGAACAGGGCTCTGCAAAGGATCATCCCTCAGTGCTCTCTGTCACATTTTGCCCAGGCAAGATGTGGTTTTTCCAGTTGTTCTGGCCATAAGGATGTTATTTAATGAAAAGCGTTGCTGGAGAAGATTGCAAAAAAAAAAAAAAAGGGGAAAAAAACCACTCTGCAAAGGAATGTTACCTGTCTGGGTTTAATAGCACGATTTATTGTCTTTTAATTGCTTCATAATGCGATGTGGTTCACTTAGGGAAATCATTGCAATCTAATTGTTATATTTGTCTGATAAAACCTAGTTATCATATTAATTACACTTATGAAAATCCTTGTTTGCGTCTTTCTTAATTTTTGCGCGTTGAGTGTGATTTCCCGCAGCAGATCCCCGTGGTCCGGGCAGGGCAGCTCCCCCGGGCAGCGGGCACCACCTTGGAGTGCAAGGGGTGAGGGAAATGCTGATTTCCACCCCGGGAACACCGGTGATCCGTGGGGATTTGTGTGCAGGGAGTCGTTCAACCAGCCATTTGGATAGAGCTGATGCACGGGAACTGCTGATGGGCAGAGAGCTGGGGGGGGAGGCACGACGCCCGTCGCGGCAGCATGGGGCAGCGATGGAGAACAGCAGGCTCCTGCCTCTCCCAGGATAACAGGGGGTCCTGCCTCTCCCTGGAGAACAGGGGGTCCTGCCTCTCCCTGGAGAACAGGGGGTCCTGCCCCTGAGGACCTGCAGAAGTCACTTGGTGCCACACGTGAAGGGGATGCGGGGGCCAGAGGGACCAGCGTGGGAGCAGCAGGCGGCCCCTGGGCTCCTGGGCACCGTGGCAGCTCCTGCCCTGCTCACAGAATCACAGAATCACAGAGTCATCGTGGTTGGAAGGGACCTCTGAGATCATCTCCTGACGCCTCGTCCCAGGGTCTGGCTCCATGGAAGGCGCTTGTCAGCAAGATCAAGGCTTGGGGCTCTGTGGGCAAAAATAAATAAATAAATAGGGAGAGAGAGAGAAAAAGAAAGAGAGATATTTTTGTCAGTATAACGCTTATTGTTTTTTCTGCTAATTAAAACGCTCATAATGTATAAATTAGTATTCACCAGTTCACAGACTCTACGTTAGTCAGATCAAAACATGACACACCATTCAAGTACAACATGTGAGCAATCCCTCCTTAGCACTTTAAATCCTTTGGCAGACTGCGCCCCATCCCTGCTAAAGAAAATGCTGAAGGAAAGACCAGAGACTCTTTATCACCACAGAAATATCGTAGTGCTTTCCTTTCTGCTTGCTCCCCTCATCTGCTGTGTTCATGCTCTCCAAGATCTTGCTTTTTATGTTGCTGGAACTGTTCACTGAATTCAGCACAGATTCACAAACGATCCATCACCTTGTAACTACATTTTCTGTGCATACACTGGTTTTCTTAAAAAAAAACCCTCCGATTCCAGTTTGAAAAGCAGAGGTCTGACCTAAACCAAAGAGGAAGTTTTGGAAGAAGATTCCGTAGTTCATTGGCCTGAAGGTGGCATCCGATGTGTGTCCCCTGTGTCCCCTGGGGCGCCTGGCAGGGGCAGTGTCACACACATCCAGAAATGCTGGGTCTTTTTGCTGCCTTTGCAATTATTAATTTTTCCTTGTTGTCCGGAAAGAGGAAAATCTCTCCTCCTGGAGCACAGAAAAGCAGAGCAATTGCGACTTGTTTCAGTGCACAGGATCAAGTTGAAAAGCAGATATTTTAAATTCCTTAATGGTCTTAGATTTTAAGCAGAGTCTTAGTCATGTTTGAAAACTGCACTACAAAAAGCACTTATCTTTTCTGGGTTGTTCTGGGGTTTCTTTTAGTGTTTTTTTTTTTATTGTTTTGCATCTGTCAGAATGTGTGTTTGTCAGAAATGAGAAGAAAAGAAAAAGTACCTTTCTGGAATGTATTCCTCTGGATTTGCAAACAGACTGTTGAGGGCTTTTGAGATTTTGGAGGGTGCCTATCAATGCTTTTTCAAAGTCAGTGGTTGCAACACTCTGTATGAAACGGAACTAAGCGGCTTTATTTTAGTGCTCTTCTATCTGTATACAAACCATTACCCATACTCTGTACTTTTTGTACCAGCACATACCTGTTCAAAGTCCTTCTAACACAAATAACCCAGTGCAGAGGCACAACTAAACCTGGGCCAGGCTTTCATTCCTCTTTCCTGTCTCATTCACATCACTGTACGGTTCCTTCACGGGCTGGTAAATAAGGATTTTTTGGTGATATCCCAAAGCCGTATGTACCTCCAGTGACAAGTGATTTGAATTGGTATAAATATGACTTGCAATAAGTGTCCCGACTGCCAGACTCTGCTTCAGCCTATTCAATTCTTGCTCCTTCGTCCTTCTTCCCACCCACACCCCGTGCCCTGTCCCGAAGCACCCCATCGTTCCCCCTGTCATACTGGACAGGAGGAATATGAACTGGACAGGTCGGAACCACATTTTTGTAGAGTTTGCCAGCAAATTCCCAGGCTAGAGAAGAAATGTCTGGAGGGCCCAGTGGTATCATCTGGTACACATTCAAAATCTCTCTAATTTATTATCTGCAAAGCAAAACAGACTCAAAAGAAAAGACAAGGATCTCAGAAAGCTGAAATTTTCCTTTAATTCATTTGCCCTGCAATTTGGTTTAATGTCCAGTTTGCAATTCTTGTCAGAATTTACTTGGAGAGATGCACCTATTAGGAGACCAGGGGAAAGAAAAGGGAAACTCATTATTTATTCCATGTTGAAAACAATTGGAGGGGCCACAGGCCTGATATGGCTTGTAAAATCCACTTCCAGAGCTCAGCTTCTACACAGCTTATTCCTGCCCTGCTCTGTCTCCCCTTTCCTCTTTCTTCCTTCTCTCTTTTCTTATTTTCATGCTTTGACTTTTTATAATTGTGTTCAGAGCCTTCCTCTGGGCGCTGTGCTGAAGTTAGCACGCTCCACAAATGTCCTTTTAATTTCCACGCTACCGAAAGGCAATCAAAATAAAAGGTTTAATTTTTCAAAATGCGTTTGGTATCTCACGGCCATTTAAGTGCCTTGATCCATCTGCTGGTGGGGAGCCAGCGCGTGGCGCTTGGACGCTGCTTCCTCAGGAGCTTAAAGCTGCTCCGAGAAACAAGCAGCAACCACGTCTGATGGGGATGCGGCAATAAATCCTCCAGTCGAAGCACAAAGGAGAGCAGAGACACGGGAACGCTGCAATACGGGAAGAGAGGAATTTTTTTGCAAGCCATTTACAATATCAAGATTCTTTTTCTTGTGTACTGCTTTAGAAACGGAAGGGACAAAGCCGGGCGCAATGCAAAGCGATGCGTTGTGACTGTCAGCAGCAGATATGTTCTGAATGCACCCAAGGAACTCATGGCGTGTTTGACAGCTTGAAGTAGCTAATTGCTGTTAGGCAGGCACCTGAAAATGTGCTAATCGTAGAAATCAAGTTCCTAAACTTATTAATTTGTGGACAAGCTCTGGATGTCTGTCAGTGCCTCTGAGTGAGCCTGGCTGCCTCTGGCTGTGTGTCACAGCATCCAGTCCACTCTTTGCTGGAGAGACTTGAGGAGGAACAAGGAAGGTGAGAAGGTTCTGGATCAGAAATGGAGACGATGCCTGGAAGGGAAGGATCACAGACTGGACTGTGCTGCTCCCGGGGCTGAGGAGTCAGTGTTTTCAGACACTGACCAGTGCCAAGACAGCACTTAGAAGAGCACTTAGATAGATCATTAAAGTACTCTATCAAGAAAATAGCTAGTAATGGAAAACCTTGTATCACGGCTAGTTTCACTGTCAAAATACCTGATCCTAAACCATTGGTTATTACAAGCATTTTCGGCTGTAACTGGGACTATTTTACTGAAACGCCAGCAATAATGCTCAGAAAATCAAAAAGAAAAACAAAACAAAGCAAAATAAAAAAAAAGGAACAAACAAACAGATTACCCTCATATATTATTGAAAGATTTAAAACAAAAAGACATTAAAGCCCTTTTAAAAGGTTTAAGTCAGGAACCTTCTCTGGTGGATAATGGTAAATTCTTACCCCACTTCAGGGGAATGGGAAGACAAGAGCATCACAGGGCCCCCAGTGCCTCCCCCGAGCTCCCCACCGGTCTTGAGTCACGCTGGTGAGTATTCAGAATTCTTCCCTTTTTTGTGGAGCTTTGGGGCAGAACAGGCATTTCCAGTCACTGGAAGAATAACAGCCCCAGGGGGACAGTTTGTCACCGGGCTCAACACCCAGCAGTTCGGGTTCTGGTGGAAGGGCTGTAGTGATGGCAGAGAGATCCTCCACGGTCCTACGTCACTTTAGTGCCCCAATGTATTCCACAAAGCCATTTTAGCATGTTTACAGCCCCTAGAGCCTCTTTTAGCACAGGCAGGACTGTTTGGTGTCTCCGTACGGGGGGCACGGCTGTCCCACGGCGCATCCCACCTCCCCCAGACCCGCACTCCCCGTCAGCGGGGTACGCACTGCCGCAGGCAAACCCTCCCAACAGCTGCACCAGTGAGGAATTAGTTTTATAATGAAATCAATTACACAGATTTGACTTCTCCTGGATTTGTGCCTTCCCACAACCAGGCTCGCCCAGCCATCCCCAGCTGACCGCGTGTGAGCTAGATGAACAAAGCCGTTCTCTTCATCCAGAGGATGATTGCTGGCTCCGCTGTCATTTGCACTGTAAATCCAGGCTTAACTCCAGCATTCAAATTCATCTTCTCGGTGTAAGTTGGGGAAGGCTCATTGCATGGTAAAATCTAGCTTGCTGATTTTATACTTTTTTCTATTTCTCTCTGGAAGTTCAGAAAAATTGAGAACACAGAGTAGACGTTCACGTGTAATTCTGGAACCTTTTTCTTTCCTTTTCCTTGAGACATATTATGGAGTCATTGGTAGTGACATTATGGCTATTTCACAAATCCCAGATTCACACAGCCAGAAGAAGATACAAGTGAAAACTTGTTTTAATGTTTTCTCATAAGAAGCCCACCCCCGTGTGCTCCAGGAGGGCTGGATGGCAAAAGGGCTGGAAGGGCAGAGCTGCTTGGGCTTCATCCCTCCCTCCCAGGGCTCTCCTGCCCAGCGGGACGAGTCGCACCCTTGGGGTTTGCTGAACAGCAGCTCCTGAGCCCGTCCTGGGTTTCTCCGTGCTCTGGTTTGGATGCTGTTACCCAGAGGGATGCAGCCAGACCTGCCGGCGAGGGATGAGGGACATTCTGCTGTGACAGCTCTCAGGGCGATGGCACTGCTGGTCCTGCAGCCACCAGCCCGGGCACCTGAGGGCCACTGCTCTCTCTCTGAGAGACCAGCAGCAAGTGCAGAGATGCTGTTGGGGTGCCAGGAATCTCTGCATCCAAGTCATTCCCTGCAGTGAATAGACTGGCCTTGGAAGAAAATGTGATTATTTTTTTTTCTTTAAGGAAAACATTACAGAGGAGCTTCAGTCATTTTTTTCCCATTTTGCTCCTGTTTTGTACACTGTTACAGTTTTTGAGAATGTCTCAGTGATTTTTATCTTGCTCTTTCTCTTCTGTATGCAGTCTTTGTGGAACACAGCAAATGAGGCAGAAATTACTTTATTGTCTCCTTCCATTTAAAATGTTTTATTTTCCTTACCTCTATGGATGCCTATTACTTCCTTAATTGATCAGCTCCAAATTCCTGGCTTTGTTAGTAAGGATGAAATAACTTTATTTAGTAAAGATGTAAGCTTACGGGCATTATTTAGAGTAGGGTTAATTAGTTACCATTATCTGGTTTGGTATATATTTAAATTAACAAGGCTACTGCTTCAGAACAACCATAAAGGACCAGAGACATACAATAGTAATATAATTTATTTTAATCCTTTCCAATTTTTATCTCTGCATTTTTAACAGTGACCTATAGAATATATATCTGACTAAACAGGAATTAATGTCCTCATTAAAACATATACTGGTTTGGATTTGAAGGCCAGCTAATCGAAAGATCTTAAAAGTTAACAGTCAATAGGTCAATCACGGGTTATTGGCATCCGGGTTCATTAGAGATCAAGGTCAGACTTAACGACACGTATCATTTCTACCCAATTCTGTGTGAAAGCCACGGGACAGGTCAGCACAGAGCAGCCTCTGGGGAAAAAGGGGGCGGAAGGAAGGAAGGAAGGAAGGAAGGAAGGAAGGAAGGAAGGAAGGAAGGAAGGAATATTTGTGCTTTGTCTCTGAGTCCCTTCCCCAACGGTTTCAGTGGCATTTAGGCAATAACAGAGTCACAGCCACCGTGTTTCACTGCAAAATTTACCAGCAAAATCAAGTAAGGAATATATAGTTTCCCACTGAAAGGGGGTATAAAAGACCAAACTGAAATAATAAATAGTCACAAACTTTCATTTATAGAGGACATCAGTTGTTACTTTGAAAATATTATTTTTTTAAAAAGAAAATTATTGGCAGTTAGAGCTATCCTGTAGGAGATTCAATACTCGATATAATTCAAGTTATATTTTGCAATTTCATCTGTGCACATGGTCTTTGGAAAGGGTATCTGCTGCTTTGGCTGAATAATGATAAGACAATTAAAATGCCCTAATGATTTTAGCAGATCTAAATATTACAGAATGGCCACAGTAAATAAAGTTAAGATCATCTTTCAGTGTGGTTTACTTTATTATATATATAAAAATATGGATATTGATGCAGGGAACTCATGCAAATGCTAGCTGTTAACGGCAGCCAGTTCAATGAAATTGCAAAACAGTGCTATAGTAAAATATTAATATTGGAGAATAAACATAACTAGAAGTTTGATGGAAAAATGAAAAAGTATCCTGTTTTCACCTAGGAGCTGTGATAAATACATATAACACTGCCATCACTCCTCAGCGGCCGTGCTGGGAACTCAGATGGTGTCCACATCAAATTTTTCTTTTTTTCTTTTTTTTTTTAACAATTACATTTAATTCTGTCCTTCAAACTTTCTGCACGCAGTGTGTGGTGAGGTAACCACAATTTGGTTAAAGAGCAAGAATGAACAGTCTGCTGAAGAAAAAGTTGACTTTATAGGTCATTGCTAAAAACTGCTGGATTTAGTTGTTGAATAAGAAGAGATTTCTTCCTATTTCCCCCAAAACGTTAAAACTACATCTGTCCCTCACGTCGCTCCCTGTCTTTCATTCATGTATAAAATAGTCATTAGATGCCTTTAAGAAAAAGGGAGCAGTGACAGAGCCGGATCCGTGTCTCAGCTGCCAGATGTTGCTTCTTGTGCCGCTCCCAGCCAGGGCAGGGGTCGGGGCAGTAATTAGGATTTCCCTCCTTTGAGGGTGTGCCACAGTGATTAAATCACACCACGGTGTTTTCCTGCTACTTTTAATATATTGAGCTCTTCATGTTTATACTGGCAGGCATTTCATTCAGCAAAAAAAAAAAAAATTCCAAATTGATTTTTTCTGGGTCTTTTCTGTAACTTCCTGATTTTTCCCTTTCGGTTACAAAAGCTGTAAGAGTCGGGCACAGCACTGCTCTCCCCGGGGCCACTGCCCAGACTCACCACCTGCTGCTTGCGTAGCCAGTGGCTCTGCCCATTTCAGCTGGAGTTTTCCTGGGATCCACAGGAGCTTTCTGTGTGGAGCCTCAATAACTGAGTTCTGAAAATCCAACATCAAGTAGATCACATTTAGTTGCCAGTTTTCTCAAAGAACTTGAGTGGGTTTGGTAAAAATCTCTCTCCAGAAGGCATGCTGACTGCCACCAAACTGTAATAGCAACCCATGGATTTAAGAATACGGCCACCAGGGGTTGGTTTTAGTAGCCCTGGTGGCACAAGCAGCAGTTGTGTCATCAGGCAGCCACACACATCACCTCTGGTGACTTTTCCAGGGAGAAGTGTCAGGTTTTGTGGTTTCTGTTGCTCTGGCAGGAGTCAGTGACCTCAGCAACCACCCACCCGGGCAAACCGCAGCCCCCCCGGGCTCGATGCTGCGGGAGGCGGGAAGGGAATACGGCAATAACGGGTTACGAGACCCTTTTAATGTAAGTTTAAAAGCGTGAGGTCTTGCCGGTTTTGTCATTTCCAAGGCGGTGAATCGGGAATAGAACTAATTTTTGCAGAAAACATGTTTGTCGAGATGTGTCCTGTGTTACTTGAGATAATCCTGGCTACGGGTCCTCCTGCTACTGGAATTTTTCCTCTAAATGTGATCCTCTTCAAGGGAAGGAGAGTGAGAATATCTTCAATGACAAAATGCTTCTTATGTCCTACAAAGTGCTATCCTGCCACATTTAGCATCTTCAGTCCCCTGGAGAGGTGATGAATAATAAATAATGCAGGAGAAAGAGCTGATTGTGCACAGCTTTACACTGCGCCTTTTGTGAATTGAAAGGAAACCGGGCATTCAATAAATAGCTGGTTTGAATTCAGCGGAGCAGCTCCCCGCTGTTCCCTTCCACCCGGCTCCCTGCCCGGGGCCCGTTTGCCGTCAGTCCCGGTGTGTCCGTGGGGTGCTGGAGGAAGAGCAGTAGCTCCATCTCCCCCAGAAGGGGCTGTGCAGCCCCCCACATCACCCAGCATGGTCCTGCCTCTGCCAGAGCCACCGGGCTGCTCTCTCCTGGCTTCTCCTAGCAGCACCGGGGTGGGGAGGTGATGGGATGGTAGGGTCTCCATCAATGGTGGGGTCTCCATCAACGGTGGGGTCTCCATCAACGGTGGGGTCTCCATCAACGGTGGGGTCTCCGTCAGTCGTGTGGAGCCTCCCACAGCTGCTGGGGGAAACAGCTCCACCTGCAAGTGAACTCTCAGCTGAGACTGAAATACAGTTGTTAAATTCCTGGGTTTAATGAGCTCCATTACTATTGCCGCTTTTCACATGTTCATGTTTTTATTTCCAGCAGCAGCTAGTTCTCCAAACAGCTTCAGGAAGCAAAGCAGCAGGAGGCACAGTGGGGGTGTCCAGGATGCTGGCCCACGAGAGCTGAGCAGCAGGAGGAACACAGACCCCCGTGGCACTTGGTGTGTCTCAGCACTTCTGTGAAGCTTGTGAGGATTTTCAGGTGGAAAACAAAGGCTTTGATTCTGCTTGTGATAAATACCTGTAACCTTTAAAGGAATGCGCCTGAAAGGAAAGAATTTGGAAGAAAAATGCAGGAGAGGTGTGGGTGTTTCTCTTCTGGCTGGCACTGTCCCTCGGGAAGGTGTGGGGTCTGGTGTTTCAGGAGTGTTTGGGGGCAGGGGGGCTCTGCAGCAGCTCTCCAGTGCCCCGGGGGTGCGATGTCCAGGGCTGATGATGCAGTGGGCACGCCAGCACCTCAGCAGTATGTGCAACTGGGATCTGAGCTTGAGAGCCTCTTGTAGGCCAGCAGCCATGGCCAGTGGAGGCACAGTTCATCTGGCAGGATCCTCACTGTGGCACAGGGTCACCACAGGCATCTTACGTGTAGGCAGCATCTCTTTGCAGAACATCAATTCCATGTCCTTATGAAAGCCCATTTCCTCTGCACACAGGTTGTTTGAGGAGCAGCTGCTAAATGAAGGGGTTCTGCTCTGCAGGTGAGGTCTGCTTCCCCTGGGACATCCCTTCCTGCAGAGTGGGGAGAAGCTTTCCACAACCAAGGAAGGCAAGAGCTGTCTTGATTTGGCCTCAGGTTGCTCTGGGGGAAGTTTAGGATGGATATTAGGAAAAATTTCTTCACTGAAAGGGTTATCAAGACTTGGAAGAGGCTGACGCAGGGAGTCCCCATCCCTGGAGGGATTTAAAAGCTGGAAGATGTGGTGCTGAGGGACATGAGTCAGTGGTAACTTGGCAGTGCTGGGTTAATTGTTGGACTCGGTGATCTTCAAGGTCCCTTCCAACCAGAAGGATTCTGTGATTCTATGATTTGGAGAGGTGTCTTCTTCAGCCATATACCGTATTCCTGCTGTTGGGATAACCAACCACAGGCTGGTCAGACGCATAACAGAGACTCCACCGTCCAGATACTCAGCTCTGCTTGTAGCAGCTTTCTGGTCACCGTGCAGTTACACAGTTCACGGCCAAACTCCTCCCAGCCAGGTCTGTGAGGAAGGAAATTTCCCCAGTATCACCGAGTACATTTCCATGGTTAAACCTGGTTTTGGAAAGTGCTTTATCAGATCCCACCACTGAGAAGTTATTGCCCAGTTCCAGCAGGGTACCTGGGGTATGGATTTAGAGAAAATGTTGGGTGGCTGTTGGCACCAGATAATATAAATCAGCGCAGCATCCTGTCGCTGAGGTCTCCGAATTATCAGTGCAGGTCCATGTGAAAGTGGATTTTCCGCACTTAAGAAGAGTATAGGAAAGATTCAATTAAGCAATTTCTGGAAAGTCCTTGGAACATCTATTTATGGACAGTTGAGTCAATTATTCCTCAAATAGAAAATTATTTCTATCCTACGAAAGCTGAAGGCAATAGATCACTGCTGTTAGCGGGCCATTCGTAGCACACATTTTCATTACAGTGTAATTTGAGTTATATGTCTGTTTGTATTAAACTGCACGTCCTTCTCGTTATGCTTATTAAAAACTAGGTATTTAAAGTAAAAATAACATAGATTATTCATATGGCATGAAAGTATGCAAATAAATGCATATCAAAGTTATTGATTCAAAAAAGAGTGCATAGAAAGGAGAGTTTGAAAGACGAGAATGTCTCATTATCATGAGAAGGGTGTGAGCTTTTACAAAATAATAAGCCATCATTATGAGCGTAGATATTTGAAATAGTATAGAACAGAATTGAGTGGAATAGAGTAGATGGAACAGAACTTTTAAAAATTCAGGTCTAATTAAAGAAAAATAAATACAGATCAGTTAGACTTCATACCCAATAACTTGGTTAGAAAATCTTTCCTGTTTGGTCAAGAAGAACCACAGGTAATAAATCTGAATTATTAAGAGTCCTTAATTTGGCAGTCGCACAACAGTAGCACAGACCAATGACTACAACAACATTGCACACAGCGCAGTAAGAAATATTAATGAGCATTTAGAGAAAATTCAACCCAACATTTTGATACTTGAAAAGATACTTTCCTCATGTCAGTTAATAATAATTTTGCAATGTAGTACCCTGCTTGCAGTGATGCTCAAATCGTGACTTGTCCCTTTGAAACTTAACCCTTCCCGATGGAATCACTGGTGACTTCTAAATGGTTGAGATTTAAATACCTGTCTAGAAAATCAGGGGTTACTGGGGGTGGTTGCATCCGCTCTGTCCCGCTCTGGCCAGGCTGGTTTCAGGGGTGCATATGACGTTTTGAGCCTCTGCCTTCAATCCCTCTGATCTGCAAGGGAGCCTTGTCAGATGGAGATGTGAGGACGAGGGTGCTCGTTTTGTAGAACCAGACAAAGGAAATTTTTAAGCTGAGCTAATTTGAATTTATGGCTGTCAAGGTAAATAACTCGCCCTTCTCCAGCTGCATTGATCTTCCTGGAGAAAAGCGAATGGAAAGGTATGGCCAGAGGAGAAATGCAAATGTTACCAGTGAGGAAAGCAAAAGAGAAAAGGAGTGAGGAAAAACTAGTTGGGGAGCATCTAGGGGGAAGAGTGGAGTGAAGTCTGAGCAAGCACTGGGACACTGAGCACCAGCCGTGTCTCAGGCACTGTGTAAGTGGGACCGAGCATCTGTTGTTCCCCACACAGGGTGGGAGGAGACACCTACACACCCACCAGCTGACCCCTGCCAAAGACATGTCTTATTTTCCCTTTTTCTTTTTTTTTTTCTTCTTTTTATATACACATAGTCTGTGCTAATACTCCAGGTGCTGAGGTTGCTGTGGGCACAGAGGGTCAGTTGGGGATGCTCAGCACCCAGCTGTAGGAAGCCCACAGCCACCTGTGCTGGTTCTGCTGATGATTCAAAGGCTGGAGTCACTGGAGCTGATAAAGCACCCTGTTTTGTACGGTGTTTGGCACAGTGAGGCCCTCATTCCTCTTGCTTCCTTTTTATTATGTGATAGACTGATTAAAATACAGTTATGATGAAATATTTGTATATGCATCGAGTGTTCATCCTTTATAATTCCCCAGCAGGTAAATTTTGAAATGTCTTCTTAGACGAGGAGGTTGAATATCTGTTATTTTGGAGGAATTTGAGGCAGAAATGTGGCAGTGGTAGGTCAGATAAAAGATACAAAATATTCTGTTCCTTGTACAGCTCTATTTCATCTCTCCAAGTGTGTGTAAGCGTGGTGGGTCTAGGGTTCAGAGTGGGTTTGGAGGCAGCATGCCAATACTTTGATAATTTGTTTTTCTTCTTATCAGTCAAGAAATGTTTGTGTCATATTGAAGCAGCGCATCAGGACGAGGGATAACTCTCTGAAAAGTGGGGGCATTGGGATGCTGACCCTGCCCCAGGAATTCCTTGGTGCGTTTACAAGAACCAGCATTTTCTGAAGACCTTGGGTACCAGCCCTGGGCTGGGCCAGAGCTCTGGGTCCACGGGGGACTTCGGGCTCTGCCAGCGTGTCCTGTGCCAGCAGATCCACCTCAGAGAGACACCCAAATGATCAAGGCACAGCACCAGAATCAAACGAGAGCAGTAAAACAGTGCAGGTGTGGAATCACGATGTGAATATCACGCCCAACTGCAAGGATTGAGATTTATCAAGATTCTCTCATTCAAGGAACTTATCACTGCCTTTTTCACCTTCTGCTCCCGTAATGGGTATTCCAGGGCTAATCGCTGAAGGATGTCACCTTTTAAATATGACTTCTATTGAAAGTAATGTATTTATACGCAGAATAACTCTGCTGCTATAAAAATTGCTCTCTGATAGAGGTGAGTGGGTGAAAGCCCCAGGTGGAAGCCCAGCCCTTGGTGGCCGTGTGGGGCCGGGGGGAGTGTGGGGAGGGCAATGGGGACCACCACGGCAGAGGCCGGAGGGGATGGGGAAGAAGGGGGCTGTGGGGCCATTAGCTCCTTGCAGCCGTGGGGGGGACCAAAGCTGTGGCAGGCCGGGCTTCATCACCCCTGCTGATTATACAGCAAATTGCTTTTCCTGCAACACCTGGGGCCTGGGAGAAACCTTTGACATTTATTCATGTCCATCTTGTATTAGATACTCATATGAATAACAATAATATATTGCCTGCACTTAGGGGTCTGTTCAACTGCCAGTCACCTCTGTGGCTGAACTCCTGAAACCCACGGAAACAGCTGTGACCACAGCGAGCTCCCTGAATTTCTGCTGAATCTCCCATTTTGAGGAAATCCCCCTGGCCATGGCAAAGCAGTCAGGGTCTTTTAGGTTTCCTCCGTTTTTATTTACTCAAGCTCACGTGCACAAGGATGTATCTCTGCTGCAAATATCATTGTGGTAAAGCTTATCCTGAGAGAAAGCAAGAGAGAAAATTACCAGTTGCTAAGGTGCTCACAGTGCCTCACCGTACTGGTCTCATTTCCCTCTTTCCTCCCTCTTCTCCTCTTTTTAATCTACTTGACTGGCTGTGTTTTCAAACGCAAGTACCTGAAGCAAGGGAGTGACCTATTTTCCTGGTTACCCACGGCACAGCCCGCTGCGGAGACTGCAGAAAGCCAGGATGCGGGAGCAGACACGGATGTTGGTGGTTGGAGCTGTGGCTGTGCGGCAGCGAAATCGCCGTGAAACTGAACCCCAGCACAGCCCTGAGACCTCCTGCTCCTCTGGGCCGAAACCAGTAGCCCCAGGTAGCCCCGGTCCTGCCACCAGAGCCCCACACGAACACAGAGCGAGACAGGCACGGTGCCCACACCACGTTGTGCGAGGTGCCAGACCTGTCGGCGTGCGGTCCCTGGGACGGGGGAGGCTTGGAAACCTTCCTGGCCCCGCTCCAGCCGAGCTCCAGTGAACGGCGGCTGCAGGGAGAGCTTTGACATCTCGGGAAAGGAGCAGAAGAGCAGCCACCACCAGCAAAGCCCCGAAAAGGCGTTTAATGGCTTCGTTTCCGTAACTGGGTGTGAGTTAAACACCAGAAAGACAGTTACAAAACACTGGGGCTAAATTAGTCCTTAGTCAGTGTGGCGGTGTGCTCTCCCTGTTTTGCTTTCCCCCCCCCTTTTTCCCCCCCCGGCTCCTGCTCAGGCCTTGGCCACCATGGCCATCACAGCAGCACTTG
>JAOXJM010000041.1:464344-478712 GCA_026413425.1 Tringa solitaria
GTCCCGCCCCCCCCCCCCTCCAGCTTTGTGCAGGGAGGCTCCAGTCTGCAGAGCAACCTGCGAAACCCCTGCAGGGTCCTGATGTAGGTGCCTGGCCCGTGTCAGAATGGATCCCACCCAGGTTATCGCCATCTCCTCAACCTTTGCAGACACCAGAGCCAGGGGCTGGTCAGCAGAGGCTGAGCCCATCTGTGCTCCAGCGCTGGAGGGTGTGGAGGGGAGAGGCAGCGTGGTGTCACCATGGTCCGGGGTCACCTTGGGTGGGGGGTGTGCAGTGGGTGAGACTGAAAATGTCTGGACATCAATGTTCCTTAGGGAAGATGAATAGAGAGGGGAAAAAACGGTCAGGAGAGGCTGAGAGCACACACAGGCGTGGAGGGGTCAGTGTGTTCACATCTCCTCAGCTCCTGCCAGGACGGGTTGGAAAGGAGAGGTCTAAGCTGTAACTAGATGGGGTTGTAGAACTGGGAAAATGCCAAAATTCTAGATGCACATTTTCTTCCTAAAAATGTGAGGGGGAGAAGGGGAAAGCCAAAAGCTAGAAAAATATTAATCAAAGATCCTAAGTTAAATTTGAGATATTTATCTGATTAACCTCTAGATCTTGTGAATGTCTTATGAATTGTGATTGCTTAATTCTCTGTTTTCCAAAATCTCACGTGCAGTTGTTACTTTGCATGGTATAATGCAGGAAAAATCTCCTTCATTTTCAGTAAACATTTCTGTATGTTCACCTAAATAACATTTTTTTGTCTTCTGCATGTTCAATTAATTTTATCCCTTGTTGACAGATGTTCATCCTTAAGAATGACAGTTCCTGGGAGGGGGCAATTACTTTTCTGAAGATTGTATTGATTTTTGTGTATTGTTACTGTGTTATAGGCTTGCGTTCCTGTTCAGTCTGAACAGTTTGCCTTGTTTTCATCTGTTTTCTACACAGATTTTTTTTTCATTCCTGGTGTTACTGAAGTCAGTGAGTTCACTGAAGCATGGCTGGACAGATTGTTTGGGTATTTTCTGGTCTCACAAAAACTGGGGAAAAAATAGTTTGTTCTAAGGGTGTCTTATGATTACTTACCAGTGTTATAGGTGCTCGGTGATTAAAATGAAGTCATAGCAACCTCGAGCTGCTTACAGACCTAGCCTGATGGCAACGCATAAGTGCGGAGGCAGGCTGGGTCTCAGCACCTACCCCAGTACCGCCCTGCACAGCCTATGGCACTTCAATTCTTACACACACATTTTTGAAAAAAAAAAAAAAAAAAGAAAGCTCTTTCATCTTTCTCTTAGCACATTAAAAATAAAGTACAAGACGGTTTAAAAATGTGTAGTCTCAGGCGTGAGCAATATGGAGCTTCTCTGCCCACGGCTTTGTGCGAGCTGGCACATCCACCTCCCCGGCAGCCCAGCGGTGCCATCGCTGCCCTCCCTATTTCCACACCCGAGGGGGGGCTGGGGTTTGCTTTGTGCCTCCCAGGCAGACCCCAAGTGAAGGGCCAACCACGACGAGCTAACGTTCCTGGAAATCTTTACTGTGAGTTTAAAAAAAAAAACCCACTTTAGCTTCCTTCCAAGAAAAGGGAGGCGTAACAAGGGAGGAAAACATGACAGAAGAGGAGAGCTAATAAGAAGGAAGCACCAACTGGTCCTGAGGAGCAGAAGCTCTCCCTGCTGCAAAGCCCTGCCCCTGCTGCTGCCCTTCTCCGAGAGACAGGGCTCTCTGTGGCATGGCCTCACCAGACCTGGTGCTGACAGCCACAGGGAAACCTCCAGAAGGGAACAACCTACAGACCACCCCACTAAGGAATCCGTGTTTCAGAGACTCCCTTTCAAGCAGTGATAATGGTCTGAAGTTGCAGCAGGGAAGGTCTAGATTAGATAGCAGGAAGAATTACTTTCCTGAGAGGGTGGTCAAGCACTGGAACGGCCTGCCCAGGGAGGTGGTGGAGTCACCATCCCTGGAGGGATTTAAGAAAAGTGTAGACGTGGCACTTCAGGGCATGCTCTAGTGCTTGGGATTGTTGGGTTGTGTCTCTTTGTAGTTTGGTTGGTGGGTTTTTTTGTTTGGTTGGTTTTTTTGTTTTGTTTTGTTTTGGTTTGGGTTTTTTTTTTTGTTTGTTTTTTTGTGGGTTTTTTTTGTTTGGTTGGTTGGTTTTTTTTGGTTTGTGGTTTGGGGTTTTTTTTGTTTGTTTGGGTTTTTTTTGTGTGCGTTTGGACTCGATGATCTCAGAGGTTCCTTCCAACCATGAAGATTCTGTGATCCTGTGATAAGGAATGTGCTCGTGGTGCCAGAGTCCAGTGATCGTGATGACTCCCAGGGCCGGGCAGATCATCCCTCTTGAGCCACCTGAAGGTACATGGGAGAGGGAAGGGGTTTAGCAGAGGAGAGCAGAAGCAAGGAGAAGATGTATTTCCCCTCACAGAAACACAAGTGGAGTAAAGCATTAAAGAGGGAGCAGAATTAATTAAGTTAAGGGATGCTGTTCTGCTAAAAGCAGATCAAGTAACGTGACTGAGAATATATTTGGAAAGTGGAAATTAAAAGGTCTAGGCATCAGAGCAATGAGGGTCAGGGAGACCTCCGAACATGATGCGCAGGAGAAAAATTGACTTCCCTTTTGATGAAGCTTGATTGTTTGTAATTGTGATTGGAGCTGTCAGCTGGGAGAACATCAGCTGGAATGTGAAGCACGAGTCCACGTTTTCATGAGCTAAAGTAACTGCTTCTGAGATTATTTTTCTGTTTCTTCTTTTTTTCCCTTGTAATGATGTCCATACTTTTTACATGCAAAGACAGGACTGGACATCATTCCTTTGAAAACGAAAGCCAGTTTTTAGAACATCATATTTCTGGCATGTCTCCTTAACTCAGCCCTTGTCACCCAGCACCCAGTGGGTGCTGGTGCTCGGCTGGTGACGGGACTGAGAGGTCCCCAGTGTCACATCTGTGACAACACATTTGATCCTCATCCTGCTCTGGGATTTTCAGGCAGCATCCATTCCCCAATGAACATAGATCAGGTATAAAAATGCAGCAATTTGTTAGCCTTGGGCTGCACCAGGTCTCGCAGTAGCAAAAAAGTGCCACACACTCTTGAGTTCCAGCCCCATGAACCAGGAGGAGAAAGGTCTGGACACGTGAAAATTTCTTGCTGTTTCTTCCGAGCGATCAGTGGTAGAAATGATAAAGCCATCCCAACCCAGCCCACCATCCCAGAGCATCCCAGAGGTGTTTCCCTGGGCATCGCTGCTCTCCCCTACGCACAGAGGAGCAGTCTGAGCCCTCCGCGGGGCAGCGTGGCCCCCGTTCAGCCGGGGTGGGGGTGACTGGGCTGCAGGATGTCCTTACTATCTGGAAAAATGAGAAAAAAAAGTCTGTGGAGACGAATCACGTAGTTATACTTCACCCGAGGAGAAGCTAGAAAATGCTTTCCCTGTTTTGAGCTCTGCCTAGCCATAGATTTCCATATACTTTTAGCAAGAAAATGAAAGCCAGCAGCTTAATAGCTTAAGTGCAAAGCTTACTGTCAAATTCAATCCTTCAGATGAGGAGAAAGAAAGTCTTCTGAGATAGATGGCAAATTTTACATGTGGGCAATTTCCTGCTCAACTTCTATTATCCTCCGATGAGTTGCTTTAGTTGTCTTTATATCTTTCTACCGCTCTTTCTATTTCCTGAAGCAGGAATTAATGTACAAGGTAGAAGGCCAGCAATGTGCCGAGGATTGCCGAGACAGATCGTTGGATAGCTTTCCTCCAGGATGGCTGAGGAGAGCAGAGGGAGTCTGTTGGTCTGGGAATGTACAAGCTGTTGCTTTCTTGCTGAAAATGCAAAGTATCCGATAGATGGAGTTAAATAATGCATGCAAGTCAATCACGTTCTTCCAATTACTGAGCAGGAGATGAGGAAGAACAGATATCTGTGTGATAGTCCACATTTCCATGCCTCTCCACTACCCTCCTCCACTCTGCCCATGCACAGATGTGCTCCCCCATCCTTTACTACAGGTTTCTCCCTCTATTTGTTGCCCAGGTGAGGGGCAGATTGCCATGAAGAGAGATGGCCCCGCTGTGAGAGGGGTTACTCGCAGCGGTGAACAGCCTGGCAGTGCTGTTTCTCAGAACCCCTTCAGTTTTCCTCCTCTCTTCCCTGGCTCTCATCAATCCCACCATCTCTCCAGGATGCTCCCACCTGCCATCTATTATAGCCTTGCTCTCAGTACGTGCTGAAGTTCCTAAAACAATTTTTTGTTGAGTTATTATAATTTTGCTTATCTTGTGAAAACTTACGGTATTTTTGTCTTTTTTATTATTTGGGCATAACTTCCCTTTTTGACAGAGATCTCTATAGCTGGTGTCTTTGCCACGTTCCTTCTTCAGTAGCACTCACTTGGGCTTGCTCTTCTTCTGTGGTGCTTCCAGGTTCTATTTGGGGAAAAGTTTGCGTCACTCTCTAGCATCTAATACAGCACCTTTAAACAACAGCTATGCTGCTGAAAAGCACTCCAATATTTTATCTGTTTCTTCTTCTAATTTGCTTCAGTTATCTTACAAATATTTTTGGGGTGCTGCTCCTGAAGGGAAGGATGCTGAGAAGTGACAAGTCAGCGTTTTCAAGCTACTGTAAATCACCCAGCTTTCGGGTGGTTTAGAATGTATTTTATATGTGGACAATGGGGACCTCAGTGTTGTCTATGGGTTCCCTAGCCTTCAGCCCTAAGACTGTGAATTTTGAGTTACAGTGTTTGACTCCTTGCATTACCAAGACAAACAACAAAAACCCAAGCAGAAGGTGACATCTGCTTTGTAGCCAAACACAGCAGTAACTCTTTTCTGTAAAGGAAAGGCAGACTTTCTCAGCTGCAGAGGTTACATTTCAAATACAAAACCCAGGATCCTGGCTTGACCTGGGATCTGGATGAAATTGCAGGTTTCTCTATGCGAGAATATCCAGTGTTTCTTTTTACCTCAGGGGTACCTAGAATATTTTCATCTCTTATCAATTAAGTTCAAATGAAATACAATGAAAGGAATAAAATGAATACTACAGATTTAAAAAGAATAAAAGGAACAGCTCCAGAGTGTCATGAGTTTTACCTGATTTTCTTCTAAAGTGTTCCAGTCCT
Organism: Tringa solitaria; assembly: GCA_026413425.1. NCBI lineage: Eukaryota > Metazoa > Chordata > Aves > Charadriiformes > Scolopacidae > Tringa > Tringa solitaria. The sequence continues at coordinate 469,471 of JAOXJM010000041.1, forward strand.
CTAGCTACTGTATTATATGCCTTTCTAGCCCACATTTCTAACATTAGGACAAATGTGAACACCCACTCTGAAACTACTAGTCTTTGGGTTTATTATCTCAACCAGCATAGATAAATGTCTCTATAAAATGCTTTGCATACATTCTTATCCTTTTTGGAGGAAAAAGAGTCAGTAATGTTCTCCTGGCATCCACCTGAAACCTTGGTCACCGAGCTGTTTTCTTCAAAATCCTCAAAACATGGTGCAGGAGCATTTCTCCCACGGTGTGTTCACCAACCACCTGTGTCAGGGTCCCTCTCAGTTCCAGCAAGTCCAACCACCATGACTGGTGTTGGTGGGCTCTCAAGGAGCTGGTAAGAGTTTTGTTTGCTTGAGTGCTTTAAAGATGAAGCCTGTTTTGCAGGAAACATCTTTTTTTTTTTCACTTCGGGTGTTGCTGAGCTCTGTCCGATGGACAAGCAGGCAGTGAGTGATCTGCAGGGGCAGCAGGGAGAAGAACCTGCACATCCCACCGCTGCAACAAGCAGCATCATCCTGCTCCTAGAGATTGCTTGTTTATGATTTTTTTTTTTTCCCCAGAGATATCATTTTGATCTTCACATTGGCAAAGAAGTGCTTTACTTCTCAGGTAGAGAAGTCAGTGCTACTCCTGGAGTAAACCAGAGAGCTGAATTTCACCCAAAGTGACTTAAATCCTCCCCGCTGTCAAGGGCAGCCCCTTTGGTCCAGCTCTTTCAGCTGTGGGGCAGCACAACCCACCTTGGATCCCACCTGGAATGAACTGACCTCAGTTTCCCTTGGCAGCAGGTTACAGACCCATCTCTCTCTGAGCTGCAGCTCCTGAGAGCAGCCGGGACAGATGGCCCTGACAGTTAACCACCTTCCTCCTTACCCGTAATTATTTTCCATCACTCTTGCCTCTAACCTTTCCCTAAATGACAAGGTTTCTTCAGCCAAGGTATTAATTTCCAGCTCCCCAAAAGCCTCTGCTGTGTGACTTGAGCACGTGGCATCACTCCCGACTACCTACTGCCATTCTGCTGCAGGAAAGTGCTGCTTTATAATCTGACAGTCCATAAATGAAGCAGTTACGTGTCAAATAGCATCTTTTGACAAACTCACTGGATGAAAGTCTTCTCTCTTTTGTGTGACATTTCACCACAGTTTTTTCTTCAATGTTTCTGACATTTTTCCCATTACTATGATAAAGTTCTAAAGCAAAAATAAACTAGTAGTTTGTTCTTCTCATGAAAAGAAAGAAAAGGAAATGCAATGAAAATTAGAGGAAAAAATACCTAATGTTGTAGTAGTCAAGTGGAAAGTGTAGGACTGAGGATGTAGACGTGATAATAAAAACCATGAATGCTGACAGTCTAAGATCAACTTTGCAATGGCATTAGCTGGAAAAAAAGCACCTTACGAACCCAATATTGACTACATTTTTGAAAGGAGGATCAATTTTTGAGTTTCTGAGTGGTAGTTCCATGACTCAGTTTCTGATGATTCCCATGGGAAGCCAGCTCTGGGCCCTAGCATGGCACTTAGAAATGCTCATGTTTAGACACACCTGTATATACTTATCACGTATACCAAGGCTGGTGGAAGACTCCAGCTTTGTTTTCACCCTTTCATCATTCTTGCAGCCACATAGCAGGTGTGGGAAGTTCACTTTCTGCTTTCAGGTTGCTTTTCTTTTGCACCAAACCCTTCTCCTGTCTCCTTGGACCAAGCTTTTAATGCCAACACCTTTCCAGAATTTAAATTGTTCTCCTCGGAGGTGGGAGAATTTCTTTTTGGTTTCCTGTAACGTATTTGAAAGGTGAGCCTTGTGAATGTGACTTAAAAAAATCTGTTGGAACATTTATTTTGAAATTTCAATGGTGACAGCTATTTTATTTCATTGTGGTTTTGCTTAGAGACAGCAGCAGCAGGTTACACAGTGTAGCAGTAGCAGTATCTCCTGCATGTCAGGTTTCCTCCTCTAAAGTTACCTTTTGTCTGTGGAGTTCTGGGGGCCAAGAACTTCTGAAAACTGGAGAAAAAAACTGTGATGGTCAGTTAATATTAAAAATAAATGAAAGGAATCCCAATGCAGAGGCAAGTGAACTATTGATTGTGGTTTCTCACGCCGCAGCACGTCTAGACAAACGTGCTGCACCAACAGTACAGCAGCAATTCTTTAATACACAAGTATTGGAATTTGGGTTCTTCCAGCAGCACCCAATGGCTGGACACAGCGCAGCCCCCATGCCAGCCCCCGCCGCTCACACCTTCCTCTCTCCCAGACTTGTAAGGATTTCCTCAAATCCCAAGGATTTGTCCCACAAGAAGACACTGCTGAGCACTAGTCCTTTACAGAAAGTACAGTTCTATAAAAAGCTATAAAAAATCGTTTTGCAGAGAGATGCCTGCTGAATATCTGCTGCTGATGGAGAAGGGGGCTGCCTTTTCATCCCGAAGAACTCAGGTGAGGGTGATGGTGGAAAACAAGCCCCCAGGGGGTGGCAGAAGTCAGAGAAGGGATTTTGCAGTTGTCTGACGTCTCCCCTCCCTGTCTCACACATTTTCTCTCCTGATGCCCCACGGTCATCAGGGGAAGCAAAGAGCGGGCACAAACGTTGGCAGCTTGCAGTGCTGCAGTGGAAATCACCAAGTTTCTGCTGAGAAGTTTCCACAGATAAAGCATGTGGCTCCTCATTCTCGAGCTGAGTCAAGTTTCTGAGGGCTGTCAAATCAATCTGACCATTTCTTAGTCGAGCTGATACTTAAAATGATCCATTACGGAAATTATTCTGTGGAGTTTTCTGTTGAACTCAGCTGGGGGGAAGGAGAAGGATGTTCCTGTGCTTAAGCATCTTCCTAAGAGTTTGTTTAGTTAAATCCTACACATTGTATTTGACTTTCTGCAAAAAGTTGTGATGCAATTAGTTGTGTGGATTAGTATAAAGCCTCCAGTGTTAGATATTTTGCAAACACAAAGATGTCTCTGTCATTCCCAGAGGGTCACAGTTTGAAAAAGGATTTGCATCTCTAATTTCACTCTCAAAAATTTTTAAAAAGCATCTACATAGGTAAAAACTTAGAGAAGAAATGCTGCCTGTGCTCTGGACACACTGTTTCCACAGGTGGCCACAGTGAGTGAGATGGTGCCTTGATCCTGCATACCCTTTGATGAAAATAATATAATTCTTTTTAGGCACCTGAATTGTGACTTTTCAATAATCATGGAATTCATCATAAGAAGGAATTTAGTGGGTTTTGTTTCTTTTATATTTAGGACTCAGCTGTCTGATACTTTGCCTTCCATGAATGTCTTTTCTTTTAAATTTGGGGAAAGCAAAAACCCCCCTGAAAAACAGGAAAAAAATTATACAAAATTGTAAAGTCATTTTAGCATGTGGTTTGAGACATCCTGCATTCTCTGCAGTCATCTTCTATCTTATGATTATTTTTAATACCCACTTAGGGACTATAGCCCTGAAATATTTTTTCTGATGGAAAAATAATGTCTTTTAATAGTGTAGATAAATTTATTCTCATTTTATTCCTACTTTTATTGAAATATCTTGATGTTCTTTCATTTGCAAAGTAATGCTATATGACCTGGGTAAGGGTGCTTTTTGTTGTTAATTTTAACTATATGTCTTAAAGTTTCTAACAGGAATATAAAAATGAATTAGGTTTTGTAATTAGACCTCTTTCTCTAGCAAAATATTGAAAACATACATTAGTAGAACACTGACCATTTCTCAGAATTTTTATATTAAAAACCTACTTGGCCACATAGGTGTGTGGACATGCACACATATAAATATATACACATATATATACTTCTATTTAATGCCTCTTTTTTTTTTCCTTGAAGCTGAAAGCCCTCTGGTGAAGCCTGGCGAGTGAAGGCAGCTGACTGGCACGAGCAGGCAGGTTGCTGTGTAAGATTTTCATGCTTAATCCATTAGTTCCTTCCAATTTTGCTCAAACTGGGTCAGGATCTGAACTTCACATTGACTTCCCTCCTCAGCCACAGGCGACTGCCGTCCCAGGGAATGGTTGTTTCAAAGCTTTCATGTGCCCTGGAAGCTCGATGGAAATGGTGGCAATAAGATTTCACCCACCAAATTTCCCCTGATTTTGTTGCTAACCTTTATTTTTCTAAGCATATCTCTTTCCAGGAATCACAGTCGAACTAATTTCAATAATCACTTTTGTTATATTAATTACAAATGCTTTTTATGTTCCCAACATTTTGATTAACAAGAAAATAAACCCAAGTTACTTTCTGCATAATATTCTCTCTGTTTTTATTGACCCTAATTACGCATTGATTTTTCTATTTGAACATCTGTGTTCGCAGCCGTGGAAGCCCCCTCACGTTCTTGGCTGTCACGTCTCATAATTCCTGCTATACAGGACTGGGGTCGTGGTTAAATTGGGTCTCACAAAAAAGCAATAGCTTTTGATTATAGCCATCAGAAGATCAAGAACCTCCCGATGTTGCAGGATTCCTCTTAAATACCAGACTTTACACCCGCTTTGACCATCCCTTGAAGGCAACGCCTCAGTACTTTCAAAAAGAAACCTTACCGGAGACCTGGGGGATTTCATTCCAGCAGGAAAAGACACAAGAACCAATTTAAAATTTGTGTTCAAAATTAGAAACACATCTTTAACAACAAGACTGATCAAACAGAGAACAAAGTGCTACGGAAATGGCGCAGAATCTGCCCATTGGCATCACTAAATCAGGACAGATTGTTCTTTAAGATGACATGCTTGATCTAAACACAACCTGTCAAGTGTGATACAGGGCAAGTGCTGAAATCAAATACCCTGTCATACAGCGAAGGTCGTATCAGCTGAGATAACAGCTCCTTCCTGCAGGACATCAAGGCAGGAGACAGTCCCTGCAGCTGCTCTCGCATGACAAAGCTCCCAGTGCGATGAGTCACACCGCTCCCTATCATCTCCAGACCTGGAATAGAAAGATGCTTTGGTTTGGGGAGCTGTTGTTTGTGGTTTTTTCCCCTTTTCCCATAAACATTTTGGGGTAATGGGCACAAGGAACAGCTTCACTGCAAGCAGACCAGCCACTGGTAAAAAGAGGTAGGAATGATACTGTAAAAATCGGAGAGCACCCACCCAGGACAATGACTTTGGGAGACCTGCTGATGAGCTCCTGGGATTTTTCCATCTGAAGTGCCCCTGAGTGCAGAATAAACACTGGAGAACCTGGAAAACAGCACCCTGGCAGCATCTCCCGGGGAGCTGGAACCGCTGACTTAAGAAGGGACACAATAAAATCCTTTCTGGGCTGGAACTCCTCCTTCCACCCCCCTCCAAAACAAACTCATGCTACCAGGCTCTTCTTTTACACTTTAAAGACGTTTTCTGGGCTGCGTTAATGCAGTGGAGGAAATGGGAAGCGATGCAGCCTGGGTTTCAGGTGTACAGGGGATCACACAAAGCGGGCTCCCGGGTCTCAGGTTCTGCCTGTGGCTGGGATCCTGCAGCTCCACACAACAGCCCTGCAGCTACTCACCAACTTTCTTCATATTTCTGCATTGTAAGCCTTTTTTTTTTTTTTCCTTTTTTTTTCCTGAAGCAATTTTCCCACTTCTATTGTTATCTGCTTCTTCCATGTTATGCTTTAAGGATTTGCATCTACAGGTTCATGCTCTTCTTAATTGCATATGTAGCTTCCCAAGTGCCTTAACAGAGGGGCACCTTCTAGATAAGATAATTATAATCAAATAAAGATAAATACTCATTACATAAATAGCGTATACAACAAATAGAACCTTTCCATCTAAAGGCTAAATGACAGACTTAATGATGAATGATATAGACTAATTACAGGTTTCATAATTCATTAGCATCAAAATGCAACAACGTTTTAACGCAAGATAAATTGGCCAGAGTAGCCCCGCAGTTCCAGGTGCCAGCCAGCTCGCCCGCCAGCAGCAGAGGCAGAGGAGACAGTGGGTTTATGCTCCTCCAATCCCATTTTTTTAAGTGCTGTTTTGGAGGTGTGGGTGCTGGCACCCACGACGGAGGATGCTGGGGGCTGGGAGCCCGGGGATCAGCCTGGCTCTGGCCACAGGACGGGCACATCCTGCCCAAAGATGGGCTCCTGCCTGTGCCCCATCCCTCACTGCGGCTCCTTTCCTGCGTACAGCACACACTGTGCTGAATTATTGATGGGACTGCTGTATCTTGTGGACATCTTCTCAACGTGGTGCAGGGTCCAGCCAACAAAATCATTGCATGGTGGCACCGCAGCCCGTCTCACTGCCCGTCTCCTCGATGGTGAGCTGGATGCCCAATCTGCTCGATGCTGAGACAGGACAACAGAAACACACCATTAACCTCATTCCAACACTCTTTGGCCGTGCAGGAAAGACTCGGGCTACTTTGCTTATTTTTATTTTGGATATGCAAGCTAGTGGGAGGATAGAAAGTTCCCCACAAAGGCTCACAGAGAAACAAGTGACACACGGGAGTTGTGGGGACAGAGGTGTGTGGAAGGAAACACCCCGCCAGCCACAGCATCAGGACCCACTGCCTCAGCCAAAGGGTAAGGTCCTGTCAGCAAAGGACATCAAGTAAAAGGTAACCTGCCCACCCTCTCCCTGGGAGCTGTGTGCATACGTACATGTGTATTACTTTAAACTTCCTAGAAGAGAAAGGGTGCTAAATACTGCTCCCCAAACTCACTGGCATTAGTGAGGGGTAGTTTAACTGCTACTATGTACAAGACAGGAAAAAACCTTGCAGAATTCCTGCCCTCAATGACTTCCTGGGACAAACAATTACAGAGTCTTTTTCATATATTGTCTGGAAAAAAAAGAAATAAGTATTTCTTTTGCTATATTTTGGTGGAAATAACAAGGAAAATTATTAAACTCATCAGGTTGTGATGCGTCAATTTATGTATATGGGTTCCTTGTAGCTGGAAGAGTAGAACTGGATAACTCAGCTGGTTTATCATCTATCTATCCATCTATCTGTCTATCTACATACTTACGCATCTGCCTATTTCATGCGCAGAAGGCCTACAAAGAGATGTATCACATGGAAGGTCCAAGGGAGAAATTTGAAAAAAAGTTGAGAAATTCCCTCTCCCTGTAGCAGAAACCCTGATAGCTTCCCTGAGCAGACAGGGCCAAAGCAGCAGCATGGGTTTGTCTTCATGACCAGAGCCACCAGGGCGTGTGCTGGCAGCACCACAGGTGGAAATTGGCTGACTGGGATCTGCTACCAATTATCGAGGCTCTGCTGATTTGTATCAGCTGTGGCTGGTGCAGTGTGACTCCAAGACCAGCTTTAAACTCCATCCTGAAGGTGCTTCTCCTACTAACCCATGTCTGATGGTCAACAGCTTTTGGTGCCAAAGCTAGAGGTGGGGTTCCTCCAGGCTGTTGGCGGTGCTGCTGCCCCAGGGTCTCTGCTGGCTGTGGGACCGTCCCACAGAACCTTACAGGTAAAATGCTGTGAAGGTCTGCAGGAGAGACGGGAAACAACCCAGATGGAGCAGACTGAGGTCCCCTCCCCGTGGGTCCCACCTGCAGGGATGATCCTGCTGCATGGCCAGGCTCCACGCTGCAGCTGCAGGACACGCAGCGGGAACAAAATTTCCAATTCTGTAGTGCTTTTGCTGAGCTGATGGAAATCCCCTGCATAATGAGAAGATAAACTTGGAGCTTCATTGGGAGATTTGCCTGGGTGAGAGAAATCCTACCAATTCGGAGGTGTCGTAAGTGGGAGAGAAAAGTTTGAATGAGCCCCATCGTACCTGTGACAAGCGATGTCAAACACAATGTGCACAAGGACTACCTTTTTTGCCCTCTTTTTGCGGTATTATTAGAAAAGGGTGTTGATGCAGCTTTCAAGGAGGAATTGTAATTATCAATGTCCACGGAGCAGTCAGAAAAAAGGCAGGGAAAAACTCTAAAGACTGAAGAAACGTGTTGTGGCTGCAAGTGGCTGTGTGGTAGCAGCAGTAGCACAGGTTCCAGTTTATGTGGGAGGGATTATAAATTGTTCAATAAAACCTGTTTATTGCCCCAAAGCCTGTACAGCTCCCTGTCCCCTGGCCACGGATGGTCACCCCTCCCTGCCCATTCCCCACTGGGCTCTCAAGGGTGAGGACTGATGAAATGACGACACATCCTTTGTCCTAAAGGATTGTACATCCTTTACCACCTGCAGTCACTCTGTGTATAAGACGCGCTGCCATTTAAATCCTAAAAAAGACAGACTTTAAAAAAAATTAAACTCAAAATAAGAAAGAAGCATAGCGCAGAGTCACTGCTCACTATATCCCTATTTTAGCTATATTTATAACAGGTGCTGTTATAAAATTAAATCTTTAGATAATTCACATTAAAAAGGTGAGTCTAGTGGAAACATTAATTACTTACTGTTACAGTTTATTTTTATTATGTTATCTTGTTACTCTTATTTGTTTGGCAATATCTGTACAACGTTGATAGCAATAATATACAAATCCTAAATTTCTACAGCATATGTGAAAATGCTGTCTCAGAAAGCCTATAGCATATTGCAGGTAAAATTAGGCAGCAGAGCTCCGTGCCGGGGAGTGCTGCCATTCAGCTTTGATTTAAAATGAACTGAAAAAACGTTCTTAATCTACCCCATTTCTCCAAGCTACAGGGTTACAAAACAGGCTCAGCATCTGGAAACATTTCAAACCATTTTTCCTCATTTAGAGTTTAACCTTTTGAAACAAAATTAACAGCTTTTTATTGGGGAAATAATAATAATAATAGTAAAAATAAAAAGCTAGTGGATTTTTTTGAACTTTCCAGGGTAAATGTGGGAAATCAGTGGGAAATTTGTTCTGTGCACCTGAGTTTTTCTCTCTTCCCACCCCCATCTGGGCTGGTAAGAGCCTGGAGAGCAGCGGCACAGGAGGGTCAGCGCAGAGTCCTCGCTGCCAGCAGGTAGGAATTACCCAAAGCCAGACCAAAGCATCACCTCTGGTTTCTACCCGCAGATGACATGAGGCCGTTGGTGATAAAATTGCCAAAAGCACAAAAGAAGGGTGGCAAAACGAGTGGGGTCCCCCAGGACTCGGTACTGGGACCCGTTCTCTTTAACATCTTCATCAATGATCTGGATGAGGGGATTGAGTGCACCCTCAGTAAGTTCGCAGATGACACTAAGCTGGGTGGCAGTGTCGACCTGCTGGAGGGTAGAGAGGCTTTGCAGAGAGATCTGGA
>JAOXJM010000041.1:478812-490358 GCA_026413425.1 Tringa solitaria
TCCTAAACCTCCCCTGGAGCAACTTGAGGCTGTTTCCTCTTGTCCCATCGCCTGTGACGTGGGAGAAGCGACCAACCCCCCCTCTCTGTGCTTTCCCCCCACGTTGGAGAGGCATTAGTGAGGGTCTCTGCACAGCCAACGTGTCCGACCTGAGCCCGTCCACACCTCCAGCTGCTGTTGGGATATTTTGATGCGTCCTTCCCCTTGGTTACCCAAGCACGGGTACCCCAACGCGGCTCCTCACACGTATTTCAGTGCTAATTGCTGTCAATTCCAGCGATTGCTGGGCACTTAAATGATCTTAAACGCCATCTGCCTGTGCCGCCCTCCCCACTAAGTGCAACGGCGATAAAAGCGCTTCCCCATCTCAGAAAGAAGCAGAAAGATAAATGTGTTAGGGACGGTGAGGCGCTCAGATGCCACCGTGATTATCTCCTCTTAGACAGATGAGCCGAAGAACAAACAGATACTGCCGATTACGAGTTTAATACGTACAAGGAAGAGATGACCTTGCCTTTATTACTATCTGCACAGTTTAAGGACTAGTTGATTCAATAATAAGACGCCCATAGTAAATATTTATGAAACATCACATCACATAAAAATTATAGGTTATTTAAATTTAATTTGCATTTATACTTTCAAATCAGGTTATTATATAGCAGAAATGTACTAAAATTAAATTCATAATGCACATTACAGCAATTTGAGCAAATTGTACCTTGAAGCAATTTGTATTTAACATGCAGTCTGTGTGCTTCTTCACTTTCCTGCAGCCTGTAAATAAATTTACAAAGCATTTTCAGTGACAGCCATAGTGTTCCAGTTGTAAATTGATGTAGTCTGAAACAAAGAACAATTACCACTTAAACAGATCCTGTGTTACACTAAATCTTAGAGCATTTGAATTCCCCAGCAAAACAAAAGGAAGTGATTTTTCTTTTCTCTTAATCCATGGCAACAGCTCTTGTCAGGTGGAAAATGTTTGTGCAGTAACCCCTTGCCTGTTTGTCTTCCTAAACAACCGGCTGTTGAAGGGGTCAGGCTGCAGCCGAGCTGCTGCAACGGCTCGAGACCCACCGCCGGCCTGACAGCGCTGGAAATGGGGTGGCCTGGACCCATCTCCCCAGCAGCTCAGGTCCAGTTCCTCATGAAACTCTCCCCAGCAAACAGGTCTATCAAAACGCTTTCCCTGAAAAGTTCTGTTCAACCACAGTCCTGAGAAAAAAAAAAAAAAATATATCTACATATGAGGCCGTGCAGCAGGTAGCAGCTTACATGGTTCGGAGCAAGAACCCGCGGCTCTCCTGAGGGGATGCTTGGGAAAATCTGCTGACTGTAGTACCCCTGACTACACAAACAGAGCACACACACACTCCAGCATGAACACACGCACACGTTTAGACACTTCTTCAGGTTTTTGGCATCTGAATGAAAAGTCACCCCCAAAAAGAAAAGCGGAGTTGAAATCCCATGGCATTTCCATTTGCAAAGGTTGAATCATGGGGGAAAGAGGGAAGTGGGGGGAGCAGAGCCAGGGTGTGCTGGTTTGGGCTGGGAGAGAGTTAATTCTCTCCATAGCAGCTTCTACAGGGATGTGCTTTGGATTTGTGCTGGGAACACCAGTGCCTCACCCCACCCCACCAGCGGTGGGCTGGGGAGGCATAAGGCACCCGGGGGGGACATGGCCAGGACAGTGACCCCAGCTGACCAAGGGAATATCCCATACCATATGACATCATGCTCAGCATATAGAGCTGGGGGAAGAAGAAGGAAGGGGGGAACATTCAGAGTGATGGTGTTTGTCTTCTCAAGTCACTGTTAGAGTGATGGAGCTCGGATGCCCTGGGGATGGGTGAACACCATTTGTCATCATCCAAGGGGACTGGATTGGACCTCAGTTTCCAGGAGATCCCACCCAGTCGGTCTTCCCAACTCCACCCTGGTTATGTCAACGGGATGCTTTCTCCATAATTCAGCTAAACGAAACCTCTTTCCCCAAATTTCAGTTTCACGTGATTTGGAGCTTTGTTTTGAACATTTGAGAAAGAAAAAATGAAGTATTATCCCACTGTACTGTGGAATCCACTTTCTCCTATAAAGGCCATAGAAAAGGGAAGACAGACCCAAAACCTTCTCTTCAGAGATGCAGATGAAAAATGTTGAAAAAAAATATATACATGGGGAAGCTCAGACAGGTTGGGGTTATGTCATGCCTGACTTTCTACTACTGCCAAGTTTACCCCAAAGCAACCTACAGGTGAGGGGGGAAAAAGCTGATTTTCCTTGCAGCTGTCCAGGTGGAACAAGTCCAGTTTGTGGACTGGGAGCCCTCCAGACACCAGAAAGTCTCCTTTGGGCCTTGAAGGAGGTGCCAAACTGGAGACAAAGAGCCCAGGGTCTCCCCCCTGCTGTTGTCTGGACATGGGGGTCCAGGATCACGCTGGGTGCTCCATGCGGCAGCCGAGCACAGGGGTGCCCCACTGCTGTCTGAGAGGATGCACAGCAAAGGCATGGAAACAGTGAAACAGGATAAAGACAGTTTCCTCCACAGTGGAAACTGTGAGTTAATTCGAATGAGAGTTTTTTTGTGTAGGACAATATTGATTTCAAAGTGACAGATCAAACATAAACATTTCCATTCACAATGACATTTATTTGAACATTTCATTTCAGATGTTGAAATGTTTCTTTCTTAATTAGCATCTTCAGTTTTGCCATTTTAAATTGTGTTTAATACATTATTTTTTTCTATTGGCTTTCTCTCCCAATTGGAACAAAAGCAAGCCTTGGACCATCAGCATTTCTTCCCAACACAGGCTGCTTTTCCAATTTATTTAGCAGTCATATTTCTTGAGTGGTCGACCTCCTTTAATTATTTACTTTCTTTTTTTTTGTTCTTCACTGATATCTTTACCTCTTCAATAAGCTAAATGGGAATTTTGAGAAGGTTGGCCCCCACACTGATTGCTCACAAGAGAACCCCCTGCGCAGCCAGGCCGAGGATGCTGTACATCTGCCCTACACATGGGACACACCAGTTCCTCTCAGAAAGAAGGTACAAGCTGATGGGGCCAGTGTGTGCCTCAGCCCTTCATGCCTGAACTCTGACGGTGTGTAACGATTTCAACACCAAACACACTTGGAATCACAGAATAATGTAACTCTCCGGCTTGGAAGGGACCTTTAAGACCATTGAGTCCAACCATTAGACTTCTGAACGGTGAGACGCTTAATAATTTGGCAGTGACATCCGCCAGAGAAGCGCACTGGGTTATTTGGCAGTGATTTGGTTAAATCAGGTTTTTCACCCCAAGACAGGGTAGCTGTAGGAAGCTTTGCCATCGCACACGTGAATGAGCAGCCAATGCCCATGGTCCATCCTGCACTGCGCACGGCAGCAAAACCTCTCCTCAAGGGTTTGAAGTCATTGTAGGAAAAGATCTTTTTCTAATTCCCCCTTTGCATTAGGGACTCTGGTGTCTCTTTTCCATAATGTCTTCATTCCTTAACGAGGAGACGGTGTGTCTTTCAAGGTGACTATACAGGGCTGAGCCCATGCATTTTCTGTATTAAGTCAATGATTTTTGGATTCAGATATAAATCCAAAAAACTGATTATGGAATTTATATTCCTTCTGAATATAAGATATGCATATATTTCTTAAATCCACCCAGTTCCTAAGAGGAATAGTTTTCCTCTTCACTCTGAAAATCTTTATGTCCTACTGATGACTCTTTCAATAATCTGTTTCGAGACTTTGTTTCAGAATCATGGGCAAACCGTCTCTCTCACACCTCTCTGTAAACAACAGACAGCAATTCTGTTGGTGTTGTTGTTGGACAGAAAGGGATATCCACCACTTACCTTGGAAGCACAAATTCCAAGGAGGTGGGATTTACCTGGGACATGAGCCCATTTGATTGTTTGCTGCAGCACGCTCGTGCCTTTTCCTGCACCACCAGCCCCTGCAGCCTGGTCTGATGGTACCCGTGGTCCCTCAGCATGGAGGGACATACGTGAGGGCAGGGCCATGGTCTTCCTTAACTTGGACCACCCCGACCTGCCTCTGGTGGGCTCCCCATGGCAAAGCCATCCCCAGCATCCCAGCCCTGCCCAGCACTGCTCATGGAGAAGCTCATGGAAACGGTATCTCTATGCCTTGTGTATCAGGCTTATTAAAGAAATGCAATGGTAGCCACCAGTCCCTTTGAAACAGAAGCAAAGAGGGAAGCTCTGCTTTCCTTTCAGAGGATTTGTGTGTTGGACATGTGCCTGAGACACCCACGTCCTGCTTTTGCCCGAGGGAGCTCAGACCTCATGTCTCCTCTTCCGTGGGGTCAGGCCAAGCCAAACATTCTCTGTTCCTCCTGCTAAAGCTGCCAGTTAAGGAAAGGAAGAAGGAAAAAGAACATATCCTGAAAACGACTGAAAAAAATTAAAATATGGTTGGCTGTTAATAAGCTCTTCTGATAATTCACCTGGCAGCACATTTTCTCCAGAAGAACAGAAATTGACAATATTCTAAATAAAATATTTAGAATATTAAACAATATTCTAAAAAATAAAATGAGCAATATACATGTAGAAGCTTTAAAGTTTGAAGGATGACCTTATTTGCCTTCAGTAGTTAATACTCTTGATTAACTGAGACCACTAAAGCTGTCTTGGCACTCTTCATCAATGAGGCTCATTAAATCCAGTGTCGTGGCCAAATTCTTTTTGTGTCAGGCTGGAAGTCCCAGCGTAAGCGCCTGCCGTGTGCCACGCAGTGATCTGTGGCAGACAGAGTTCATCCCAGTAATGGCTCTATTTCTGTGTCAATGACGTTAAACACTTGTTCACTTATCTGCTCAAATTATGCTGATGGCCATGCAGTTGTGGTGAATGAAATTCACACGATTAATGGTCCATAGCACCACAAACCCTTTTCTGCAGGAGCTGGTGTGTGCTGGAGCAAGCGCAACACGCTCCTTCAGACACGTGCTAAACGCCCAAGTCTTTACAGCTCTTGTCTCAAGGGGGTGAACTCCGTCCCGTGTGACCCATTTCCCAAAGACCAGCACAACCACTGCTCAGGTGCAGGCAAATTCAAGCCAAACAAAAAAATCTGTCTTTTCTGCCCATCCAGGAATGTAATTATTTCAGATATTTTACTGCAGGAAATAAACAGAACATCAGTTAATTTTTCAAACATTGTTGCCATGCTCTGTAGGGTATTGACAGTTAAATATGGAATTGACAACCTTGGGGTCAGTAGAACAAAGACTATCTTATTTTAATTTCTGAAATACTGAATCCAGTGAGCTATGAAAGTGAGTAATTGCCCGTGCCCTTATTTGACATATGAAGTGACAAAAGAAGATGAACTTTCTAACTAGGGACAAGGGTGTCCCCTTCACAATTTGCATTACCAAAAGCATCATCTAATCCATTTTTAAGCTGAGAGTGAGCATGCTAAACTCCGATGGCTTCAGGGTGAATTTCAAATATTAATGGCATGCAGGAACCAAAGATAAAGATATCTCTCACCTTTGAACAACAGAGGCTCTGTGCAGTACGTGGTAGTTAGCAATGCTCTAGTAATTCAGTGACATTTTGACATTGCCTGCTCTACTCTCGTTACTGCATTTCTGTATCAGGTTTCCTCAGGTCAGCATGAGAATTATATGGCAGGCAGACAAATTCACGTAATTTTGATGTGTTGTGTTTTGTTCTGTTCTTTTTCAGCAGTGACATAGGTGCATTCAAAGAGAAACGTATAAAACTCTCTTGCTCTTCACAAATTTAGTGTAACAGACACTAGGGAGTGAAACCGGGTGTATTTTGGATGTCTATGAGTAAACGTAAGATGACAGCCTGCATCTCCCTAAACCTATATAGAGCTGTAAACCAAGTAGAAAAAAAAAAATCATGTTCTTTCTAGGGACCAGGTTAAGGTAATCTCTACCCCTGGGATTCCTTTGCAGTTGATTTTATTTCCACTATTGCATTCATCTGACCATTTATAACTTCTTCCAGAGTGCATTTAGAGAACATTAGTCTGTGACTGATTATGGCTGCCAGAATACTTCTCGAACTATAAAAAGTTAAGGACTAGTGCCTCATTATGGACCTTTGAAAGAAGGACTCCTGTCAGCTTCAAAGATTTTGGTCAATATCTCAGTCAACAGAATAACACAAAACTCTGAGGCTTGGATCCTGGAATCACAGAATGGCTGAGGTTGGAAGCATCTCTGGAGGTCTTCTTGGCTAACCTCCTGCTCCAACTGGGTCAGGTGGAACAGGTTGCCCGGGACTGGGCGCGATTGGGTTTTGAATATCCCATGGATGGAGACTCCACTACTTTCTGGGCTACTTGCTTCAGTGTTTGACCACCCTCACAGTAAAAAAGTGTTTTCCAGTCTCCAGATGGAATTTCATTTGTTTTAAATTGTGCTCATTGTCTCTTGTCCTGAAAGGTGTCACCACTGCAGAGTCTGGCTCCATCTTCTTCACACCCTCCCAACAGGTATTTATACACATGGATAAAATTACCCTGAGCTTTCTCTTCTCCAAGATGACCAGTCCCAGCTCTCTCAGCCTCTTTCCATATGAGAGATGCTCCAGTCCCTTCATCATCTTTGTAGGCTTTTGCTGGAGTCCCGCCAAGTAAGCCCATGTCTCTCCGATACTGGGAACCCCAGCAATGGACCCAGTTGTGTGTCTGCAGTGCTGAGCAGAGGGGCAGGATCCTCTCCCTCATCCTGCTGGCCACGCTCTGCCTGGTGCAGCCCAGGAGGGTGGTGGCTGTCCTTGCCGGGAGGGCACATTGCTGGCTTGTGCACAATTTTTTGTCCACCGGGACCCCCGAGTCCTTCTCTGCAGAGCTGCTTTCCAGCTGGGCAGCCCCCAGTTTGCACTGGTGCCTGGGGCTGTTCCACCCCAAATGCAGGACTTTGCATTTCCACTTTTTGGACTTCATGAGGTTACTCCCTGCCCATTTCTTCAGCCTCTTGTGGTCTCTCTGGATGGCGGCACACTGCTCTGGTGCATCAGCCACTCATCCCAGGTTTGTATTGACTGCAAACTTGCTGAGAGTGCATCCGCCCCATCCTCCAGGTAATTAGCAAAGATGTTAAACAGTATTGGCCCCAGTATCCACCTCTGGGCTACGCCACTAGCAACTGGCTCCCAATTAGACTTTGTGCTGCTGATCACAGCCCTCTGGGCCCAGTTGTTCAGGCAGTTTTCACTCCACCTCATTGCACCTACAATCTCCCATTAACCCTAGGTAAAGTCCTGCTTACATCTAACGAGCAATATTTTTAGAACAGGATGCGCAAAATAAAATGCACAAAATGCTCCATTGGTTCATGTCAGGTCAAGTCGTATTGGATAAAGTGATGCATCGCGTTGTTCTTAATAGGTTCAGCCTTAGGGTAACCACAGACTTATCAATTCACACGAGTTACTGAAATCAGCCTGAAAGGGAAAAGCATAGCCTCAGCCACATCTCTCGCTGTCCCCAGGGGCAGAGACCACTCACCCGTGCACACTCACAGGATAGTTCCCCGATGCCTCTCAGCATTGCTCCAGTTTCCCACGTTGCTTGTTCATGGGTTTCTGGAGGTTTCAAGAAGTTCTTTATCCTGGGAAGATGCACGAAAGCAGGTGCAGCAGCCTGTCCAGAGAGAAGTGCCTGGAAACATCCTGACCTTCTCAGCCCCACTGGGATGGGTAGATGAAATCTTGACCTGGTTAACAGAGGCAGAGCAGGAAGTCCTGGCTCCACCAATGTTGGCTCTCAGGCACTTCAATGGAACCAAGATTTTATGGGAATTGGGGCCTGCTCCAGCTCTGCTGAAGAGAAAAGTCAAAGCCTGTTGAAGTCAATGAGAACATAATTGGCCTTTGAAATACAGATCATGACCATACACAACCAGATGGATGAGGTCAGTCAGTGTGAAGTGCCACCACTACCAGGCTCCCACTGGCAGAGAAACTCAAAAGCCCTGAAAATGGGCCTGTAATGTCTAACTGATCATCACAGGCAGCACTGAGGTTCATAAAAGGACAAGGCAGAAGTCAATGTGGCTAATGAAAGCCCAGCTGGACCTGGGTAAACTGGCTGAAATAAAGTGTTTATGGATCCTTGTAACAAAACCAACCCGCTCCATTGTTTTATGTGAATACATACTGTACAAAGCATCCATTGCTACTCGTGTTAAAATTACATGTTCAGAATGGTGACCAAAGGAATATAAAAACATTTACAACTATAAATAATCTCTTGACACCTAATGTTAGTAAAATCTTCTCATGTTCTGTTCACAGATATTATTCAGCAGTTGTTTTCCTTGCGAATGTGTGGTTTTGTTTCATTCTAAACCACACGTGTCACTTAAATATGATTCTATTTTGCTTTTATAATTGCAACTGGTTGCATGTTGTGCTTATCATGATCCAAAGCATTTGAAAATCACTGCTGTATTGAGAAAAGGAAGCCAGCTCCATTTGAAGGTTCCTATCACCAGACTCCCCAGATATCTCCTCAGGCTGGGTGGAGATAGAGCCTGTCCCTGTCCCTGCCTGGGTACCACAGGGCTGCACCCTGGTTGGGTGCCGCTTTCCCAGCTCCCCAAGGAATCCCTGGGTCTGACATTCAGTTACTGGCATTTTTAGGAAGAGGCACAAGAGCAATGGGACTCATCTTTTCTCAATATTAGGGTCTTTTTCCATGTACTTACCTTCTAAACAAATATGTCCATCTTGATCAATAAACTGAGCTTGTGCCCGTGGGTGATAGAGGACTTTCTCCCAACCACAATGAGAGAAGTGCCTGGAAACATCCTGACCTTCTCAGCCCTACTGGGATGGGTAGATGAAATCTTGACCTGGTTAACAGAGGCAGATGATAGGAAATGATAGGCAATGATAGGAAATGCCAAGAGAGGTGGAGAGAATATTGTTCAGTAAAAGTTGAAGATAATTGAAAGATGTCAGTTGGCAGGAAAAAATTAATAATATTATTCTCCTTTTGAGATCAAAGTATTCTCCAGTGCCTTTTTTTTTTTTCTTCTTCTTCAAGTGAAAGAAGACCATTGTGGTCAGTGTTATTGTAGGTCAAAAAAGTGACTGCTAAGCTCTCAGATGAAAAATATGGAGTACTTTTAAATTCCCGTTGGTTACGCTCAGGGTCACTGTACCACAGTACAAAGCCTGCCTATTAAAAAGGAGACAGGGAGTGCTCCTCCGAGGTTGGCATCACCCCTCTCAGAAGTCCTCAGCTCGGCGAGCAGACATCTCAAGGTTTGTTTTTCACAGCAAACGGTTCAAAGCTGACTCCGAAGCTCCTTCTCACTTCAGAGGCAGACAAACAACCCGAGTTTCCAGTAATCGTGGATAATAACACGGCAGCAAGAGCGAAGCAGACACTTTATTAAAACCAGTGTGCTTTTATATATTAAAAAAAAAAGCACCTCCTCTAACAGACTTTGCTGAGCAGAGACACTGGCAGAGCAGATGGAGATGCAGGAGCTCTGTCCCTGCTGACCACCGTCCGGTGCATCGGTAGGTGACAAGTGAGACGCCGTGTGGGACATCGAGTGAAACCAGCGGCTTCTGCCTGGCCCTGGGCATCCAGGAGCAGGATCGCTCTTGCAGGTGAGAAAATAGGATCTCCATGTTCACAAAGGATTTAGAGACTTCAGATTTCGTTATTTGTCAAATCTGAATTTGACAAAAAACATAGAAAGCAGAACAAGGAAAACTAGAGCACAAAGTAACAGGATTCTTGCAGGAATAGAAGAGCTTCTGCACAAGGAGTGGGCACATTTGTTATTTACCTGAGGGGTTTTTTTTTGTACCCAGACCACATAGTCCAATGAGAATAATTTTAATATTTCCTGGCTTTAAGTCAATTGAGAGGAAATATTGACAAAAGCTGTAGAGTGGACATCACCCTCAAACAGAGGTGAAAGTTGCTATGTATATAATGATGCCTTATAATGTGTAGAGAAGAAGATGAAAACACTACAGCCCTCATGCTAGAGGTGATGGCTGAGCTCCAGTGGGAGCCTGAGAAGCGGATGAAGGAGAAGGAGCAGTGGGTGCAGGACATCAGGCTGGAAAACCCAGAGCTGGGAAGAGAGGACATGCTTGAAAAGACCAAGGGTGGAAAACACAGACACTAATCAAAGTGGAAGAGAAAGGGGTAATACATGGTGTGGGAAAGAAAAGGAGAAAGGCAACTGGGAACAAAAATAATGGTGAAAGCAGGTAGAAAACTTGGTTATATACAGTGATCAGGCAAAGAAGGGCAGGAGGTGTTCACGGCAATGGTGAGCCTGCCTCATGAAACGATGGGAACAAAGATGCTCTCAGGCTGGAGCAGGCACGGAGAGGCACTCCTTGGGGAGCGGGGAATGCCTTCACAAGAGCAGCCTAATGAGGCTGGCTTCTTTAGCCTAAACAAGCGAGGGCTGAGAAAGGACATGATTGCTCTCTACAAACACATCAAGGGGAAAACATCGGGGAGGGATAAAAAGCCATTTATTCTAAAAATAATTTTGGCATAAGAACAAGTGGTGATAAAATGGCCATGAATAAATATATTCTTGAAAAGTATGGTGTTGTCATTATAAAAAAAAGTTCCTAAACATGAAAACTTACAGATTCATGAACAGTCTTCCAAGTGGAGCAGTGCGTGCAGATGACATCTCTCCTTTTAAGCTCAACGAATCCATAAAAAGGACCAAATTGCTGCCATCCCCAGGCAGAGGAGTCGGTAGCCCAACAGTCCTCTCCAGCCCTGCATGCCTTTCTTCCTGCACACATGAAAATCTCCTGCTGCTGACAAAAGGGTTTGACATTTAAATTATGTTAATTTAATAAGCGTCGAATTAAGTGACATGATGGAGAGCTCAGCTGCAGTTCCAGAAGGTGCAGCCCTGCACAGACAAGCTCCAGCCTTCTGGCCACGGGGCAGAGCCCAGCTCTGCCAGCTGGCAGCCACGCTGCAGCCAGGGAGGACGGGGCATCCCGAGGAGCCGTGTGGCTGGCAGCCCTGCTGCACGGGAGGCTTCTGATGTTCTGATGATGCTCCGATGTCTCCAGACATTGCCCTTTGCCGCTGCAGGAAAAGCAATCATTTACCCACAGCCTTTGCCTGAAAAAGCAGATGTCCTGCTCTTTGAGGAGCATCTTCACCCAAGAATGTGGCTCTGCAGCATTGCTGTCTCCTTGTGCTCCCAGGCAAGAGGGAAAACCAAGAAGCCTCACCTGAGGAGGCCAACACTCTGGGACATCTCGGTCTCCACAGATAGAATCATAGAATTGTCTGTGTTGACCTTTAAGATCACTTAGTCCAACCATCAACCTAACTCTGATAAAACCCATCACTAACCATGTCTCTAGGCACTCTGTCAACCTAGCCTTTAAATACCTCCAGGGATGGTGCCTCAATCACTTCCCTGGGCAGCCCATTCCAAGGCTTAATAACCCTTTCAGAGTAAAAATTGTTCCTAATCTCCAATCTGAACCTCCCCTGGCACAACTTGAGGCCA
>JAOXJM010000041.1:490458-513217 GCA_026413425.1 Tringa solitaria
CAGAGAAGCTGTGGCTGCCCCATCCCTGGAGGGGTTCAAGGCCAGGTTAGAGGGGTCTTGGAGCAACTTGTGGGAGGTGGGAGGTGTTCCTGCCCAGGGCAGGGGGTTGGAACAAGATAATCTTTAACCTTCCAACCCAAAACATTCTGTGATTCTAAGAGACGTCCATGTCTCCTCAGAGCTGGCCATGACTGGTGGCAGGGAAAGCTGCTGGCCAAATGTTGGGTGGGTTTTCATTGCCTATGAGGTGCGTTGCACACAGCGCCTGCTGCTTCTGCACACTGTGCACAGAAACACTCACAGGCCGGGCTTTTAAACTCTCTTATCTAATGTAATGTGTTATTGGTCCTGGAACATACTTTCTCCAGAGGTGATATATGTAGCCCATAAGGACACATGATGAGTTTTCTTAATGGGCATGAACACTGGGATTGTAAATAGAGTCAATGCAGCATTTGTACATTGTGCTATAGCACTGTCTACTAATTCTATACAAATATTCCAATGACAAGCAACGTTTCTATATGTGCATTGATTTAATAAAAAAAAAAAAAGAAAAAAGTAATAACCTTCCATTCAGTCATTTTCAGTGCCTGAAAAATAAAAGATACTAGTGAGCGATTTGAGTAAGCTTTTCACCCAATTAATGTAAGCTCTCATTTCATGCATTTTCTTTCTCAACTTGATATCAGGAAAAATCCATGTGGAAATTGTGCACAGGAGAATATATCCCAGGACACAGGAGATACTTACAGAAACCTCAATAACTGTCATCAACTTTAATGTAGGCAGGAACTTGATAATAAACCTTCCACAGAATCACCCACCAAGGATCATTATTATGACAGTGGAAATATTCATACAGACTTGTTCACTGATTAGAAAATGTTTACCACAATGGTTGGCAAAGGAAAAAATGCTGCCTTATGGACTGTGTTATTGTCTCTACGGACAATAATAGCCATTTCCCGTACCTGGAAAGTTTTCTTATTTTTAACAATAGCATTTTGGCAGCTGTACATGTCACTTGATTTGTTCCAGTTACACACTTTAATTTAAGAAAGTGAATAAATTAAACAATGTGACAATGGGTTTCAGTAATTTTTCCAAGTACTTGTTTTAAAAGAAGAAGAGAAAAAGAAAGGTAGATTCATCTTGCTAGTAAAAAGCTCTTCACTAAAGCGATACTGCCGAAGGAAAAGACTATTTCTTTAGAGAACTTTTCTCGTTTTTAGGAAGGCATATTTGGTTTTTTGTTTGTGTCCCATATACCTGGGGCCAAGTTCAGCCTTGAGAAGAGGCAATTCCCAATGAATGGGAAGCTCATGCACAGCCAGAATTTGCCCATTATTAAACAGTAATTGTTTCAACAAAATGCTGTTCAACCACATTCAGTGGTGGAGCAGAGTTACATTAATAAATTAAAGTAAAGGACCTCAGGGCCTGGCACAGAATTTTTATTTGAATATGTTTAATTGCATTCCTAATTTTTTTTTCTGAAAATAATCTTTACATAGGGCACTCTCCAATTAAAAATTATACAGAATTATACAGAAGTGTTTGGAAGTGTTCTTTTTAAATCAGCTGAGTGGAAAGCCATGAATCTGAGAGCCTTGCATGGAGGTAACAGCTTCATTTTCCACACTGTCTTTTGGAAAACAGTGTTCCAAAGTGCACGGACAAAAAAGGATGTTGGAGAAAAACTATATTAAGTAAAAGCCAAGACCAATTCATGGGGACTGTCTGAGATGGCTACTGAAGTACTGTGGAAAATGTGTCCTGCCTCCAGTAAGAATGGCAGAAAATGGAAAAGGTTTTGGAAAGACAGCCAAAACTGTGACACCATTTTAGAAAACTCTACAAGTTTATTAACCTAACGCAGAGGAAGAAGGGAAGGGACTCAGATCTAAGTCTAGGCACATATAATCCGAGGAAGATTAGCAGTAGGATGCAATTTTGCAAAGAAGTATTTAAATGGGTAGGACGATGCAGGGTGTGGAGGCTTCGAGCAGGAAAGGATCTGTCTCAAGCCACAAGTCCATCTAGTGCATTTCCAGCGACGAGGACAATTAATAATAAGAATTGCCTGATCTGCAACAGGATACATTCTCTGTCATCGCAAATTGCCCTGATGGGGTCACAACTGTCTGTCCTTGTAGAAGGTGCCCCAACCACCATGTGTCTTTATGGAAATGCCATCAGCTGTAGGGTGGCACCCACTAGGCTGGTGGCCCTTTTGCATCTGTATTAAGGTGCAAACTGAAGTTACTGTCTCCCATGAAGGACCAGACATGGAGGTTCCTCCCAGAAGTGGTGCTTCCACTCATAAGGAAGAAATCTCATGTTAAACTTTTTAAATTTGAGTTCATTCCTTTACAAACATATGATTTACCCAGAGCTGGCAGGGAAGTCACTTCACTCGGGTCCCTGATCTGAGGCGCTGAAGTTTAAAAAATTCAGATGCTGATGGAAGGAAATATGGCTAAACAAATTTTCACGTTACTTAAAATACCTAAAAAAAAACCCTTAACAAACAACAGGATAAATCCTGTCAGAATGTATTCTTTTATATCCCTTTAATGCTGCCAGCCCAGAACAGTCAACCTGGCGCAGCAACCACTAGAATTTTGCTTCTCTCCAGCGACATACCAGTTTATTCCATGAAATGTGAAAATATGGCCAGATGCCACATGCTACAATGGTTTTCTTCAGTTATAGATAATAAATGGACTTCCCCATGAGAGAATAATGTAACTCACATCAATAGATTTGAGTGATCCTTCTCCAACAGCTCAGTGCATTGGGCAATTCCAGCTCCTTCGACCTTGCAGCTGGGCTGTGTTGCGTGGTTTGTGGTCTCACAAAGATTTACTCATGTTCAGTTTGTCAAAGAGACAACTCAGAAAAAAAACCACCTTGATTTGTGTTTTCACCTCCCCGTGTCGTGTCGTTACTTAATTACTTAATATATCTATAGTATTTTAAGATAAAAAAATCTTGACACCCCAGACTGTATCACCATCTAAATTAAGCACAACCATGGAGGCAGCTTTTATACTTTTAATCCAGGAAGAAAAAGGTGTTGGCAGAGAGAGTCAGAGAAAAAAGGAATTTTCTGCTTCCAGATTTAATCTTTAATCACAGTCTCAACAGGGACAGTCTCCCATCACCAAAGTCCCCTCTCAGCTCTTGGGACCAAGGCAAGTATCTCCATGTGCTTCCACAAATGCACACAAATAGACATGCGAACTAAATCTTCGTTTGTTATCTGGTACAGATATCATAGCGAAACAAATCAGTTGCTTCCTATACCTACAAGATTATTTGTCCATCAGAGAGAGCATTTCTTATTGCACTACCTTCCTTTATACCTACCAACAGACCTCCAAACCCACTGTCTGCTGAACATAAGAGACTAATGAGCTATTCATAGATGGTTTTTTAAATGTCAAACATTTAATGAACTGCAGATTTCAGGGTGTCAGTACACTGCTGCATAGATAGGGCTAATGGTCTAACCAACATTGTGCCTTCACCTGGGCCATATCTCCATGAATCAGTGGCTTGGACAAGTTTGATCTCCCTCATGTTTCCAACTCCTCAGAGCCAGCGTGTGAACACTGTAGCAGAGGGCTCAGCAGGTTGAAGAGAAGTTGGAGAAGTATCCGGACTTCAGGAATCACCAGTTATGTTGTCCTACAGATACCAGAGGTCTTGTTAATCCCACAACAGAAATGTGCTCTAAAGATCAAGGATTTTAATAAACTCCTGCACAGCAGCAGGATCACAGAAACTGTCACACCACAGGGCAGTTGTGATTCCACCACTGTGAGCTGAGCATTAGAAACCCTTCAGATCACCACAGCAAATCCATTTTTGCTATAGCTGTCATCATCAAAGCCACAGCTATTGGAATTTCTCAGGAAATAAACAGGAGGGTAGCTACATGCTATTGCAGTGGTGTCTAGAGGACTTAAGTCCTCCAAGTGCATGTCACAGAAAATCCTTGCTCCCAGCAGCTTAGGGTTCAGTAGTGTTCCTCTGTGCCAGGGCTTTGAGGGCACTCAATGACCTTGATTGCCCTCATGAGCCTCACCTGGTCACCCACATGCTCTGCCCCTGGGCTGGGAGCTCTATTTAAGGCTGGGTCTAGGCATTCAGACTTCTCCTGAGCTGTGCTGTGGGGTGTCTCTGCCTCAAGAGTAGAGTTTGGATCCACATCACAGTCTTGTTCTCTAGCCCTCTCTCCACCTTCTTTTGCTTCTGGCTGTACCCTGGGCATGTTTCCTGCCTTGCCATGCTTGGGGCTGTTGATGGACCCTCTCATCAGCTGTGGTTGGGCTCTGTAAGGATGTGTGTGGGTAGGTGAGGGACTACCTTCCCTGGGCCACTGGTGCCTTGCCCTTTGGGACCAGCTGGCCCTGGCCAGCACAGACAAGGTGCTCTCAGTAGGGATCAGATTTGAAAGCTGTCCATGGCTGCTTTACCCTACGAGACAACAGTGTGTCAGTCTTTGAAGAGTTTTCTATACTTCACTGGTGGAAAACTGAAAATGGTAAGTTTGAATGTTAACTTTGCTAAGGAAGCCTTCTGTGGTGGCTGCTTTAACTGCTGCAAGCAGTTTTACCGAGAAAGCAAACCCATTGTTCTCTCTAATCCTGAGCTGTCAGGAGGAATTTCAATCTATTTGGCACTTTGATATGCACCACTAAAGACACAGGAGTGTGTAGGACACCCCTTGCCCTGGGCCAGGATCAGCTCCAGTTGTATGTTCCTGGGGCAGAGCTTGTTCTTGGCCGCAGTGAAGACAGCTCTGCAGACCTCCCGAGGCAACCGGCTTCATCCAGCATTGGAAACTTTCTCTGAACATTTCTTGCCTAAGTTTACCTTTGTTATGCTTGCCCTATCTCTGATGAACATAGAAAACTGGGTATTTAATGTTTCTTGGCTTTCATGCAGTTGAAGATCATTAACCATGTCCCTTGAAACTTCTTTGTGCTCATCATTCCAAATCTCTCCTTGAAGGTAAGATTTTCCAGATTTTTCAATTTTTTTGAGAAGGCTTTTTTGTTGTCTCACAGCTGTGCTTTATCCTCCTCTTCCTTGAAGTGCAGCACCAAAACCTGGTCACAACATGCCAAGCCAATACCTTCCCAACACTGACTGCGGCTGAAGGATTTACTTCAGGCATCTCACAGGTAAAGCTCCTCTTGGAGACCATTTTTCACAGCTGCATGTTGTTGATTCGGTCTGTTTCTGTCAGGCCCCGTGTCCTCTTGTGCGTTGTATGTAAATGTAGATTGCTCCTGCCCACATATCCCCACTTGCAGCACTTATTGGCTGAGAGCTTCCTGCACTTCCAGTCCACCCAGTATGGCAAAGCTGCTCCTGACTTGGGCTGTTCTCCAGTACATCTGCCATCCATATCGTGTTGGTGCAGTGATCTTTAGGAGGTGTCATACAGACTCTTAAAATACTTGGTTTGGCCAACCTATGCAGATGCATCCCTTCTTCTTGGTAATAAATGTTAATAATCTTTCTACAAGGGTACTTTCCAAGCAGGCTTACACTCTCATCTATTACTATTGCTTTACAAACTAAAGAATACTGTATACCTCTAAAAATTGTAATGATTTATTTTAGAGCATGCTTCTCTCATTTCCCTAGGAGAATACTGTCTGAGCTATTTTGACTGTTGTAAGGCTTTTGAATCTGTATCAGCTGGCTCTTCATTAGAAATCATGAGATCGTTACTGTCCTATGGAGAGAAACCTAGACTGATTTGATGTGATTCATTAAAACCAAGCTGTTTCTGGTTTATCATGCTGACTTCCTTCGCAGTTTTTCTGTAAAGTAAAACTAACTTCACGGATTTTTACCTCCTGGTTGTTTCTTTTTTGAGGGTCTGTATAACATTGACCCTTTCCTTGTCTTATAGTACTTTGTACCCCACTGGCATGAAGCAGAAATTAGTGATTATTAACTATAATCACTACTAATAATTCTCAGATTTCTCCAGTTTTTTAGGTGCAGTTCATTATTCCCCCTATTTTAAAAAGGGGCAGAGACATGACCATTTCTTTGTTCTAATAATTGTACTAGCCACCTAATCAGTGGGTTTTGCTGTTGTTACTGATTCTTTTACCAGTTACTTTCTGCTGGGAGCTTCCTTCCTCCATGGGATACTGAACCAGTGTTTCTGGGGGTCATCTTGCTTGATGCTGTATTTCTGTTGCCTTTGTTACCAGTAGCTAATGGGCCCTGAGCTATGGGATTCTGAGCATGTGCATCCGTTGTATTTTCTCCGATGAGTTATTTGATTCTCTGATTTTCCCATGGCTTCCTTAGTGGGTGAAGTCTAAGAGAAACATGCTTTTCCTGTCTTCTACTAAATTTCTTCGGCTTTGGGGTAGTGATTGCTCCTTGACAGATTTGTGATCTGATTCCTTTTTATCAATATATCTGTTGAAGCTCATTTTAATGGACTTAGTTCATTTGTGAGTCTAGATGGTGTAAGCTGATTAGTACTGTCAGAAGTGGAGCTTCCATCACAGCTTAACAGAATTAACAAATGTCAGTAGTTTGCCATTTTCAGACCACACAATTTTCCAAAGGAAGAGTCTCTAGTAAGGTTAGAAAAAGAGAAAAAAGCTGATGTGCTTCCAGCTGAAAAAGTAAGTTTCCCGGCTTCTGCCTTCATTTCTGAAACACAGTAAGACTCATTGTGCCAGGCTGATCTATCTCCTGTGCAGGAAGCCACAGTGGGAGCAGGGCACTAGTCCACATTGACAGAGAGATCTGCCTGGGTGCTGAGAGGTACCACTGGGTTACAGGTGTCTAATGCTCCTGCAGGATGATGCTGTACCTTTTCTGGCTTAAATGAATCCACATTCTAGCATAATAACACTTTATTATGAGGCCAGGGCACTGCTTTCTGTCATTAAACTGAGAGAGATTTCCTAATAGAGCATAGGACTGTTGGTTTTTACATTAAGGAACGTTGGGTATTTCTTTGAGCTGTTACCTGAGGCTTCTTTGGAAGTTTGCAGTGAAATCATTGGGAAGTGGTACCTAAGAAAGATTACACTGGATATTTATTACAATGCTTGGACTCTGTTAAACTAAAAGTACAGACAACCTTAGGCAAGAACTGTCATACTCTGATTTGGCATAAAAATCAGAATAACTGTGTAAAAAAAAAAAAAAATCAGAGTTTTAACATCTAAAAAAATCTCTCTAAAAAAAGAAATCAATATATAGCAGCCTAATTCCTCCTCTATCCTGTTCTACTACTTATGTTTGCTTCTTGTGTATTCCACACTCAGTGTGTATAGGTTGATGTACTGGAACTGCACACAACAAGTTAATCTCATTTTGCACTGTTGAGAGGGGCTTTAAATGGATTTTGCTCTGGGGTTACCTTCCTACAACTAAGCCAAGATAAAAAGATGTTTGAGAGGATCATTTATCTATGCTTCTGTGCCAGCTGTCATTTAAAAAATAATTTTACAGAAGTCTGTGCCCAAATATTTTAATCAAGAGTACACGTTATACACACACAATATCCATATATGTGTGAATCCATTATACAAAAAACAAATCTGTTCCCATGTGTATATGAAGGTAATGTATGTATGTCTGTTTATATTTCACTTAGGTCAATTTGAACATGTCTGTAAAGAAAGCAAACTTTAGAGAGATACAACTGGTCTGAAATGAGAGAAAATACATATCTCATATGCTGAATGGAAAAAATTCTGATTGAAAAATCTTTAACATCTTTAGCCCCCTTAATTCATAGCTGTTCTTGAGATGGGAAAGGAGTATCCAACTCTGTTAATGAACTGCATGGCAGTGATGATGCCAACAGTATCCTGGCCTATGTCAGGAACAGTCCTGCCCCAGCAGGACTAGGGTCCCTTCCAACCAAACCAAATCTATGATTCCATACCCAGAGAATTGTGAGGGAGGTACACCAGCAGAAATGCTGCTATCGGAGTGCTCCTTTCTGGCACCTGAAAGATGTGGTCTGGAAAAGAGGGTTTAATGCAGAGCTGGTCTCAGTCTTCAAGAAACTACAAATTGCAAGACTATGGAACAATAACACTAATAAACCTAATGAGGAGGGGCAGAATGGCCAATCTGCCACCAGGCATCTGAGCACATCATGGTAAGAGGAGTGAAAAAGTTGAAAGCAAGATAAATGTGAAGTGGTGGCTCTTGCTGCAGATCCTGTTTGCACAGATAATCATGACTGAAAAATCACCAAGGGTGAAGGGTTTGGCTTTTTTCACAGACTAACTCTTCTGCTGAATTTCAGCCTAGACTGAGAGGGAAATTGTTATATTTGTAGGAAAGATGAAAAGGAGGAGCACAGAGTACCAGCTGTGATGAGCATCTGCTGGGAGCAGACAGGGAGGATGCAGAGGGTCTCATTACCCAGCCAGAGAGGGGCTTGGGCATCCTTGTAGCACCTCAGATGGAGCTGCTAGAGATCATTTTGGAGGTGAAAGGTTATTATCTTTCCTTATACAGACATAAAATAAAAGAGGACAAGTGTCGTCTTGTTCTGATGGTCTGGAAAGTGGTGGTGTGGCAAATTGTTGAATGTTTGTGGGTAAAGAAAAGAGGAGAGAAGATAATTGTGCTCATGTAAGGGCTCTGGGACAGGAGTTGCTTTTTCATTTGCTGAGCAATTGATAGGAACATTCACGTAACCTGTGGGTAACACCAAACTGCACCTCTAGACAGAAAATGACAAGACTTCAGTTCATGTCCTTGAGAAACACCAAGTATGATGGTTTTCATTCAGGAGGAGGGAGGTTTAACAGGAGCAGAGACAGCTGTAGTTTTGTGCCTGGGTGTTACAGGAGGGTGAGGAGATGGTCTGAAGGGTGGAAGGTATCACGGGCAAGGGAGAGACATGCTTGTATCAGGTGGTGGAGATTAATATTCTAATGAAGGGATGTAATGAGAGTGCCAGAAAAGAGATATTCTAAAAGAAAGCAAAACCCCTCTGTTCTCAGCATGCTTGGGGAGAGGGAGGGTGTAAAGTCTTGGGAAGAAGCGCCAGGAGGAAAAGCAGTGTGGGCACTGAGAGAAACTACATTAAAGGTACAACAGCAAACCACCCTTTTGTGCAGGAAAGACGAAAAAAGAACAAGATATATTGAAAAAGGCCAATAGAGGCTGAAGTAATAAAATGTAGCCTGAATATCCACCTTTACCTCGAGTTCTGAAGAACTCGGAGGTGATGAGTAGATCTGTCAAAATGTTTTTAATGGAAAAGTTATGATTTATGAGGTTTTGTTTTTCATTACTTTTTCTTATTTTTTTGAAAAATATAACACAAAATTTGGTGAGGGAACACTCTGTTTTTTCCCATTTCTATTATTTTGAATTGAAAAGGATGGGGAAAAGTGGACATTGTTTATATAGTATGTTTTTTAAATATGAGAAAACAAGCCTGTAATTTTTTTATTACTGTTAAAACCGGAAGAAAGCTTCAGTAAGAAGGGTGAAAGAAAGTGGGAGCTGTTGCCATTTCTGTTTGTATAATGTGTGCTGACTTTTTTTTTTTGTCAAGGAAAATAATACATCATATCTTTCCTGTAGGAGAGAACTTGGCGATAGGGGGAAAAAATCCTATTTCTCAACTAGTTCTATACAAACAGTTTTCAGACCCACAGATTAATTGCATTAATTACACGCTTTCAACCACCTTGCTGTTTCCCGTGGCAGCCCACAGAGAGAAACCAGGGCTCTGAACTCAAAAGCTTCTTCCTGTGTGAAGTGCCAGTAACGTTAGGCTGACAAACCCACCCTGCTCTCTGAGGAGACTTTCTGCCTCTAGTAAATACCAGGTATTGTCATTCATTTTTTTCAGAATATTGCATGCTGGAGTTTCTTGGTTTTTCTCTTGGTGTGCATTTGTTGTTGTACTTTTGTCCTTCCACAAGACCGGCACAATTGGGTGGAAGAACGTGTCAGGTGCTCAACATCTTCAGTTCCCTTCCTATTTGCCACCCTGAGGACACGCTGCCAGCTGCTGGACCTTACCCATGTGGACATCACGTATGAGTGAAAAATAGGAAATGGCCAAATGTTGAGGTGGGATGGGACCTCTGGAGGCCATCTGCAACGACCTCCCTGCTCAAACAGGACCTCCCTACCAGTTGCCCAGGATCATCTCCAGGAGGCTTCGACTGTCTCCAAGGTTGGCTGCTGTGTGATGCCATGCTCAGACGTGCCCAGCAACCCTGCCTAGGGAGACCTGGAATAGACCCAACAATTTTAAAACATTAAATACTTCTAAAAGACAAGTTGCAAGAGGAATTGTTTGGTTGTTTGAAGCTCCTTTATAAAATACAAGGCATAAAGAAAAGGTACATGTGAGTAATGTAATACCACAAAGCTATGGCTGTAAAAGCTTCAGTAGCCATAAACCACACCATGCCCTGTCTCTGCCTCTTGGCTGTATTTTCTGGTAGGTTGGGGAGCAGCCTCCTCATATGGGAGTGTAATTTGTGAGCACATCTTGTCACCTGCAGCTTGACAGAGGACTTCTGAACAGCTCAAATTGCCCTCTATTCGGCTCACGTTCAGGTAGTTAAAAGATGCATCCTCCATGTAGCTGCTATTTGGGGGAAGATTCAGTGCAAAGAGCTTTCCCATGAAATGTGATGGCACACAGCTCACTGCGTGGATCTGGGCTTTGTGACGGTGATATTCATTCCTCTCTCCACTGTCACTGGGTGCCTGTTGCCCTGCATTGATCTTATGGAGTTTGATGGGACTCCATTCCTGAGGACGAGATGAGCGGAAGGGAATTTCCCAGTGCTCTCTCCTCATGCACAGGCTTTGTGTGAGTGTATCTGCAGTTCCTCACTGTTTCACTCTGCTGTGAGAATGTACTCTTTTAACTAAGAGTGGTTATTTTATATATTCAGACAAGGGTAGACCATGCTTCACTCGTGACCTTTTCAATATTCTGCATTTTGTTTGAGCAGCCACTTTGTCCAGTCCCCAAAGGTTAGTGGGACGTGGTGTGTAAACACAGGACAGTTGGAAAAGCGAAGTAATCAAAGTGCACTTTCATAGCAAAGGTCACAAGCCTATTGTGCAGTATATTATTATATACAACATTAATTTCCAGAACTTGCAGGCAGGAACTTGCACATAGAAGGCGTCTGGATGCCAAACATAAAAGTCCTCTCCATGAAGAATAATAGTATGGAGAGATTACCTATGAAATATCATGATGATGAAGAGCAGTGACCTGGGAGAGTGTGGTGAATGTTGTATAGACAATAAGATTGAAACATTTTAAGTGATGTGATGGTAAGGACAACCACCAGCCTTCTGGGCTGCACTAGGCTGACTGTGGCCAGGAGGTTGATGTCGGGGTCCAGCTGGGGTGCTGAGTCCAGTGCTGGGCTTCCCAGGACATGGGCTTACTGGAGAGAGTCCGATGAAGGGCCACGAAGATGAAGGGACAGGAGGACCTCTTGCATGAGGAGAGGCTGAGAGAGCTGGGACTGCTCAGCCTGGAGAAAATCAGGCTCAGGGGGATCTCATCCATCTATAAATACCTGGTGGGAGGGTGTGAAGAAGATAAGGCCAGGCTCTTCCCAGTGCTGCCCATGGACAGGGTAAGAGGCGATGGGCACAAGCACGAAATTCCAGTCATGCATAATAGACTCTTTCACTGTGATTGTGGCCAAGCACCGCAGCAGGTTGCCCAGAGAAGTTTTGGGGTCTCCAACCTTGGAGACAGTCAAAGTCCAACAGGTCAGTTGAGCACTGAGAGACTTGCAAAGTTTATTGAGCGCCAGCAGACACCTGACAGTGTCCCTGGGTATATGAAATACTGCACTAAAGGTGAGCACTGCTTTTGAGTGAATAACTGTTTTAATTAACTTCATTAATGAGACTGGTAATAAATAGTCTTGTATTAATTCATTCTTTTCCATTAAAATATTCACTTTGTTGCTTATTCCTTCTAGCAGAAAAACAACATTATTTTGTAGGAACTAAAATCCCTCCTCGGTGTACACGGACTATGTTTTTTTCCCTAAAGTTATTTAACAGGCAGTGTTTTATGGAGCGAACAGCTACTTTGTGTTTATTATTATAAAACTAAGAAATCAACTTGGTTCTAAGTAGAAGGATTAATCCCTCCCACTCATCCATTTGAGATATTTGCATACTTTTGCTTCCTCTCTCCTTTCTTCCAGCTTATTTCTTGTTTCATGGTGCTGCATCAAGCGATCACATCACACCACCTGTACACAGTATAGAAAACACTAATCATCCTGTAGTTTTAATGTCAAAATTGCTACTGAGGCAACAGAATCAAAGTAGAACAACTGACTTCTTATTTCCAGAGAGTGGTTCTGAATGCAGATTAAAGGAATTGTTTTGTGGCAGTGTGGATGCTGGAGAAGTGTTGAGCCACCTCTTCACTTGCTGGGCCCATGAGCTGTGATCTTTTCCAGGGGGGTGACAGGAGCAGGGTTTGGCATGGGGTGGGGACCCTCTTATCCCTCTGCTGTGTCCGTTTACCCTCCCAGCATCCCCGTCCTCCCCAGATGAGAGGAGCGTGGACACCCCCAGTGAATGATGCTCGTGGAGACAGGAGAGAGGGTGGCTGAAGTGCTCTGGGAGGGAATTTGAAACTGTGTTGGATATAGCACCAGAGACCTCAGTCCCCAGATTTGCCCTGGAATAATAGAGTCCAGTATTTGGAACCATTATAATCATATTGACTGGAGAAAATAATTAAATCCCTTCAGCTTTAGAGCAGACCCCAGCAGCAGCTTGTTTCACTGTCCTCATTAACTTGGTGGCCAATGATAACATTGGTTTAGCATTATATGAGTCATCCTTTTGTAATTATTGAAAAGTTAAGCAGAGCCTTGCCAGATCAGGACAAGGGAGGTTTTCCTTCTGGTGAACTTAATCATCCAGGAGAGGAAGGTGCAGGAAAAGAAGAAACATGGACCCAGTGGCAGGAGAAGGGAGGAGAAAAGGGAACAGATTGGGGCTGAACAACACATCCTTGCGCTCTCTGTCCTTGGAGATGTCAGGGTGTGGATCAGAGATCTCCAGAGGTATCTTCCACCCCAAGTTTTTCTCTGCAAAATCGGAGAGTCACAAAATAATTCAGGTGGAAATTGTCTGCCGGAGTGACTGTTCAAACCTACCACTCAAAGCAGGAGCCCTCAGAGCCTTGTCCAGTCAGGTTTTGTTTCCAAGGACAGAGTTTCTACAACTCTTCTGTTTTTTCTCAAGTCTTGTTAACATTTGACTGCTTCTGTTTTTAAAAAGTCTTTCCTTACATCTAACAGGAGCTTCCCATGTTCCAGCTCGTGCTTATTACCTCTTGTACTGACACCATGATTCTTCAAAAAAGAGTCTGTCTCCACCTTCTCTAAGGTCTCCCTTTGCTTTCTCTTCTTCAGGCTGAAGGGACATATTTCTCTCTGCATTCCAGTGTAAGACTTCTGCCTCAGTCACAGCAATTCTGTGCTTTACCTTTTTTTTCTTTTTTTTTCTCAGCTGAGGAGGAACAAGTGTCTTTCTGTGGCCAAATGTGGCCCCAGGCTGGAGCTCAGCTGATCCTGTGGTCCAGTCTGGCAGGGGCATTGGAGGGGTTGGAAGAGGAAACACATGGGTTAGGGCTTTGTCTCGGCTGCAGAAGGGTGTTACTGGGAGATGGTTGATGCTATTGACTCTACTGTCAGTATTACTGCATTGAAGAGTTATTTGGAGCTTATTTTTGTCAGCATTTACAACCCATAATGATATATCATGCTTAGCACTATCAATAACAGTGCTGAAGGAACGTATTTTTATGTACTTTCTCAGCTCACAGACGTTTTCCTGTAAAGAAAGAGTGCTTTTCATGCAAAATTCTATTTATTTTTTTTTTTCCTCTTGTGCACATGTGCTGAGCTATATCAAGAGCAGGACTGTGAAACAGATAAAGAGCTGGCCATATGCTTTCTTTATGGTCTCGCAGTGCCTGGAGCCCTTGCAATCTGGTGTAGGCTTCTGAGTGAGTATGAGCCACCCGAGGGCTTTTCCACGCTCTGCTGGCCGGAGGCAGTGCTCCTCAGCCCACCAGCATGACCAGTGCCTGGGACGAGGAGGCTACTGGAAAGCAGCTGCTCCCCCTCAGTGGCTCCTCGCCTGGGGTGGCATCTTCTGTCCCAGCAAGGGGTAACTTTCCTGGTCTGTGGCCAGGGTGCAGCCAAATCCGTGCCTGGTCTGATGGTGCTTCTCACTCACAGGCACTCGCGCTGCTGGTGACCAGTGGATTAGTGCAATTAGGCATCTAGTGGCGCATTTCTGCTCGTTACCTGGGAAATCAATCAATCTTTTTCTCTGCTGACATTGTGTTGCTGCTCTTATTTCAGAGAATGGTGCGTTTTAGCAGTCCAGCCAACAGCAACTTACTAGTTTATTTAAATCCTAATGGGAAATTTGTTACACTGAAACCTTCTGCCCATTTACATTGATTCTCAATGAAGGAAATTTTAGACTAAAGTCTTGTTTTCTTGTTTTATTAAAAAGCATTAAAAATATTGCTCATAAAATATATATAGGTTTTTGAACTTTTGCTACTGCTGCAGGGACGGATAAATACTCTGCATTAATAAAAGCCGAGGAGAAATAAAACGGCAGCTTCCAGCATCTCGATGGCTTACTGTGAGCCAAAAGCATCTCTAATTGGTATCAGTTTTGGGGCATTTCTCCCCAGGGTGGGGCTGGCCGACGAGGGGTCACTTCTCGTGCGGGCCCCGGGGACCACGTGTGGCTGTGGGTGCCCTCGGCCAGGGACCGGGAGTGACAGAGCCCACAGAGCAACCAGTGCAGAGCATTTATGAGGAAGGACAAAGCTGATTTATTCTCCCTGAGTTTGAGATGAAACAGATAAGACACCACTAAAATTAAAATTTGAGAGCAATTACACTGTCATTTTTCCTCTCTGCCTTCATTGAAAAGAGGCTTAGAATATTGATACAACAGTCCTGCTCCTGGCACCAACTTCTGTATATAACTGTCCTCTTTATTTCTGGCTTCACAAGAGATTTTGACCATTTGTTGTCATGCTCAGATCACTCTTTTGGTGTTCTCTGGTCCTCCTCTCCTGCTGACCTATGCCACTTGGTTTGGTTTGTCTGATTTTTGGTTCCTTGGATAGGGACTATATCCTTTTCTGATGAGGATGCATCAACAGAACAAGGTCTTCTGTGCTAACATGAGCTGCACAGCTACACGCTACTGAGGAAAGGAACTTTGTGGACTTCATCCACTAAAACTGAAATTAAAGAGATGAGAAAACGTTATGAGTAGTTATGTAATTCTGGTTGCTATCAACCATGCGGTTTGGCCAAACTGCTGCTTCCTTCAGCGCTAAGTCTGATATCAGTCAATTATTTCAATGTTGTCAGGAACCATCAACAGCTCTTATAGCCATATCTAGCATTATAGTATATAAACTGTGGAGTAAATAAATCAAACAATATGAAGAACTTACAAATGTGTTATTTCTAAGGGGTTTTTTTTCACACTTTGTAGGCCATTTGTCTGCTCTGCACAAGATTTTTTCACAGCCTATTTCCATCTGTTTCCCATGGAATTGATAATGTTCTGCACAGCATTTCCCAAACTCATACACAGCACTGCAATTAAATGCCATTCACAATTCACACCTAATGCATCCTGAGGAAAAAACAGCAAAACAAAACCTCTTCTCTGGTTCGTTTCTAGCCTAGGTATTTTTGGAATGTTTCTTTTTTTTCTGTATTTGGGGCTCAACTTTGCCTGAGATATATTCTCCACTTTCAGCAGTAGTTTTTGGGTTGTAATGGAGAAATAATAGAGTGGGAAGAAAATACATCTGCAAGCACAAGCATCATCCACAAAAGCCAGTGAACTACTTGGTATTCAAAATACACTGCAAAAATTATAGGACTTTTCTAGCTAATGCTGCAATTCCCTGAGGGGTAGCCAACTCCTCAGCACTTTTCTGCACTGGTAGTCCCCAGTCAAAGCCTCCAGTGTCTTTCCCTGTCTTGTTGGTGGATGAAGAGCTTCAGAGCGTGCTTTGCCAGGAGGGATCCAAATGCCTTTAAGCAGAAAACTTGCCTTTTGACTAAACTTATTTTTTTTAAGTGTCCGATTTAGTGGGGAAGTTTTATACTGTTATCAGAAAACTGGTTACCATTTCACCCAAATTCCAAAATGTTTTAATTCTGAAAAACAGGTGCATTTGCATTCTTGGCTTTGAAGTTTTCTTGCCTCGTATTCCAGGTCTTCTTGGTCCGATTAACTCGTGGAGACCCCCCACCCACTGTAGGTGGCCCCTGCAGTGAGGACGTTCAGAGGAGCAGTCCCCAGGATGTTTCACCAGGTGAAGGTGCTGTCGGACCTTGTAGACCTCAGCACGTCTTTTCAGAAGGAACACTGGGGCTCATGGAAATATTCGCAGATTTTTCTCTGCACAGGGTGCAGTGGTGCAGAGCCATCAGCAACTCTCCGGTTGTCAAATCATGCCCTGGGCGATTTCTGAAGACATTTCAGGTAAACTCATACCCTCACTGACTTTAATCACCAAGGATTAAAGTCCTCTTTTAATTCCCAGCCTGTACTTTTTCCTTTGCATCCGTTTGTTCTTGGAGAGATGTTTTGCTCGCACCGTACCACACACCCTACAGCCGCGTCCCTGCAGCTTGCACAGGTTCCTGATCCTCCAGATCAGACCTTCAGAACTGCCCTTTTGGGTTGGTTTTTTGTGTAGTTTTTACAGTATACCATGTGAATATATACGTATATGCAAGGATACATATGCAGCTATACATACACATGTGAATGACTCACCCTCGCTGTCTCTGGGCCCTTCTCTTGGCAGGGCTCTCTGCAGTCCCCCACGGGGAACTATTCACCTCCCGTGCGTGGTTTTCCCTTAAGGTCAGCCTCTCTGATGATCCTGAACATGGTTATACACAGCAGGGTATTTCCTATCATCACTTTCATTCATCTCATCCCTGGGAACCAGAGGAACAGTTCTTTAAATCAAAGACATACTTATCACTAACAAAAACTGCAGCTAAAGCTGAGCCACCCACTGCTATTTTCAGTTCTTTTAGCTTGCTCGGTGCTCTTCTTTCTCCGCCCTCCTTACGAAGCAAATGTGGCTACTTACTCTCTTAGAAGGGAGATCTACAAATAAAACTGAACAGAGTTATTAACTTAAGCCCTGTGCTATTTGCACACGGAGGCTGGAGGTTTGCCGACTGGAGCCGGTTCCCTGCTCCGAGGAGATGAGAGAGCTCTCAAGTCAACATTGACAGCGGCGAGAGCTGGGACGGGCACTGCTATCTCTATCTCATTTTATGATTAAAAAAATATGCATAGGGCCTTCACGCTCCAGCTTTTCTGAATGTGTTTACTCTGCAAAAGATACATGCTGCCAAATTCCAAAAATAGTTTTAGGAGAAGCCCATATCTCCAGCTCTGTGCTGTCATTGTTCCTCCAGCACCAGGACTGATAATCTCACCTTGAATGCTGGCTTCAGAAACGATGGAAAATAACAGAAGCCTCAGCTCCCATGAAAGTGTTGAGAGCATGGCTGGCCCAAGCACGGTAGGCACAAGGAATTTCTTGAGAGGACAGACTTAAACAAGCAAAGACGTTTACTTAGGTGTGAAAAAAAAAAGATGGAAGGAATGCTTTAGAAAAACGTGGTGGTTCATTAGCCAGATATTACAGATAATG
Source organism: Tringa solitaria (assembly GCA_026413425.1). Classification (NCBI taxonomy): domain Eukaryota; kingdom Metazoa; phylum Chordata; class Aves; order Charadriiformes; family Scolopacidae; genus Tringa; species Tringa solitaria. The sequence continues at coordinate 508,244 of JAOXJM010000041.1, forward strand.
ACTTTAATACGCATGGAGAGACAAGATTATGAATAAGTGATGGAGCCTTCAGAGGACAGTACAGAGACAAAGAAGCATTAGTAGAACCAGCTCTGTCCCCCGGCCCATTTGCGAAGGTCCATGAAAAGTTGCTGAGCCTTCAGTGCAATCTCCTTTCAAACCCATAGAAACTTTATTCTTCTGCTGAGTCCTGCCTAACCTTCCACCTAACCAACTGCACCGCTGAAAGATTTTTTCTGAAAAATCCAGGAAAGACTTTATTCTGAATTAAATCCAATTTACCTGGTTTGTATGCCATTGCAGCACACAAATCCTCACCCTTGAGGGTCCCTGTCTGGGTAACTTGCTTAACTACTGCCATGGCAAAGCGTTGGTTTCCTTATACCTGGTCCAAGTTTCCCCTCTTGCAGCTTGTGTCCACCGCCTTGTTACCCTTTACAGAGCACATCTGACAAGGGTCTGGCTCTGTCTTCTCCTTAACTACCCTTCAGGTAACTGAAGACAGGAATTAAATCACTCTTTCACCTTCTCTTCTCCTGTCCTGTTGCATGGGGTTATTCCATCTCAGGTGTAAAACTGCGTTTCTCCTTGTTCAGCTCTGAAGACTTCACACCACTGCTCTGTGACCCTGGTGTTTCACCCATCCCCATCCTCCCCTCCAGCCCGTATCTCACCAGATTCACTTATAATCCTGCCATGAGATTGTCCCCAAAGCCTTGCTAACCTCGGAGGCAGTGACAACCTGCTGCTCTCCCACCGCCTGCGGAGCCTTTTCACCACAGGAGGCCCTCAAGTTGGCCAGTGACAGCTTGTCCTCATACATCTGTGCTGGGTGTCCCCAAAGGTTTCTCTGCTCTGCCTCTGCTCAGGAATGGTTTCTAGGGAACTGGCAGACAAGGGACAAATGTTTCTGCATAATTCAACAGTCTCCATAAATTTTGCACCTTCTTGGTAGCCTGTTGTGCTGCAGGCATGGGGTTGACTCTAATGGCATCTGAACTTCCCTTACCTTTGCTATCCTGAGTGATGGGATTCTGTTCCTGGTGTTCTTCTATTTTGATCCCACCTCATCTGTTTTTTGCTGAGTTTGCAGATGAGACTGAGCTCTTTTGGAGTACTTGGATGCTGCACCAATGGCAAGGAACCCCAGAAGGACCTCCCCAGACCCAGTGTGAAGGGGAAAGGGCGATAAATAAGCTCTGGTATCTTTCTGGTTATAGATCACTGTTTCTGGTTTGTAAGTCACAAAATCATTTTCAATACATTCTCTTGAATGGGTTATTTTACCACAAAAGAAACGCTTCCCCTGTCTGCCTACCCTTGTCTTTGGTCCCTCTCTGGCACCACACCGGTACGTACACCTTTGCCCATCCCAAGAGGAGAGAACAACCCCTTTTCCTTCAGGCTGGCAGCCCTGTCCCCTTCTGCTCCAGCGCTGTGTAATGCTCGTGTGAGGAATTCCTTTAAACTCCATCATTGTCCCCTTTGACATGCTGTGCACAAACCCTGCTGCTGGCAGACTCTTCAAACTAGAGCTTTCCGTGCCTTTCCTCAGTGGGGTCTGCTTTCCCAGAGCGTGTCTGGGTGGTGTGTCAGTGTGCACGTGGGCCAGGCAACGGCTGTCATTCATTATACTCAGTCTGGAGCAGGTGAATATATAGATTTATTTTGCAAAAGTACATTTTGGGGATCGAGGGACTTTCAGGGCAATCTCAGAAATGATGCAAAAAATGGTCACAGTTATTCTTCCATCTGTCACTTACGTTCCTACATATGGTTGTAATTTGCAAAGTAAAATTCGCCACTGACTTCATAGATCTGATTCTTTTGGAAGTTAATAACGTTTGCTTATATTTCTTCAGCAGAACTTTATTAAATAAGATTTTCAGCCTAACTAAACCATTTCAGGATTCCGGCTTCCTGTCAACCAAAGATAAGTCTGAAGTGTAAAATGAGGTAATAGCCATAGAAATGCAGACTATATTTATAGAGGTTTTTATAACTTCTGTATTGTTTTAATTTCAATTCTATTTTCTTTTATGCTATACTTTAAAGGGGGGGCAAAATGCAAGCAGCAGTTACTGGGAATTGTGAACCTGATATATTTAATAAAATCTTAAATTGCAAGTTATATTACATATAGTGAAGAGTACAGTTAAGCCGTGGTCCAGTGTCATAAAACCAAAATGTGCCCAAAGAATAACAAACTTTGAATATTATACTAGTTTATTACAGATATAAACTTAATCTCCAGAAAAGATCTCAGAGAAAACTTAGGCTTTTCAGAATGATCTTACCTTTTCCCATACATGAGGATGGATTGTTTAGAAGGCAGAGAGGGTGGCACATCCCAGAAAAGGCAGGAGTGATGGTGCAGTGTGGGATTTACTCTTTGTCCTCCTGAAAAAAACCCTTCAGGATGAGCCTGCAGGAAGAGAATGCTTCAGGTAAGCAATGACATCTTTAATATAAAATTACATATATATATACACACATATATATATACAGCTGGTGGAAGAGACTGGTTACCTATTTCAGAGACTGTGTTTACAAATATTTTCTTCAGTGGCAGAGCTTATTTACAGTCCTCCTCCTTCTCCCTACTTCATCTCTTTGCACCGTTCCGGCCTCCGTTTGTGTGTCACTGACATATTGCCAGTGTAGAGATTTGTGGACCTATAAAGAGACCTGAATTGAAAAGAAAAAGTTATTACTTTTTTACGTTGGGTTATCTCAGAGATCCAGTTCCAGTGTGACCTCACAAACACTTCTACCAGTAAAGGTGCCCTGAACTCTGTCACGCAGCTGGGATGGCTGGAAAAGTAGGGATTTTCTTAAATATATTGTAAACACAGTTTTTGTATTTGTTTCTCATCTCAGTCTTGTTCCAGTTCTTATTATTTGTAGTAAACTTTGATTGTTCTCTACATGCTCAAAACAAACAAGACTGTTCTGAGATGTATACTTGCCAGTATTTTACTTTTTTATATAAATCTTCCTATATTATCTTTCTGATGCCTGTGCTGTGTAGACCAGAGCACGGTAACAGCACGGCTCGGTGCGTAAGTCGTCTTTGACTGGGAGAAAGCACCAGACCCTTCTGGAAAGGTTCCTCTGCTGTGCAAAAAATATGCCACTGGGATGACTGCTGCCCTTCCTGGGTTTTTGGATGAAAGAGTCCCGGTGTGACCAGGAGCGTGATCACACACGGTTAGAGGAGTCCTTGCTGTTCCACCTGAGGCAGCCAGACCCCAGGAAGGGTGTGTAGCAGATGAACATTACCCCATCCCCCGGCAGCCTGTGCCGTGAGGGCATCTGAGGCCAAAAGATATGTTTTTATGCATTAAATAACCTCCAATAGGTTTTTCTTCCACGAGGCTGAAGTCAGTTTTTGAGGCGAAAGCTGCTTAGAGCATCAGCAATGTTTAACGTTCCGCAGTTCAGAGGAGTTGGAAGTGGTGCCTCCTTTGCCGTGGGCTGATGCTGTCACCCACCCTGCTCTGGGCTGGGCTCTGCTCACCGTTTGCTCCAGGTGGGCTCAGAGCCACCTCTGGAGCAGCTCACCCAGGGACTTTTGGGGAGGGAGGAAGCTTCGAGCTCCAGCGTGGATGGGGGTGAGCTGTGCTTGGAAGTGCCAGGCTTAGCACCAGAAATGTTGACTAGAGGGAAACAACGGTTTGTTCATCTAAAGGAGTTTCTCTGGAATACCAGCAGGAATTTTGAGATTTTGGGGCACCTGTGCTTTTACTGGAGCTTTTGCTGAGTCCTGGCTTGAACGTGTAGGAACCTGCATTCTACCTAAGCTGCATGTTCCCCAAAGAAAGAGTTTTTGGATGGAAGCCCAAGTGATTCCCCGTTCAAGCACCCGGCAGGTCAGATGACACTGTTCACGGGAAGGGAACGGGGCTGTTCCCAGCACACACAGAGCAGCAGTGAGGTTTATTGCAGATTCAGTGTTCATATAGAGGTTTGTCTTTGATTCGGGTCAATTCCTTGAATAAATTTTCTGACGTTCTTGTAAACATTGGTAAAACTTCCAAACATAAGACAAGGGAAAAAAATAGAGGGAATACTGACTTTATTTATCTCTTTTTTTTTTTATAACTTCCTTAAATAACAAAAATAGTTGAAACAGACCATAGTAATTTGTGAAATTCTTCAGGGATGTTTCCTAATGCGAATATAATATACAACTGAAATATCCCCCCATACAGATGCTAAAGATACACTTATTACCTTCTGGTTATTCCCCACTCAGTTAATTCAGAATTCTTTTTTTTTTTTTTTCTCCCATGTGAATTAATTCTGTGACTTCCAGGGATGCCTATGCAAATGATCCTGATCAAAATCACAATCTGTTTGCTTCGCCAGGACAAATCTCTTGAGCCTGTGAAATTCGTGCCTCGAACTTCACATCTCAGATTCTATTTTTATCCTTTATTTTAAGGAAGCATCGCTCATCTATTTCATTTATTCATGAAATGGCATCTTCTCCTGTCCTGCAGTGACACAGTTAGTTTCCCTCGCGTCACTTGGCATACACCTCTTTAAAACATCAAATGCATCTAAGCTGGTCAGAAAATGATCTCTCATTATTTTCCATTAATGGATTCGAGGGTTTGGACAGGATGCAGCATCTTTTATTAGCCCGGCTAATGGTGGAAAGAAGAAGTAGTCATGCAAGCCCTCTGCAGGCTGGCAGCACAAGCAGCAAAACTCTTCCAGCCATCACCCCTTGCTCGTGGTGACAGTGATGCTCTGGTTGTCACCCCCGGCTTCATCCCCAGTGCACCTTTTTACTGCCCCCTTGGTCTGTTTGGGCTGTTCCCGAGTTTATGCTGCTCGTGCGGGTGCCCCAAGAATCTGAGAGAGGTGGGGGGGTTCAGCCTGGAGAAGAGAAAAAAAGCTACAGGGAGAAATTGGAGCCCCTTCCAGTCCCTAAAGGGGCTCCAGGAGAGATGGGGAGGGACTCTG
>JAOXJM010000041.1:540348-552940 GCA_026413425.1 Tringa solitaria
GGAGGGAGATGCTGAACATTTTCAGGGGCTTCATTCTGTCCTGCAAACAGTTCCCTGGATGCGTTCCCGGAATCCACCCGTGCTGGCGCTGGGCTCAACATCACCGCGCTCCCCGGCCAGCCAGGAATCCAAGTTTGACTTTATCCCAAGGAAGATTAAAGGCTCCTGTAATGTGCGAGCTGTCAGCTTGAAATATTGTCAGGGACTATATTTTCAGGGCTTTTTTTTAATATTCCCCAAATAAACTATGCTTCCCCAGCACGGAGAATAGAATAGAGGGGAATATGATATAAGCCACGGCAACAGCAAAGGGCTGGCGAGGTTAACTGGGACCAGTCCTCTGGCATCCCCAGGCGCTGGAGGCAGAGCCTGCTCCATCCCCATCACTGCTTGGCAGTCTAGTCTCCTGGCATCTTCTAATTCTAATTCATCCCACCAGACAGATCACCTTGCACTAATAATAGTTTTCAATGAAAATTTCACTGCACCTGAGAAGTCCATCGGTACACTTGCTCATACATAGAAGGTTCTCCAGTAAACAAAGCCTGCTACAATCAAACCCTGCATGCCATCATTTTAAAAACCTCTGTTTTCTGGCAGGATGCGCTTGAGGCTGGAGAAGACAGTCTTGAGCACGATAAACGTCTCCCCGGTTCCTGCAGGACCACCCTCTCAAACACCTGACACTGAGGGTCTCACTACCCCGAGCATGATTTCAGCAAACTCAGTTTCTAAGATACGAGCATGGGGAAGACAAACCAGGGGAGACAAACGGATGCCAGAGGTTTGCATGCAGAGAGGTTGTGAAGACACTTCTGGAAGTGTATTTTTACTGATAGCAATCACAAACACTCCTTACAGCTCGGTGCCTTTTCAGCGGCGGGGTCACATTTTCAACTAAAGCTCATTTTATTGTTCTTTTGCATCCCCAGGTATTAGCCACGTGCGTTTGAAGCCGGACACTGCTAAGGTGATGTGTGGCTGAGAACATCATTAATTTTGACAACACGCAATTATTGCTGTAAACTAATTTTAAAATGGAAAATTTTATCTTGGCTGGAATATGTATTTCCTCTGAGCTCGTCAAGAGCCTGTATAAAGTCTATAGCAATTTTTATTTTTATTAGAGGTATAAAACTTATCTTTATGGAGCCTACAATTTTAGGTTTTAAATGTTGCTCTACCTAACTGTATCGAATGTCCTCAGCTCTCCCAGATACCGTAAATATATCACAGGAATAATTAATCTCTTAACTAGTTTTTTTTAAAAAAAAACAATATAAAAAATGAACGATACTTACTATGTCATTGCCAAGAGCTTCTTTTCCTGGGTGTATCAGACCATTTACCCGGCTATTCTGGAGAAGAGGAATTAAGAACCAAACAGCAGCTCTGCTGCCACAAGTGAAGCACAACTTCCAGAGCACTGCAAACAGAAACAAATAGAAAAAGATCAAAGTTGCGCAGGTGTTCCTTTTCTACCATGAAAACAGCTTCTTGTTGTCCTTTTTTATATAATCGAGTGATGATTTCTGAAGACGCAGGTCAGACAGGGAGCTGGAGAGGCAGAACTTTGATCTTGTGAGATCTGAGGGGTGTTTTCCACCCTGGGAAGGCAGTGGGGCAGCTTCTCGCCTCCTCCCCAGCAGTATCATCACCGCCTTCCCAATGGCAAGTTGTGTTTTGCTGGATCCCCCTTTGGGTTCCATCCCATCTTCACAAAAGGGTTTGTTTCCCATGAGATGGCAAATTACTTTTTCTTACCCTCAGCTCTCGGGGTATAAGAAACCAAAGTGTTTTTCCTTACAGCCATACCATTTGGGTACTTTGACAAAGTTATCCAGCGTTTCCCTACAGCTAGAGAAACCATGGTGCAGAATTTTGGTCTCGAACTTCCTTGCTGAGCAGAACTCCAACTTGAAGATGTGCTCCTCTTCCAGACAGACCATGATTGCTGGAGCACCATCAACTTAATAACTCTGATGATATTCTGGGTCCCTTTTGACACTGTTGCTGTCAAAGCTGTCTTGCAACCCAGCTCACCACCCAGGACAAGGGAACCTGATGGTCGCTGGGACCACACATGAGCTCCAAGATACCTGAAATCACAACAGATGCTATATAGAGAGATGTGCACACTGTCCTGTATATCCAGTGCGTTACACCTACCTCCCATCCTTAATTTGTGAAGTTGATTGCTCTGGCCAAAAATGCACTTTTCACATTATCTTGAATTTCATCTCACTTTTACCGCAAATACTTATCCTATTTATCAAGCTCATTTTTAAATCTGATCCTAGCCTCTAAAATCCCCAGATCTTCTCTGAGCAAAGTGTTACATTTGCATTTGAATCCATAGATGGGCTACAGAGCTCACTGTGGGTGCAGAAAGCTTAACATCAAGCCTACCAGGATCCATATAGAAAGAGGAATTAAAAATTGCAGGGACAGAAGACAGTTACTGGGGTGGTCAGAGAGTGGAGACCTGCTCGTACAAGAGGAGGTTCATCTGGATGAGCAACATATGGGCTGGCAGTGTGTGTGATGGCTCGGTATAAATATATCATCAGTGAGAGAATAGCCATATTTAGGTTGAAAAGCAAGGTTAGCATTGCTGGGCATGAATATATAAGGCTGAAAGCTAAAACACAGTGAGCTTTTGAGACACAGGCATAACCAGGGATGTGGGGGGACAAAGAGTCAAACTATTTTTAGGATGCAAGTTGAGCTGAGCTGTACAAACAGGCTCAGTTGCCTGTGACAAAATAGACTCAACACAGTGACCTTATGCTTCCTCCCTCCCCGAGCCCTGCCGTCATCCTGCCCGCTCCCTCTTAAATCTCCCAGAACTGACAGATTTCTGCTCAACACATCCCCGCTGATGAAGTGGCAGGTTTCTGACGATAAGCTCTCTTGGCAGGAGGCGTCCGACCTGGCTCCCACAGCAGCAGGGGCTGTGCCCGCCGGGAAGAGCATCCTTGGGCCGCGCGAGCACCGGGGACGGGAGCGGAGACACCAACGCCACCAGAGGGGACAGGGGCTGTCTGCTCCGCTTGTTCCACCACCGCACACGATTCCTCCATTATGAAACTGGGGGAAGCCGCTGGTTTGCGTTGTCTGTGGAGCCAGGCAGGCTGGGGAAGGTCTGCAAGGCAGGGCCACCAGGCTGGTGGGGACAGAAGTTCACTCCTGTCAACCCAGACCCACAGCATGAGAGCTGCTGTCACACCTGCAACGGGCACAGATCGCACTCCAAGAGAAGCACCCATCGCCAAGCGGGCTGATATCCAGAGAGAAGAGAAGTTACATGCAACCAGGAGTTTGAAGGATAACCATTTTCTATCCTTTAGACATCTTTTTTTTTTTCTTTTTTCTGAACGCAAAACATTACTCGGAATATTTGTCAATAGTCTAAAATAACGTCTTCTATGAATTAGTCTGACACTAGAGTCAGGCAAACTACTAATTCCTAAAAGAAAAAAAAAAAGTGTTTTACCTTTGTATACAAATCAGACAAAGAAAGCTCCAGTTTTTCAAAGGTTTTGGGGAACAGTATCCTGAATTTTAATATCCCAAAGATTAAGCCTCTGTATTTGTATGCTATTTATACTGCTACATCTCTCCTCCTGTCTTCTTAATTCTGGCTTTGACAGCAGGAGAAAGGATCACTTAGTTTTCCCAAGGTTTTTGATCTGTGATGACAACTCTATCTTTGTGGAGCACTGATGTCTATTCTGCCCAGGAATCAGCCAGCAGTACTGTAAAACTTACTGTCACCGAGCCCCACTTTGATGGATGACCAAAGTAGCTGCTATTCTATTCAAAGGTAAGCAGGAAACTTATAAGAAATTACTCAAAAGAAAGTGAGAAAATAATGTGCAGTTCCAAGTGGCATGACAAAGTGATCTGCTTAAGCTCAGCACTTACCCAGCCGAGAGGAGGGGAGAGGAAACATCTCATCCATACGCAAGTGGCTGATCCCGTAACCGACCTGACAGGCCATTTATATGGAGAGATTGGATCCCCGTGTCATAAACTGTGGGCTCTGTTCTGCCCTCGGCTACACCTCGCACATCTCGGCTCTGCGCGGCCATAAAAATGCAGAAATTGGCCAAAGCGTCTCTTTTCAGCTGTGCTCAGGCTGCATCCCCCTTCTCGCGGTACCGCGAGAGCCCGCTGCTTCTGCTAAAAAAGAAAATAATGCAGACAGCAGATACGTTTAATGGGTATTTGCCAGGACTAATAACTACAAGTTAGTGTTATGTTTGTGTAATTGAGATCCCATTAAAACATGACTATGTTAAGAAAAAAAAAGAGGGGAGGGTGTATAATTAGAGATCACCTTGGCTTCAAGCATCAGAAATTTAGAAGAGACGTGCAAACAAGAGCTGGCGAGCTCCGGGAAATTGCAAGGTGATGAGCAGGAGCCAAAGTAGATTTGTCAGGAGCGAGTCCTGCCAAGCAAACGTGAGGCTCCGTAATGAGACAGCAGGAGGCTGCAAGAGGAGCCGGGACAGACATCTGTCCTTCTGCACTGTGAGGTACTGAGGGAGGGCGGGAGGTGAAGGGAATGAACTGGTGGCAGATGTCCCCTCTCCCAGTGCCACTGAAGAATGGGGAGCTGCAGAGGCAACGCAGGGCATCCCCCAGCCCCACACCACTGCTAATGCTGCTTCAGGGTACATCCAGATATAAGTACTTATGCAGTAACACCACCACCCCCTCTTTCCACTGCTTTGGGACAAAAAACAAGGTCATGAGCCTTTAAGGCTACAGATCAATATCTTGTGGCAACAGACCAGACTAGTCACCTGCCAGGGTGCAACGGTGGCTTGTTTCATAGACCCTTCATCAACCTTTCATCTGCTGCTGTTAGCTTTCTACAGGGGCTTATATCTAAACAAGTTTATTTGGCATCATTATGGACACTTTCAGCCTTGCACCTGCATCCCATTCCGTGGGCTGGAGGTGTTGGGCACCAGCATCCCTGGTCTGTTCAGCAGCTGAGGCTCTGAAGTCAAGGAGCATCCCTCCAGCTCTAAGATTCAAAATAGACATCCCCAGTTAGGGGTTCCCTTGGATACAACCTAATCCAGGCCACTCCTTGGCTTAGGACAGAGAATGGCACAAAAAAACGTAGGTTAGGAAATGCACTCTCCCCAAATAAACTTCAATGAGAAGAGCTGGAGCCAAGAAAGTTTCAGATAGGAAAACTGAAAATACTCACATCCATATGATGAGGAGAATCAGACTGTGCTTGTAAGTGCTAGGTAAATTCTGAATTTTATTATTTTATTGTGTGTTAATCTTGCCATAATGAACAGATCCTCAGATATTATATAAAGGCATTTAATGTTCTAACACCTGGGTGTGAGTCCAAATCTTGCCGAGATAATCAGGTATCTAGAAATATTAATATCTTGGGCACCGAACAGTGAGCTGAAATTCAAGTGCAACTAGTCTCATAAAGCAGCCAGCGCAGACACCAAACATTTTCTGTATCTGAAGCAGTTCTATGGCCTTGCTTAAGAATTGCCATTTAGAATTTACTTTTAAGTATCAACACCGCCTAGTCTGCAAAATTGTACCATGTAATTAGGAGTTAGATTCAACTACCCACAGCAACAACAGAAAAGTACTGAGAAAACCCGGACCTGCGTATGCACTAGGGTTTTTTTATTCTTTTTTTAATCCGAGACGAAATGACTGTGTTCTATTACCAAAGGAATATTGAGACAGAAAGTAAATGCAGAGGGACACTCGTGAGTAGGCAGCTGTTCAGGAAAACAGTTTAACAAAAATAGCTACTCTGCTGCTTGGATATCCTCCAGAGTCAAGCTGGAAAACTTCACACACACTTGATTAAAAAAAAAAAGCTCCCACCCACCATCTCTTTCAGGACCACATTTCTCTTTGCTCTCCCTCTCTTCAGTGACCCCAGTATTCCAGTTACACACGATGCCTTCCACTCTCACGGAGATTAAATAGCAGAAAGATCTTCAAAGAAATTTAGCACAAATCAAATGCATTTTCAGCTAATGCATAATAAAATCTGTGCAACTCACTGCCATTGGATATCACAGAGATATACAGATTCAAAAGTAATTTGGGGATATGGTCTGCTGGTGGCTATTAAATCCAGTGGCCAAGAAATCCCTGTACCAGTAACTGCTGGAAGCTGGGAGTGAAAGCCAGAGGAAGCACTATGCTGTTCAGACTCTATTTCTCACATTGCTTCTTAGTCACCTGCTGTCAACCAGCTACTGGTCTCAACCAAGTCTTTAACATGAAATAACGCGGCACTAATTTTGTTTTAATATGAAGCAGTGTTTTCATTTGAGGAAAAACCCCAAGAAGCCCTACAGTGTATAGGTCACCAAGAGAAACCAAGTCCCAAGGTCTCAGGACAAAGTGTGGTGGTGCTTGAAACCACAAATGTGAGGTGGTCTAAGACCCGAGAGGTCAGCAGAGGAAGTGCTGAGGAAGGCTCTGCTCCTGACAGCAGTGCCCTGGCAGAGGGAAAACTTGTGCAATGGGTTTCCCTTTGTCTCCTGAGAAAATACTGTACTCTGTCCGTACGTAGGAGGGCACATCACATCTGCCTTGCTCTTTACCCTTTAGCACGGTGACCGCCCAGCAGACAGGCCCTAAGCCCCAGCAGCTCGCTCTCAGAGCAAGGTCTTGTGTACTTCGGTCATGGCAGGAGGCACCATGTATTGTAGCTGCTCTGGAATTTTGCTCCAATAAAGGCTTCACAGCCTCTGTGGTTTGTTACCTGCACTGGCTTCGCAACAGAGGAGAAATGGTTTCCACTGGTGCAAAGTAAAGCAACTCAGCTGCTCAGAGAGAAACCCGTTTGCTTTTCCTAAACCCAAAGAGTTTTGGGGAATTAAATCTGGAGCTGGATTCCTCCCTGCTTACCCAAGTGGTAACCCAACTCCAACCCACACCTACAAATGCTGTGGGCTCACTCCTGCATCCACAGGACTAAGAGAAGCTGCGGCAGCACGACACCTTGTGCATGCACCAGCAGAAAGCATCGGGTTGTAATCCCGAACCCCTGGGAACTCAAGTGCTTCACTGCTCCCACTGCAGAACTTACCTTCTAGCACCAAAGCCACCCAGGTAACTCAGCTCTTGTGAATAATCCCCCCAACCCGCTGCTGGGTGAGGCCTTTCCAAACCAGACATTATGAAGGAAACTATTACCAGGGTCTCATTAACTGTGCTGCATTCCAGCTGAATCCACCCACCTCCCACCCTGAATGATGGGGAAGCCATCATCCAGGCAAACCAGAAAACACAGTGAAAGCCACAGGAATAAGTAACCTGTGTTTTATCCTTAAATAACACAAGCCTGTCTAAAGAAAGAAAAAAACAACAGAACTCAATCATCTGTTTCACAAGACTGTTTTCTTGGTGAGGAACACGGTATCAGAGAGCAGAGGATGGAACCCAACAAACCACGGAGCACCAGCCACCACTTTCTCATCTCCGCAGGCAGTAACCGGTAACACCAAACTGGATGTGGCTCCACCGCTTTGCTGACATTAAACTGGAGCTCACATCGTAAATCTCAGTTTCCCACCTCAGGCCAGGGTCACACTGGGCTTGAGCACAACGAGCACTGGGCATCACCACACAGCTCCCAGTCCAGCTGCTTTTCCGTAATTCCCTGTAACACGAGGCATCCCAAGACATCCCCTCACACCAGCTTTAGGGCTGAGCTGGAGGGTCAGCGTTATAAAGACAAGGAGACGGGCATCTCCTCTGCAGCCGCCTACACCCCCATCGGGGTCAGCTGCGGTGTTAACGAGCCACTAAACACAGATATTATTAATCGATGTGTGATCAGCAACCACCACAAAGCGGCCCCAGGAGCAGCTCCCCTCCCCTTGATTATCCCCAAGCAAAGTGCTAGATATTGCAAGAGCATAAGTTAGAGCAAAAATTGGCTTAAACTGTTATTAAATGGTAAAATGCAGTCACTTCTTGTCTGTGTGTCGGGATGCTGCTCTGCTGGGTGAGACTCTCTACGCAGGAAAGCTGAAAGCATCAGCGACCTGTGTGCCCGGTAGGTGCTGTCTGAACAGCACATCCCTGACTCACTCAGACAAATGCAGTTTAAGTCCAGTATTTCCCTAACAGGTTGCTTCTCTCACACAGATTTTCATCTTCGGTTCATTTTGACATCTCAAGGAATTAATCCAATCACCATTTGTAAGTGCTGTGAAACAGCTGTTTCTAGTGCTAAAAGCAACGGCTTATCTCATCTCAACAACCCCCAGCCCCTCCAAACCGCCCCGGTTCAGATCAAACGAGGGGCTGGTAGAAACGGGGTTTCAGATTATGATAATCTCCAAACATACACAGCATCCAGTGATGTATTTTACCCAGGCCCTGGGGAAGGTGCATGCACTGGATGACACCCAGATGTGGTTCTCCGGAGGGGAGGTTCAGGATGGGGACACCAGGATGCGGGAGGATGAGGTGCAACTGTCCCTTGCTTGGGGAGTCCCTGCCCAGAGGGACCAGTGAGTGTGTCAGCTGTGGAAACTTCCACCCAGCATGGACGGGATGGTCTTTAGCCCTGCCCAGAAGCCCAGTGTTGGCATGCAGCAGCCACCAGCTCCACAGGACAGAGGGACCTGAGGTGCCACAGACACACAGAAACACATGGAAAGAAGTCAAAGGGCAGGGATGTGTTCTCCCATCACCATCCCCTACGTGCACTGTGGCCACAGTTTTCCCCTCCAAGCTTCTGGTTTAATTGTCCTGTGATTGGGATGGACTGCCATCCAGAGGGATGCGAAGGCATGCCACGCCAGAGGGACCTGGGCAGGCTGGAGAGATGGGCTTGTGCAAATCTCATGAAGTTCAACCAGGCCAAGTGCAGGGTCCTGCATCTGGGTCGGGGCAATCCCAGGCACAAATCCAGGCTGGGCAGAGAATGGCTGGAGAGCAGCCCTGAGGAGAAGAACTTGGGGGTGTTGGTGGGTGAGAAGATCCATACCACCCAGCAACGTGTGCTGGCGGCCCAGAAAACCCCCTCCATCCTGGGCTGCACCCCCAGCAGCGTGGCCAGCAGGGCCAGGGGGGTGATTCTCCAAGTAGTATATACCTGGTCTGGTGGGAGGGGAATGTCCCTGCCCAGGGCAGTGGGTTAGAACTTGACAATCTTTAAGGTCCCTTCCACCCCAAAGCATTCCATGATTCTATGACTGGGTTTGCCATATTTTCTCCTTTCCCAGAGCCAGCGGGCCGGGCTGGTGTGCACATGGACAATTTCCCTGGGCAGGAGCATCGCCGGGATCTCACTGCCGGCAGAAGTGTGGGTGCCATCTGCTCCGAGCAGTTTGTTTGCAGAGCACGGCTACCTTCTGTTTGCTACCTTCAGAAACGAAATTGCACAATGCAGGAGCAATCACAGGGAAACATTTCTGTCATCTTTGCCGGTACCCTCAGCTCTGCGGCCTCCTGAATGTGAATTAGTGTCTTAAGCAGTTTATTCATTCATGGCAATCTGTTCATTTATTTTCAAGAGATTGTATAGCTCCAGGAAGCCTTGCATGGTGGGTTTTGTTGTTTTTTTTTCCTATCTCTAAGCTCCGATTACAAGATATTCTTTCTTTATTTTTCTCAGATCGTTTCTGCTTCCACTCTACTGAGCTGATGCACGAGACAGCCCTGGGCTCGGAAATGGAAAGGAGGAAGATGTAGGACTCCACCGAAGCAGAGGTTGAGTTACCTGGAGGTTGCCCCTGGCATCTGCAGAGCTTCCAGGGGATGTGCAGGATGTGACCATCCGAACCCTGCTGTCCTCCCACCCGAGCGCTGCAGGAGATGCTCTACTCCGGTCCAAGGGGCAGGGGCAGCTGCTGATGGAAAAAAGGATGAGCCCCTGAGTCCTTTGAAATAAGCTGCCACAGGAGAACTGAAGTGGATCTCCTGGGAAAATAAACTTTCCAAAAGCTCCCAACCCAACCTGATTTTCCCCACCCTGAAGCGCTGCAGGAGCAGCCCCTTCCCTTCCGCAGCCCGTCCCACGCGCGGGGCACAGCCCCCTTTACCAAAATATCCAGCTTTGTTTTTCCAAGCAAAAAGCACAAAAACAACGTAAATCTTTCCAAAGCCTGAATAAATGTGGCTTCACAGAATGGACGTCATCCAAGTTGAGCTTTTGGGGTGGTTTTTTTCTGGATTGTTTTTATTTTTCGAGATTTTTGAAAAAAACAAACCAAAACAAAACAAACCCGAACCAGCTCATTAGCACAAATGTACCGAGGTATGATAAAGGAGCAGCAAGGCAGCAGAATTACATTCCAGGCACAGCTGAGGGTAGCACAACATTTGTCTTTGTGCAGGAAGCCAGAACAGAGTTTGGCATCACCCAGGTTTCAGCTGAATCCCGTTTTACAGCTCTGGTAGGACGAAGTGGAGCTGCAGCGCGGTGCTTACCTGGAGCAAAACAGCCCATTCCTTCTCCGTTTGTCTGGATCTGGCGCCACAGGCTTTGCAAAGAAAAAACCCTCATTAAATCTGCTCTTGTTTTCTCCTCTTTGTTTTTTTTTAACCCTCCTTGCAGGAGCTCAGAAGAGCTGACCACCACCAAAGCAGATATATTATTAGTTAGCTTGTCCAGGAACTAAATATTGGTGTTACGGAGCAGAGATTTGGCAGAAGGTTTACCTGGGCTGCCTGAGAAATCACATCCTCAGCGTGGCCATCTGAGACTGCAGCAGAGAGACCTCCAAGATGCATAATTCTAAAATATGGGGTGTTATTTGCACGGAGAAGACAGTTCCCTACCGTTTTCCTTCCCCTGTGACTGCCATTACTCAGAAATGTGCGGCTGCATTTAACAGATCATATTTTCAAACAGATATTTTGAGTCTGGCTTATGATATTTGATCCATTAATCACATGTATTTCCCCGAGTCCAGAAATAATGTTTAAAAAGTCTATATAGTTATGGCTTATTAGGGTAAATTGATTTTTGCAATGGCTTTACTAATTTCTATTGTATTATTCTGAGAACTATCTGGCCAACTGTTATTTTCCACCGTTTCTTTCATCTACTAATTCCAGCAAACTAAAATGGATATTCCCCATGATTCCAAAGCCTTCTTGCTATTTAACTTCGCAGATACTGAAAAAATACCAATATTTGATGAAAATACCCATGTTCACTTGCAAGTCCAGGAACTTCAAAATTGTTGCTGTTGCTGATTAGTTTCCTGCAGAAAAAAAAAAGGATTGTTAGCCCATGAGATGTCAGACAGATCATAGCACCGCTCTGTGTCGTCCATGCCGTGAGTAGCTAGTAATGAACAGCCAAATTTATCAGCTTTCGAGATACTTAGTGGCTAAACCATTAGCTCATGTTCAAAATCTTCAACTGCTCTAATGGATTCTAGCCATGGAGTATTCAAGCATTTAAATAAAAAGCTGATATTAAAACTGAGAGTATCAGAAATGTAATATGGGAGATTTAAAATGAGAGTCTTGTAGAAATTAGATTATTCTTGTCTAGAAACACAGTCCACAAGTTCTTTAACATCTTTTCTAACATGAGACAGCACAAGGCATTTGAAAATGAAATCAGGAACAGATCAGGAATAATCCGGAGGAAATGCTGAATCCAAGCAGTTCTGCTGAAAATCCTGGCCTGTTGAACAGGACGTGGGACAGGGAAGGGAGAAGAAGAAACACAACAGAGAGAAAATCAGGAAAGCCCAAAGGCAGCATTTGCAGTTCTTTTGCATTTGCTGCGGAAATAAATTGACAGTAATGAGGACAGCCTCAGGTGAGACAGCGGGGGTAGGCAAACTTTGAAAACTGGTGCTTCTGGGTCATTTCTAAGGCTCTGGGAAGGACCTTATCTTCTTATCAGTGAAGTCCCTCTGTCAGTTTATGGAAAGTTTTGGTAAAACCTTAAAGAGAAGCTTGAGTGGGAGTCTCTCTTTGGGCACTCTCTTCAGGCTGCGTGCAGCAGCGTGCAGAAAAACCACTTACTGCTTAAACTATGCCTCCCCATTTGTCTCCAGGTAGACTTTGAAGTGCTTCTGCCAGAAGAATTCTGTCTTCAGAATGAATTTCTCATTTTATTGCTGAGCAGATACGAAGCAAAAAGGAGAGCTACACACTTGTTTAAAAATTCCTAGCAATGCATGGCGTGCTGCCGTGGCTTTAGAAATGAATTTGGTGGTGGCTCCTTCCAGAAGCCTGCCTTTGAACTGGGAAAATCTCAGCTCAATGGTGAGTGTGGGACAGGAGCTGGGCTGCAGGAGCGGGGACCCTTTGTGCCAGCACTGCATCACTGCCCTCCCACGGGTCCCTGAGGAAGAAGCCAAGACCCAGGTGTCATGTGGAGGCTTCTCCTGTTACTGGTGATGTGAAGCAATTGGGACATCTCTCTTATGAGGAAAGACTGAAGGTCTTGGGTGTTTTTAGTCTGGAGAAGAGAAAACTGAGGATGAGTCTGGTCAATGCTTATAAATACTTAAAGGGAGGGTGTCAGGAAGAAGGGGCCAGTCTTTTTTTCAGTGGTGCCCAGTGACAGGACAAGAGGGAATGGGCACAAACTTGAACA
>JAOXJM010000041.1:562838-573718 GCA_026413425.1 Tringa solitaria
GCAATAAGGTCTCCCCTCAGCCTCCTCTTCTCCAGGCTGAATAACCCCAGTTCCCCCCAGTTGTGCCAGCGGAGCCAAGCCTCGGTGCCTGCTTACTGGGAGCGCTGGAGGAGGAAGCCTGTGAGCACTTTCAGCAATCTTTGTGTCTTTTACTGAGATTCATGCTGGTCAGGGGAGAAAGGGCAAGACCAATTGCCAAGGAGCATCCTCATCAAGGTCCTTGTAGGGGCAGGGGCAGGGGGAGGGAAGGGGTTGCTTGCCAATGTTTTGGGAAGCTTTGTGCTGAGGACCTAAATAGCGGGGAAAGGCAACGGGGAGGTTCAGGGTACCTGTAGCAGCCCCAGAGCACTGCGGGCAGCGTGTCTCCACGCCAGCAGAGCTCTCACGCTGGGGTTGCTGTGCAGGAGCAAGCAGAGACACGGCTAAGGCAGCGTTAGCTCCGCGGAGGGTGGCCGAGCCCCCATCCCCACCACAGAGGGGATGGTCTCCAGACCCTTGGGAAAGCAAATCTCCAGGCAGGGCTCTGCCCTATCAGCGCATCACTGTTCTTGGGAAGGTTAACCTGCACAGTTGACTTTCCCATCCAGACACCCAGGACATACTCAATCCAAAATGAAAAATGCTTTTCCAGACTCCCACCACCCCTTTTCCAGGGAACCAGCCAGATGCCTCCTTTCCATCCCCTGCAAGACACAACCCAAAAGCTGTGACCATCTCAACAGCTTTATGTCAGGGCTCCAGCTCTCTTCCACTGTGAGCCACGTGTGTGAAGCATCAGCTGAGATGACGGTACTTACATCGCTGTGGATTAACACACAATAATAATAATTAAAAAAAAAAGGCAACAGTTTGCTTTTTTATGCATGGATTAAGTGGATACATACAGATTTTAGCACATCTGCTATTCAAGTGTCAGCACAGGAACACCTTCACAACCCCAGACTCGCTAGAAATTAAATGAAAGGGAATGCAAAGGATTTGTAAAGCCCAATAACAGAATTGAAGGCAGCAGAGAAGAACGGATGAAGATACCAATTTTTTTTATAATGGGATTACATTATCTTCTATCCTGAGATACCCAAAACTCGGTTCATTTGTTGTATGCCTGGCCACGCTAATGGTGAGTCGCTGAGGCTGCCGGAGAGCTCGTGGGCTCTCACAACACAAGGGTCTTTGCTAAAGGCACAGCGTGAAGAAAGGGCTTGGGCAATAGAAAGCTCAGTCACTAAGGCAAAACATGGAAGTACGCTTACTTGGTGACACTGGTGCCACCGAAAGGGTGCATGCGTGCCGCTTAAATGAAAGGATGCTCTCCATGCCTTGGAGGAATATGCTTTTTTAGTCTCTAAATAGCAAACAGCAGGTTTTGGCTGCTGATCAGAGATTCAGAAGTGACACAAGGCATTGACACAGCAGTTGGCTATTTCCTACTTCGCACCCCCGCGATTAATAGGCTGGGTTTGGGAAATGCTGTCACAAACTGCACACGGGGACCCTGCCGTGTTGAAAGCACCTTCGCAGAGACCTCACACCAGCTCCACCACCTGCAGGAGCCTGGCCCAGCACAGCGCTCCCCCAAAATCCTCCTCTGATTCAGCAAAAGCATGTGCTCAGTGGTGTAGTCAAGATCTACAGTTGCATCCTGTAACTTTAAATTATTGTTCTTACTGCTCAGCTCATAGAGAAGGGACCCACAGAACCATCTTGAGAAGAGGCTCTGCCAAGAGACTGGTTTTATCACATTTTATCAGTAGCTTACAGCACAGGGTTTTTTTTGGGGGGGGCGAGGGTGGGTAACAGCTGGCTCCATCATGCCAGGGCATCCTGGCTTCACTTTGGAGATGAGGATGCAAAGGACAGTCACATCAGTCCCCAGGATGAGCCCTCACCTCAGAACACCAGAGAGTGATCTTCAGCTTGCTTTCCAGGTCAAAGCTCTCTCTCAGATCCTCACCATGTGAAGAACTTGGCTGAAAGATCCAGAAGAGCCAAGCACAGCACAAGGCTTGTCCGCAGCAGTTCCAGTAAGCGGCAAGCCGAGGCTGGCAGCAGGAGCCTGGCTCAAGAGACCTCTTGTATTGACCCAGGAGGTGGCCTTGGTGCATCTCAGAGAAGCTCCAGAAGACAAGAAGAAAGCAAGAAGAAAATGCAGGGCTTGACCAGCTGCCTGAGGTGCTGGAAAAGAGCAGGTAGGAAAGGACATTGCCTCTGAAAGTCATGAGGGCTGGGAAGGGCAGGAGATGATGCGGTATCCATGCTATTTTCTCTAGGAAGCTGTTGAGGTGGATAAACCCACCTCTAGGCATGGGTGTGCTCATGGCCCATATCCACCAGGGATCCCCCAGGGAGCTGTTTGGGCACCAGAACCAGTCAAATAGGTTCCCTCTCTGTGCCCTGGAGCGGCTGGAGAGGCAGAGCATGTGGAAGAGGTGTTGGAGCACAGCCCCACCAATCTGCTTCCCAGGGCTTGGCCTGGGGGCACAGACTCTTCTGGGCTCCACCTGAGCACCAGGAGTGGTGTTCCACTGGAGGGTGGCAGTGAGGTGAGACCACACCACATCTACCCCCATCCCACCTGCTAATTGACCATTTTCCTGATGCTCTGCATGAACCCTGGCCCCTGAGGAGGAGACCTGGCCCTGGGGCACTGAGAGGGCTGTGAGACACCACCACCTGGATGCTGGAGCCAAGTTCTCCCACACCCTGTAACACCAGCCAAACTTCAGCAGAGGTGGGGGTAGCTCTGGGCTTCTGTTGTTTGTTTTTGCAAAAAGCATTTACATCTGTAGGCAGGGAAAAGGAGCCCATTCACTGTCCCATGATGTACTCTGTGCCTTAATCATCATACTGCCATAATTGCTCAAGAAGATTTTTCCTGATGCATTTATGTACTCTACCTGATTAGCAGTCATATAACAGCAAGCAATTTGCCATAATATTCTGAGAGCGCTTAATTTTCTCTTTGATGAAAGAGTTGTAAATGTAGGCACCTGTACTCAACAGTTCATCTGATTACTTACTTCATTATTGTCATACTTTCCATTATTATCTGATATTTGCAAACAGCACTATTAGAGTGATCCACTGCCTGGTGCCCACTGAAGGGAACACAGGTGCTTTTCTCATAACTACATAGTGATGTTTTTTCCATGCATCCCCCTCATGCAAAAGTTCTATTTAAGACAAGATGCACCGATGATCAAGTTTCTTTGAGAATGTGTGCCCGAGGGACAAAGGAGGACACAGAAGATGAAAGCACTGCAGGACAGTAACCTCACTGAGATATACAAGACTTAATGCTTTGACGAATGACTAATAACCTCTATACCATGAATAAGTGTTTTCTTCCAAACATGATTGGACCCAAACTTGTTTCTCACACAGAGAGACCCAGGTGACAGCAGGCAGATGGCAAATAAGCTAAGTAACATGCATGTCCACATACCAGGCACTCTCTGAAGCTGAGGACATTTAAAGTTCCACCCTTCCCCAGGCCAGGTCCCCGTCTGGCAAGGGTTTTTGATAAGAGGAGAGGTGAGGGGAACAAAGCTACATTTTCCTTACAAGCCTGAAAAATCTGCTAAAAAGTCAAAACAAATCACCAGGAGCAACACCTGCTGTTCATGGGTTCCATTAAGGCTCTTGTTACTGACCTATAAACCTAAGTGCAAGCTGCTCAGGAGACCCACATAAAGTCACAGCACTCGGGTGTCTACCACCAGCCCGGGAACTTCTCTTTCTGTCCTACCAGCTGGCTCAGCGGTGAAAGGAGAAAGAAAGGAGAACCTACCAGGCTGCTCAGTCTGTTAGAATTTCCTCAGACACTGATCAATTTATTGTACCACACACGATACAATCTAACGAGGGACTTTATCTCTCCTAACATTGAGTACCTCAAAGCCACCCAGGGACACAGGCTCCCCACGCAGCCAGACACAGGGCACTTACAAACGGCACCACGCACGTAAGACTCACCAAGTAGTAGGGCTCTGGCATAGGTCTTGGCCATTTTTGTTATCCACATTCATTAGAAGTTAAACTTTGACATAAGGTATATATAAGGTGTTTAGTCATCAACACTGCCATAAATTCATATCAAATTTGTCGATTACAGGTACTAATGGCTTGTAGCCTGTGGAGGTTGCTCAGTACTAGTTACATCTCTGACTTCACTATTTTCATCTCTTTAGCCTTTTGCCATCTTTTATTGACAGAAGAGCACAGAGATTTTTTAAATGTCTCCATTCATATTGACTAAAACCTCAAGCTGAGTTATTTCAAAGGCTTGAGCAGTTCAGAGAACATATAAAATTAATTCAGATGTCTTGCTTGTTTTTCTATTAACGTGATTCTGCAAAAGGGGAAAAAAATACAGTATAAGCATATTCTTTCCCAATGTAGTTATTGGTTACAGGTATTGAAGATATGTCTCACGGTTTTGATATTTGGGTTCTGTGGGAAAGCAGCACAACCAAAGCACAGCAATATTCACCTGTTTCCAGCATGGATTGACTCAGAGCTTATAAAACTCTGTGAGAACTGCTCCAAATAAATATAACATCACAAAAGATTTTCTTGGTTGTAGTGCCACAATACCTGTGCCTTGAAGGACATTTTTAGAAGGAATCCCAGAAACCAAAATAGTCCCAAGCTAAAATGTTCCCATTATCTGAAGCACAGGGTTTACCAAAACTAATTTCATTAATTCTAAATGTAAAATTTAAATTGAAAATATTTGTAGCATTCTATTTTTAATTTTAAAATATTTCTTTCATATATGCTATAAGTACATTTTCAGTGGTACGGTGTATGTATACAAAGGTACCAGCACATGTAGTGATTATCTATTGCTCTACAAATGTCTAGAGGCTGAGATCAGAAGAAAATCCTCTGACTTGTGGGATCCCTGTTGGCTCTTTCTTATTATCTTAATATCCTCTACATACCCACACACTGATGATTTAATCATTTGCCCTAGTACCTTCTCAGGTACTTAATTTAGGCTTCCAGCTCTGTAATTTTCCGCCTGCATGTGGGGGAGAGGTGCTCTGTTTGCCACCCTCCAGCCCTCTCCGTGGATTCCTCACCAACCCACAGGTAATCCCCACCCATTCAGGGGATTTCTGGGGCAATTCGGCAAGTATTCTAGGGTGGATTTTGTCAGTCTCCCACAGCTTGAAAACATCTAATTTATCTAAGTATACTTTAGTCTTTTCTTTCCCCGTTATCCCTCTCTTACAATTAATTGCAGTAAGTGTCTGGTCACAATTAACCACCTTCTGAAGGCTGAAACAATAAGGCATTGAATACTTGAGCCTTCATCCGCTTCCCTTCGCTGCTCGGTACCGGGGCTGCGCACGCCTTTGTCTTCCCCTTGTTTCTGATGCATTTCTAGACGCCTGCCTTTTTTTTTCCTTTTATGTTCTTTGCCCGTTTTGTGCCTTCTCTGCTTTCTGATTTTATCCTTACAGGCAGGAGTTTACTCCTTTGTATTCATCCTTACTCATCTGTCCTTATTTCTGGTTTTCTGGAGGATTCTTTTTATTTCTCTGTGTCCTCAGAGGGCCGCGGAGCAGCCTCGGGAATGCCTGCCTTCCCTTTGCAACAGGAGGCTGTTGTCGTGCCTTTAGAGCGGCTTCGCTGGGTAACAGCCAGTTCTGCTGCAGTTCCTTCTGCCTTTGAACGTCCTCCCGGGAGGCCCTCGCTGCTGCTTCCCTGACTCCATTGAAGTCTGCTTTTTTGAACTCCGTTGTCATCATTCCGCTGCTCTTCTTCCTTCCTTCCTTTAGAATAACAAAGTCCATCGCTTTGTATCGTTTTGTGGTCATTATCACCCAAATTACTTTCTGCCTTCAGTTTCTCCAGCAGCCTTTCTTTCGGTAAATATCAGACCTAAACCAGCTGTCTGTGCCCTTTCATAATGCTTTTCCAACAGGCCTGCAGGAGATTTTTCTTAATTGAGAAAAGTCAACGTCAGCGTGGGGAGCCGAGTACCACCGTGTGGGATTACCTGTGTAACTGGGACCGGAGTGCAGGGGCCACCATCGGTCCCCGATGCCCTGACGACCTGTTGGTCACCCGGCCGAGGGAGCCAGGAGATGAGACCACCAGATGAGTGTGCGGGTGGGAGTGGAGCAAACCCAGCCTTCCCAAACTCACCCGTTGACCCCCAGCGCCAGAAAAACACATACAATCGTTTTCACTTATTTTTCAAGTCCATGCATTCTCTGCTATCTCTTTGATCAATTCCAGCTCCTCATGCTCTCTGTAAGGGATTTCCATCACTCTCATAAACCCGCCCTTACTCCAATTAAACCATTGTCTCCCCTCTCGGGGCATGCTCTGTGGGTACAGCTCCAGCTCTGGCAATCAGAGGTGACCCGCAAAGGTTGTTAGCACTTGCCCAACGGATTTTACAGCTTAGTTCAGAATTTTTTCACCAGCCTTAACTACCTTGTACCAAACATTGCCTGGCTTGGCTGCCAGCTGGGACAGGCTAGCACTTAACTGTTGCTTCTAATTTTGGACGGACAGATTTCTTGATTCAGTTGAAATGTTTAAATAACGATTTTCGGATGAGTCATTCCGCAGTTCCGGTGGACGCCTCCTGACGTTCAGCCTGTTCTAAGTTCTTATCTGCAGAAAGACAAACTTCACCATGTGCTCAAGCACGGGGTTGGAGCAGGGACTCAGCTGTTTGAAACGCCTGCTTCTGTAAAAGAAAACACGCAGAGTACAGAGCATCCCAGGCTTTTGCTGTTGGGGGGTGTGTGTTGATTTAATGAATTAATTTACCTTGCCTTCCATCAACACTGATACTCTGCAAATCAGATAGAAAAGTTGTAGTTCTGGGTGAAGAACTTTGATTGTAGTGAAAGCTTGTGCCACATTAAATACAAAGCATCTCCAGATCCATTTTCGTATTGCACTGGGTAGGGAATCTGGTCAGAAAACCAGTTTTTATGGAAGGAAACAATTCTGAAATTTTTCCATCAGTGCTTTCCAGGGAAGCAAAGGAACTTTTACTGCAAGTAAATCATAGCCGTGGCGACTCCTTCACCACACTGCCGTGCTGGAGAAACCAGAGCCCAGGAAGGCAAGTCACACACCACCACTTCCTCCTCCCAACTGTGCCAGTTTGAGACCTTATTAACTACAGGGGCCCCATTAGAGCACATTTCCCCAAGGGACGGGGTCGGTGGCAGCTGCCAATATCCCCAAGCCTGTGGGAGGCATTTTGGGCTGGCTGTGTGATGTGAAGGTTGGACCGCCCTGGCCAGCTCTGGCTATTGCCTCTTTGCAGGGCATGTCCCACCTTGGAAAGCACTGTGGAGTCTGCTCTCTTCCCACCCCTCACACCCAGGAGATGGTGAGCAGGATGCTCAGGAAGCATCAGACTCCACAGCCTGAAGCAGAGCATGATCTACTGCCACCAGAGCAGTCCCTATGTCCAGAAGCACAATGTCAAGGTGTCTTTCCCCTTTGCTCTGCAGGGATCCATAAATTGCCACCTGAACACGCTCTGCCCCGCCAGCCAGTGCCGAGGGGACCCCAAAGCCTCACCTGCTTTCAACCGCCAAAGGTGTTTAAGACCTCTCCCTGTGGGATACAAATAAAGTGAAATGAGAATAAGACTCATTTTGCTCCTCCATAAATGCTGCCCGACACAAAATCTTTACAACACAAGTTGGGAATGTCAAACACATCACGGTATCCTCATACCAAATGATTAAGTTCTCCAGCCCCGGGCCAGTCCACCAGCAGCCTTTCCTAATCATAAATCATCTCCATTCTCTACAAATCAAGGTGCCTGCCAGAAATAGCTCTTTCTCCCGGGGCTCTGCCAGGTGATGCTAATGTCATTGATCACGTCTCGTCGCAGGCGCATCTGACTAATCCGGGTTTGTCTGCCCGTGATTGCTCATCTTCTCCTGCGCCGGCTCCATCAGCACCCTGCCGAGCACCTCGGCTCTCCAGATAAACCGGCCTCCCCGCTGCCAGAAATCAACCGCGCGCCCTGGAAAACTAACAAATACGGAGATTAGATCAGTGCAATGGCAACATCCCTGCCCGTAACCCCTCCTTAGGGGTCAGTTTCTTTCCTTATCAAAGTGTGGAAGCCTCCTGTGTCCAAAGGAGTCACAAAGGGTCTCCTGGGAGTACAAGAGTCAAATATGATTGAATTTTCCAGGTACTCAGACCTTAAGCCTGGCACTCACAAGGTGTCTGCTGCTTGAGCAGACAGCACTTCAATGTCCCAAAGGAAGAGGTGCTGTGCATTCATTTGGAAAGGATGAGTTCACATGGCTGGTTTGGACCAAATCATCTGGGCATGCCAACGATCCCATCGAGAAGCTCTGCTCGGAGAAATGGCCTCCAAAAAAAACCCAAAAAACCAACAACAACAAAAAAAAAAGAACCTGCTTTAATTGGTAAATGTTAAACCAAATCTAACCTCCCACCCCAAAAAGGAAAAGAAGCAAAAGAGCACTCTGTGAACTGCAGACTGCTATCTAGACAAATTCAATCGTCTGGTCTCAGTCACTTTGGATTTGCGGAGCTGCTAGGAACAGCCACTGCCTTTCCCGAATGGAAAATAACTCTGTTTTACCCTCTTCCCTTCAACAGGTTTGCACGGGAAAGCTGGCTGATCTGTCACAGTTGGCTGATATAAATTAGCATTACCACAACGTTCGTGAGTGGGTTTGGTTGCATCGGTAATAATGGTTCTTAGTAATTAGAGCTACCAAGTGATCTATTCCAGTTTCATCAAACGACGCTGAATCTGCCTCTGAAATGAAAACAGGCTCCATTCTGGATTCTTTTTGTTTATGAGACTATTATTTAAAAATCTATTTTTATTCAACAGTGAAACCAAAACATGTTGATAGAATGAGGCAAAACCCTTAATTTTTCACACAGCAATTGCCCAGCCAAAGCATGTCCATGACAAATTCTGACACGAGAGAATTTAATATATGGTGTATGGTTACTATTTATAGAAAAAAAGAACTAATCAGAATAAAACAGGAATATTACGCTATATTTCTTCTTTTGCCCAAATATGATTTGGTACCTGTACCATACATTATTCTAAGCAAATGTAAAAACCGCCGAAACTTGAGGTACGTGAACTTTGCGTATTGTGGAGCTCCCGTGGCCGCAGAGGTTGCAGGGCCAGGAGGGACCACCCCAACCATCTGCTCCATCCTCCTGCAGAGCAGGGGCCACGGAGCCTCTCGCCGCGATTCCCGCTCTCACCACCCCTGGGTGAGCTGGCAGACACACCTGCAAAGCCATCCTCTTCCCATCCCAAACTTCTCATAATAAACTCTTCCTCCATCCAGTGGTTATCTCAGATTCTAACTTTTCTTTTCCCCCCTCCTCTATAGAACAGCCATGCATGTCAAAAATAAGTTCTACTTTCAATAATAATGAGAAAATAAACTTTTTTTTTGTTGCAGCAGGTTGTCTACGATCACAAAGAAATGAACCATGGGGTACTGGAGAATCAAGCCCTAGAAGTAAAACATGGAGAACTGTTGGAAAGTAAGGTTACTTTGATGATAATTATTTTTTTTATTCGTGAAAGGCAAACAAGATCTGCAGCACACTCTTGGGACTGATACTGTTGCATGTTTATTAGGATACGCTAAAATAAAAGCTGGCTTTTGCTGGAGGAGCCCCGAGTTTTCTGCCAGTCCCCTGGTTTGGGTTAGATAAATTCCACAGCAGCTTCTTCCAAGCTGCTTCAGACATGCTTTTCTACCTCCAGCAAAAGACAGAGCACAAAAGCGATGCTGAGGAAGGTGACCCAGCCTTTAACAGCAGGTCACATTCAACAAATACAGAAGGAAAAAGTTGTGGATGGACAAAGTGAGACACAGAAATTTAATTATCTGAGTTGCACAACAAGCCCGTGGTAGAGACGAGAACGTAACCTAAACTCATCAGTCATGGTTCAGTTCCTTGATTTCTAAATACCTCCTCCTTTATCATGAAAAATGTGCCTATTCTTCCTCCCATTTTCTTGTCTTCTAATTTCTTAGGGCTTAAAAAATGTTACCATTGTCTGCAGTTTTGTTAATAAAGAAAATAAACACTTCAGCACTACTAAAAATTAACGCCAGAGGATGTCTCATAATTTGAAAACGACCTTATTTTCTTTAGTAATTTTATTTGTTTTTTGTTAAACTGACTCATGTATCATTACCATGAGAGAAAGAGGTAGAAAGATGAAAACCCAAGGTGGCCATCTAAGTTGAGGTGCCCATTTTACCAATATTGGCAACATTACCTAAATACAGGACTAAAACCTTCCCTTTCCCCTGAACCCCGTTGTCCAGCAGGGTTTCTTTTCAGAATTTGCTATGGCAAAAAGGAAAAAGAAGTTAACTGAAGTGCACTCATGTGAGTCAGCTCTTGCTGGAAAGTGATACCCGAAGGAGAAAATACAATGGTGTAGCACTATCTTTGTAGAACAAAATCGTTAACAACAAAATAATCGCTATTTGCATAGCTCCAAGTAACAAGGGAGTTCTGTTGCTGTTCTCATTAATATCCTATTAACACAACTGGCTGTTTCACCATGTGGGAAACAGCATTAAAGCGACAGAGGAGATAGAAGTCGGGAGGTGACCCGACCTGGAGAAGACAGCAATTGGGTGCCGGGAGCTGCTGGGAGGGCACCACCAAATCCAGACCTCCCACAGGTATTGGGCATTCCCAGGATCTGGCATGAGCATGCACTGCATGCCTACCTGCTGTGATTTGAGGAACTCACCACAACTTACTGTGGTTTAGACTATTACTTTATCACCCAATCACCCCTCCCCACCCGGGAAGGGGAATCAGGGAAAAATCCAAGGAAACCCAAAGGC
>JAOXJM010000041.1:582331-593462 GCA_026413425.1 Tringa solitaria
CCCAACTCTCTCAGCCCCCCCTCACAGCAGAGGGGCTCCAGCCCTTGGAACATCTTCATGGCCTCCTCTGGACTCAAAACCCATGAATATGCATTCATCTCATTCCTGCTGTCATTCACCTCAAAAAAATGATGGAACCAAGAACATGTGGCTGTGCAGGACACCCCACGCTTACCAGAAATGCAAAGAGCAGGCAGCCCATCCAGCCCCATGCCACCACCAGGTCACCCAGCAAATCTGCATTGACCCATATCCAAAATGGGCACTAAATTTAATTTCTGGAAAATGACCCAGGGTGCACAATGTGGACTATGCCCCAGCTTTATGGTAGGTGCAGAAAATCAACAACTCATTGCCTGGCCACGGCTTCCTAAGACCATCCACTGCAGAGGAAGTTTAGAACAAACAAACAAAATACTTGTCCCTTCCATCACTGCGTTCCATACAGCAGAGACATCTGGGTCTAGAAAAGATTATGTATTTTCATCAGCACTGATCAGTCGTAGTTGCTGATTTTTATAAATGACATTAAAATAAGAGAATGTTTCAGCAATAATGTCATATTATGACAAGTCATTGGTTTGACTGCTATCTCATAAAATAATGCATGAATAACAAAAAGCATATAAAATGTACCCTCTGGATGACTAGAAATAATTTTTTGAGTTCTGAAAAATGTTTAGAATAGGATTTCAGAACTTAGAAATGCTTCAGATGGTTTTAATCCTCTTGCACTCTTGGAAATCTCATGTGAAATAGTAGGGTAAAAAAAAAAAAAAAAAAAAAGGAGATGCATTTGGTTTGCTTCAATCAACCAAAGAGAAGCCGGGACACAAAACCTCCTCACAGGTGAGACCCCCAGCCACGGTACTGCCAGGGTCCTTGGAAGGTCCCAGGAAGCAACAACCCAAAGTGTATAGAAAATATAAACCCCTTGGAAATTCCCCTGCGCTGCCCCTGCAGCCCCAGCCCAGCGGGTGCTGGCACGGGCGAGTTACACCAGTAACACCCCTCCTCTGGAGCCAGGCTCCCAGTAAATGCCGTGCACGGGAGGAAGGCACACCAGGGTGGTTATCTCTGCCTGAAAAACCAAACGGCATCTTTACAGGCTCCGTGTGTAGGACATGTATATATTCAGATCCACCTTGCAGGTCTGAGGAGAAAATTGCCGATTCCATCTGGCTCCCATCTGTGCCTTCAAGGCAGCATTAAACACTCAGCACGAACTGGCCTCCTCTTTTACTCACCGGCTGAGCAGAAGTGTTTTCTAGTGCCGTTAAATAATCCCTGCTTAACCCCAGTTCGGATGCAGTGAAGCGTGGCCAGTTATCCAGAGCCCTTTCTCCGGATTCGGGACACAGGCTCCCACTCGCTGTGCGGCTCTGATAGCACCGACTGGCTCCAGGGCAGCGGATACAGCACCTCTGGGAGAGGAGATAACCCAGACCGGCAGGACAGCCCTGCTGCCCAGAGACACGGGTGCAATCGCGCCAAAATCAGGGCTGTCGAAAGCCAAACGCTACAATTATCAGGCAAGTTTTTCACCGCTGCTGGTTTTGCTTTTAAATTCTAAAGTTTCTAGCCTGGAAGCTGCCGCTTGCTGTCAGCACTTCGTTGTTAAAAATATCAACATTTGCGACGAATGCTAAGCACACGCGACAAACTGCTAATAATTAAGGTTCCTCCCGCTCCGCTGCAAGAGGCTGCAAGCAGCGTCCACACACGGTGTGCCTGCCCAGCTGGCAGGGCTCCCACCTGCTTTTCCAGGGGTCTAGGTCTGAATCTGCCAGTTTAGCCCGTCCTGTGCCAGTTGCCGTCATGAAAAAAATTGCCTTTCTCTGGACGGCAGAGGGATTCGGACCTTGCGCTCCTCCTTCTCGGCAAAAAGACAAAGAAAACGTTAACAACCTCAAATTAGCTGCGTTTTAGCGGCACTGGTGCTTCTGTGCCTTTTTGGCTAGGTGAGGAGCACACCCCGGCAGACCAAAGGTTGTAACTCTATGGCCGTGAAATGGTCCAAGACAGGAGAGACATTTTTTTGGCATCGGCTGCTCTTACGCCACTGCTAAAAGGTCAGCGAAGCATTGTGGCAGCAGAGCCCTGGCACGGCAAGGCAGGCAATGGTGGCACAGCTCACCATCAGCATGGCTCACCACCGGCACGGCCCGTCGCTCACACAGCTCACCACCGGCACGACTCACGGATGAAAAGACCTCGCTGCAGGAGCGTGTTGAAGTGGCCTTTTGGCCAGAGGTACAGCTATGTCGTGAGGGTGACCACGACTACGGGGACACTTAAAGAACTGCCATGAGTTGACCAACATCTCCACTAAAAACTTCAAAAAGGAGAGGGAAGAAACTTTCCAACCAAATACAGACATAGAAACATAAAGCTTGCTCAAAACAAATTCTATTCTTCTAACACACAACCGTAACTCAGTTCCTTCAGAGCCTCCTGCACAAAGCACACTGGAGATGGGCTCGGGTCTGCTCATCTTTGGCCACATCAGTGGCCCAAGAGGCCCTTGTGTCAGGAGATTAGTGTGATGTAGCTGCAGTGAGAGTGCTCCACATCTTGGCTGAGACCTTTGGGGAACCCGCTGTGGCTAGCACAGGTACAGAGCACATCAGGACTGGTAGCTCCTCACGCTAACAAAAAACGCTGCTCATTTACTGGTTTAAATGTCTCAACATTAGATTATTGCAAAACACTTTGTACTTTTCACCAATGGGAAAAAAAAAATGGATTGAGCTGACTCAGGTAAAAGCACATTGGCATAATCACTGCCCTAAAAACTTCCCCCATCACTTTGCCCTTTCATCCTTTTCCCTGGCATTTCCCGGGAGAGCAGGGGATGAGGCAGAACCTGTGGCCAAGCAGGACCACTCACTGTCATCCCCAGCCCAACCACAGGGCTCTGCTGGGGTTGGTTCTCCATTTGGGGTTTAACCTTAACACAGTTTCCCTCTCATTTTGCGTTTTTGTATGGACTAAGGGTTTTCCTGCACTATATAAGCTGTTCTCCATGCAGTTACTGGTGGGCTGTGAACAAGGTACATATTAAATACCCCTCAGATAGACTAGGTAGGTCAAACTTTGTGAGTCTCTCCTTTGAAGATAACTCCAGGGGCTGTCATTTCTATGAACCCTCTCCGGTGTAACCACAGTGCTTTTACAGAGGAGCAGCACCTTCTGCTAGACCAGCCAACGCAAGCCCTTGTGCCCATCTCCACACTGAGTGCTGTTGCAGCTGGGATGACGGTGGGAAGAAACGCTGCAGGGAGAGGCAGCTTGTTTTGTTAGGCCAAATGATGTAGCTGGAAAAATCAGAACAGCTTTTGGATATCCGAACCTTTCTTTCACATCTTTGTAACAGATTCGAGACTAACAAGATGCTACTTTTTCTGTACAAACCTCGCCTCTTTTATAGCTTTATATCATCACAGCTGCAGCAGCAAATTACAACTATTGATGTGGTACTCAGAGAAAATAGTTACCTCCGTGATATCATTCAATATTTATTTATACACCAAACATTATCTCTCTTAACCACAGTTGTGTAGGACACCTGCAAAGCCCTATCCTGCCATCGCGCCTCCCAGGCTGCAAGCCCTGAATGTGTATTTGGGCATCTACACCTTAGATTCACAGAGTCCTTTGGTGTCCGGGGGTGGGGGAGATGCTGAAAACCTCCAAGTACAAGTCAATATGAGTCTTTTCAAAACCTTATCCCCAGCTTGTCAGCCTCACCCACATCCCTCCTTCCTTCCCGTATCTGGAGTCTTGCAGTTTCCCATTAATATAGCACTAATTATTAGAACTAGATCAAGGACCTTTCCTTTCCCCTTTCTCATTCCCTTTCCCTCCCCTTCCAATCCTTTTCTCTTTCCCTTTTCCTTCCCCTTCTGCTTCCTCTTTCCCTTCCTTTTCCCCTTCCTCTTTCCCTTCCATTCCTTTTCCCTTTCCACTTTCTTTCCCCTTCCCTCTAGAGGATAATTGAAGGAATAATCTCACTCTCAGCAGATGTGAACTGTTTGGCTGCTGTCCCCCTCGCCGAGGTCTGTGCCCAAGACAATTGCTGAGCTCACTGGTGGTGAGCGACATTCAGCATCATCAACTCCATGAGAGTTTGGTCAGTGACTCCTGCATCGACGCAGATCTCTTCTGCACACAACGCACACCCACAGTTCCATTTCAAAAATTACAAATAATAGCTCTAGTCTTTCAAACTCTACAGAGTTTGGTGCATCACTGCAAATCCTGTGTCAAATCATCTCAACTGTAGCGAAGAATCCCTGTTTTCCAAACGGACTCTCAGCCCCCAGGTTTTGCAGGGCTATTTTCCAGAGGGTTTTTTCCAGGCTGCAGCCCTCAGTGCTACCACATAACACTGCTCTTTTCTTTCCTGCTCCCTCAGTTGCACAAATTTTACCATTTATTTTGGTCTGCCTTGCAGCCAGACCCGTACCCTTTCTTCCCATTCTTTGGGATTTCTCACTGCTTTGCTGCAGAGGCTATTTTCACAGGAGTTATGAGTTATTCTGCACTGTTCATCTCCAAGGAAGGAAAACTCTACTCTGAAGGTAGGTCCCGGTGATGTGTAGCCTATGTTGCTAAAACAAACAAAAGTCTTACAAAGAACACCATAAATACTCTGCAAGTTGAACAGGAAAAAGAATAAAAGGTTTGAAAAATGGACTTTACTATTGTGACTTTGAGGCCGTGCCCGCTCCCCCTCATACAATTAATACGCATGGGAGGCGCTGAAAAGCCCCATCACTCCCAACCCAGCAGCATCACGGCCAGCTGGGACAAAGAGTGGCATTCCAAACACAGCAAATCTGGACTCCTTTTTAATTCCTGTAAAGAAAATGCAAAACAATTATTTCTGCTCCTCTGAGCATAGTGTCTTGTATCAAGACCTGAGTTTGGCAGCTCCTCACTGCAATAGTGTGGAAACTTTTCTTCTTTTAGAGAATGAGCAACTCCACAACTCCAGCCAAGATGATTTCTCTCCTGAACAGTAATTCTGCTGGAGGGAAACGATTTGCAAACAAATGCCCTAGAAAAGCCACTCTCCGGGTGATGAGGAGACTTAGAAAGGTGTGTCATGGCCACAGAGAGACGACACAGTCACATTTACTTCCTCCTCCTGTGGTACGGACAACTGTGTGTCTTACCTTACTTGAGTTCGTTATGTACCCCAGCCTCTGAGATTAGGCTCCTCAGCTTTGTAATGAAGAGTGAAAACAAGGGCCAAAATGCAAAACCTGTTACTTTCAAACATGTCAACTTCAACTAGAAATTAGCCCGAAAATGCCCTCGTCCAGGGTAGTCCAAGTCCCGTTTGCTCAGTGTAAGTTACAGAACCTCCTTGGCCATCCCCTCATCCTGCTGTTCTGCAAAGGCACAAGTAAGAAGTGAAGGAACATCTGGAAGACATTACAGGGAACAAGATGGCATGTTCATCGACCTCTTTAGAAAGTCAACACTGCTCTGTCCTCACATTCACTGAGGGCGCTTAATCCATGGTTCAATCATCTTCCCAGATAGCTCATGGAGGTTTCATCCTAACCCTTCTCATGGCCTCCTCTCAGAGGTCATTAGCAGCTGTTCTTGAGAAATATCCAAATCTCACCACCACCACTGCTGTAGTCCTTGTTCTGGATTCATACAACCCAAATTAACTTTACAAGACAGTTGTGCTCTGGATTGAGAGTTCCAGGAGTAACGCCTCCTGGAATCTCACATGCCATCAGGAACCACCAGCACCGACCTGAAGCCCTGTCTCCAGCAAATAGCATGTAAAGTTCCCACTGCCCAACACTTGGAACTCCATGACACCCCCTGCTCCATCCCTATCAGCATCCAAAAGAGCAGCACCATCTGGAGCACCAGGAATGCTCATCCCAACTCATGCTTTCAGGTGGGTATGTTTTTAATTTGCTATGAACGCCTTACACAGATAAATAGTAAGAAGAAAACAAACCCAACACCTACTGGGACACCGAGTGCACCCGAGCTGGCCACAGCTACCCAAAGGCAGTGCTGACATACATATTATTCAGCCTGAATGGCTCTCCATACACCTTCCTGTGATGAGCTACAGCGCTCAGAAAATGCAGGAGGAAAGGGGCTATGTCTGTCAAACCTCCTGCTCCCTCACCATCCATCCCATTGTACCTCAGTGTGTGCTGAGGTCCCTTCCATTTCCCCTGGACCTCCGTAGCCATAAAGATTCCCCCAGAGCTGATGCAAGGAAAGGAGCAGGGCCTCGGGCTCTTCAATCTCCGGGATTAGAGAAACGCAAGAGAAGAATGAAATGTCTGTCACAGATGTAACTGTAATGAGTAACGAGACAAGCGTGTGATAAACTGACCCGGGTAATACCATTAAGATGAGCAGTCACACAAGATATATCACTAATCCTATTACAGTCGGAATACATGTGACAAGGAAAAGCACCTATCTTTTAACAGGGTGCTTAATTGAAAGAGAAAAGCAGACGCCTCAGACGAGCAGCTCACTGACAGAGACGAAGCCGTGCCGAAGGAAAGAAGAGTGCCCCAACGTGAGCTGGGTCGCAAGCGGTACCCGGGAGGGGATGCTCATTCCCCAAAGCCTCGACCGCCCCGCCGGTGCCCCCCCTCCACGGCAATCTCAGTGAACAGCCTGCAACCAGGCACACAGGAGGGGGTTCTACCCGGGTTAATGCCACTCATGAGGCTTTTTATTGGCGTTAATGCCATTCACAGCTCGGCCAAAGGTGCTTTTGTCCCTGGTCCGCAGGCAGGAGCACTGTGCCCACAGCAGGGCAAGGATGCTCAGCCAGAGAGAGCATCCATCACTGCTTACGCCCCCATTGCCACATTTATCCAGGCTCAGACAGGCACTTTAGGCAGAGATTTGTACTGGAAGAGATGTGGCAGCTCTGCTGGTGTGTCCCCTTGTCGCCGAAGCCAAACAAGCTCGTTGCACGGCCTGACAGTCTCTTCGGTGCCATGGTGTGCTTGGACCATCCTTAACAAACACCTATGAGTCTGTGCTGCTCTACTCTTTCCGCACCACAGTTTCTGCCTAATAAAAAAAAAAAAAGGCAGTAAGGAATTCACCCATGGTTTTCCTCGAGTCTCATGTACTGTGTTAGGGGACCATGATGGACACGGTGTGACAAGGCTCCTGATGCCATCGTGCTAAAATCAGAGCCAGATGTTGGGAAAGGTTGGTCAGCGAAAGCCCATCAGTCCCAGCTTCATAGACGTCACTGTCCTCTTTGGTCTTTGTGTAGAGCTCATAGTTAAGTCCGTCAGGCCTCCTTCTCGAGGCAGCTAATTTAAAAGCTTTACCTGGCCTGCTGTAGTTAGAGACATAAAATTATTTAGACATACGTATGGGGAACAAGGTGAGAAGTGTCCCTATTCCTGACATTAGCACGTACAGGATAATGGGCTGGCAGTAAAAAATTAAACATTTTAAGGCACTCCAGCCAGGCAAGGAGAGAGGGAATATCCCTTTTAGCAGGTGCCACAGGACACGTCACTGCAAGCAGAGGGGAGCAGGGAGAGGGCTGAGGACCGAGCCCAAGGAGAAAGGGCAGGGTTTGGTGAGAACGGCCACCTGAACGGCTGGTGGTGTCCATGGTCTTTGCCGATGCTTTTATAACAGAAAAGGTTTTCAGAAAGGGTTTGAAACCTCCCTGATTTTATGAATTCACAGTCAATATTAGCTACCAGTTGTGCTTTGCTTTTCAGCGTGTGGCATGGAGGCAGATCGTGAGTTTCAGCTTACTCTGCATCACCGAAATGCAACGTTTCCACATTCATGGCTTTATATCAAGGTTTTCATTTACTTTTGGCGTGAATGAGTTTGACATTTTGAAACTTTAATGGAACTTATTTTTATACATTTGAATGTTTGTGCCTTTAAATTAGCCATAGTACAAGGAGAAAAAAAATATTTAATTACAGAAACAAATGTAGCAAGGGAAAGAGTTCAGTGGAGGCAGACCAGCCCCCTCCTAACAATTAGAAAGTGTGATTTATTAATGCACGTTGCAGTGTGAACGTGGGTGTTAGTTGGTGCGATCAGTGACTACGTGCTAAGATCCCTGTGCCAGTTAACCCAGGACTGAGCAAGCCAAACAAACGAGCTTTTTTTAGATACAGCATTTGTTTTCTAAGCACTAAAACCCAGAATAACGTCTGTGCCAGTGGCCAGGCAGCACCTTGGCTGGTCTCTCCCTGAAGCCATGAGCAAGTCGTAGGGGGAGGCCAGGGATGGCGGGTGGCCCCAAGCTGCTTGGACCAGGGGAAGAAGCCTTTGGCTTTCTTCACCACAGATGTCACTGGCTGCCACCGCCCCATGCCCAGGACCAGCAAAGACCTTTGAAGCCAGACACTTACATGCACACAACAGGATTTGGAAATAGTTGCAGAAATTGTCGCAGTTACAGAAATAAAGATCCCCTTTGAACTGTTCCGAACCAGAGATAGACAGTCTGCTAATTCTCAGCCTAATGAGCTGTGAGATAAAGTCTTCTTTACTGAAACACCATGGTCAATTTTTCAAGCTGAACCGAGTGCAAGGGGCTGTGATTACCTCTAGAGGGTGACTCCGCAGCCGAGGTCTCGCACCTTCCCTGAGTTCACATCAACGCTCTTCCAGCACAGGAGGGCTCCTGGATCATCTCTCTGAGGCCAATTCTTACACTGCGTCAGAAACACACATCAATTAGACCATAAAGGCATAGACTGTAAGGTAAGGGGCACCTGTAACTCGTTTAATCTGTGCGGGTACAGACAGGTCAGTGTTCACCCAGCTGCATTTTACCGAGACCATTAACCTCTCGCTGCAGCGTAGCTCTGGATGGATGTCACGCTCATTCTGAACCTGATGGCATCTGGAGAGGAAGGATTCAGCTGTTCCTTTAGCAGGGACAGTTCATCCACACTTGCTGTTAAAGCAAGTTTTATTTGCAGATTGAATGTATCAGCTTCCTCACCAAACCACTGGTTCCTCTCTGCCTTTCCCTGCCAGAGTGAAACACTCTCTTGAAGACAAGATCATCAAGATCTTCTCCCTACAAAAGTCCCTCTGGGATATATATTCAAGCCATCTCAGTCTTATTCTTAATAAATTACCAGACTGAGATCCTTAATGTGTTCATTTAAGGCCTTTTCTTCCAACCCCAAAGCATTCTGTGGCTTTGGCGCTGCACCTTCTCCTTGCCTCCTGAGCAGTTGGACATCAAACCCACGTGGGGTTGGTCTCACCCGTCCCACACACAAAGAGAGCAGAGGGATGGCAGCTGCTGCCCCTTTGCCCATCATTTCCAAACAATGGCCATGCTTCCCATGGCATCAAACCCACAGTTTGTCCCCTGTCCCCCAAACCGAGACACTGCCACCCACCCTGTCCACCCAGCCTGCCTCTCCTGCTCCAACAGAGTGCCTTGGATGGGCACATGGACACCTGCATTATTTTTGGATGGGCACATCCACAATCCACATGGCTCCGTCTCACTGACTCCTAGTCAGCATTAGCTCAGTGTTACCTACCACAGCTTTGGTAGATTTTCTATTCATTTTAATCAACAGTAATATCCTTCAAAGTGATTGAATCAAATGCTGGAGAGGCCCTGCAGAGCCCCAGCGCAAACATTTCCACACGGCGGTGATTTCTAACACACAGTTATTCCCTTTCATTGCTCTTAATCCATTTAACTTCTGCTTTCATAACTTCTTACTCAATACGTTGGAGGATTTTACGTTGAAGTTAAGGCTTTCAAAAAGTCTCTGTGCATTACACAGGTCACTGGTCTTCTTTACTTTACAAACTTCTGTGATATCTGCAGCCATGATACTATTTTCTTGCGCAAGGAAAGGTTAAAAATCGTGTAAACACTTCAGGACCTGAATCTGAGTCAAGTGCTATTTTGCTTTACAGTTTTTACATACAACATGTAACAGCAGGAATTTAGACTTTGGGAATTTACCATTCAGAAGTTATCATAAATTTATTTCCCTTTTTTTTGTTGATTCTTTGGGGTTTTACCCTCTTTTTTTTTTCCTAACATTTTGATTCTTTGGCTGTTTTAAAGCAATGACCTCATTAAAGGGAGTTATGAACAGGAATTAACTAGGAAACTGGGAAGGTCTGTGGGTGCGCAAGCACAGCAGGCATCCCAGATCCAGTGTTGAGAGTAGCCCACCAGTAGCCCAGTGCCAGTAGCCCAGCGCTGCAGCACAAAGTGGCTCCAGCCCAAGGCTCATGGTCCACCATGACTTACTCCATCCCTGAGCTGCTAAGCCTTATTTCTCTGCTCGCCCCAAGGCTTCACTGCTCTCAGACATGAGGGGACTGATGTCCCAGGTCCTCGCTTGAGGTTTGCATGGAGCTGGCCCAGCAGCATCTGCCTGTGATGCCCAAATCCCGGCAGGAATCTCAGCTCGCCTGGTCCTGAACCGAGCAGGCAGAGGGAGAAACAGCTTGGGGTCACCCACCATCCGAGGGAGCAGGGGATATCCCTGCTGCCATTTGGAAAAACCAGTGGACAAACCATTTTCAGGAAGAAAGGTGATTTTCAAGTCAATGAGCCATTTAATCTGCAAAGCCCTCTGATACACGATTATCTCCACGGGGAAACGACGGCTCAGACAAGTTAAGCGGTTGCTCGAAAGGTCATGCAGTAAGTCACTGTAAAACTAGGATTAAGCTCTGTGTTTCCTACTAGTGCTTCCCCGCTGGAAAATGCTGCCTCAGAGGGGAAGTGTCAATGAAGAGCACACACGGTTAGAGCCCTTTTGCCCTGAGAAACTGAGATGTCACGATCTGGTTGCCGGCCTCAGGTCCCCGAGCACGCCAGCTGTGGGGGCCGTGGCCAGCAGGGCTCTGCACAGTGAGGAGAACAGCCTTGTCTGCACTGTGGATAGACATCCAAGGAAAAAACTCCTTCCTCCTTTGCTTTAAACCCTGCAATGTCTTGGAATAAATCTTGTAGAAAGTGGGTACAGACAAAAAGGGACTCCCTGGTCATCATAGAATGGTTAGAGTTGGAAGGGATCTTAAAGATCATCTAGTCCTACCCCCTGCCCTGGGCAGGGACACCTCCCACCAGACCAGGTTGCTCCAA
>JAOXJM010000041.1:604824-616701 GCA_026413425.1 Tringa solitaria
AGGCCATTTCCTCTTGTCCCATCACCTGTTCCTTGGGAGAAGAGACCAACCCCCCTGGCTACACCCTCCTTTCAGGAGACTTAGTCCTCTGAAGGCCATTTGCAACCCCATCCAAGGCATTGTGAAGCAAGAATTCAGTGTTTAAGTGTCACATTTAAAGAACAGTTACAATGAAATTAAGGATAATTATACTTTTTTTTATGTTAACTAACACATCACATTAAAATAGAAGCTTTCTTTTGTTTACAAACTTTCTTTACTTTTCAGTAGCTTGCAGCTATAAATTACTGCTGTTAAATATCAGCAAAACAAAAGTGAAATTAAAAGTACAGCCAAATTGCTCTGCCAATGCCTGAGGTAGCTCCTTGTGCACACACCTGGAGTTTAGCAAGGTTCAGAGATTTGCAGTTTGTAAATAATTGATTTTTTTTACTTCTGGTGAAAAAACAAGATTCCATGTCAGCTTACGTGTTGAATTTTGAGAAAGCCTGTCGTTACTGAACGCCGAGTACGCTTCCCTCTGTTTCTAAATAATCCCAGTCAGAATTTTGAAATTAACTTCTGCAATTAACTTCTGCAAAATAAAACCCCTGAATTCCCATGAGCGTGCCCCAGAATATTGTTAACTCCAGAGACAGTTGTAGCTTGGCGGAATCAAATTTGAGGAGTTTTTTTCCCCCAGTCTTGGGGATAAGTAGAAGTTTTACTTGACATCAATTCCCATTTCCATATTATCTTCAAACAGGCTGCACGGCCGCTCGTCTCCCACCGTCCCCGAGGGAAACCTGTGGACACCTCTTTCTGCACCTTCCCCTGTCTTGTATTTGGCTTGTCAAGCATTTTCCCCAGCTTAATTGTGCCCCTCTTAGAATATGCTAACTAACAAGCCCCCAGCACTTTAACCACTGCCAAGGGTATGGGCTCACCCCCGGCTTTGGGTGAGCTGCTGATGCTGGATCTCACCACAACGGGCTTTTCTGCCTCTGCGACCCGCTGGAAAGTCTCATGAGATCCCCTGCTCTACTGCTGCTGGGTGCTCTGCTCCACACCAGCTAATTAACTGATTTTTTTTTGTTTGTTTAAAAAATTCTTAAGTATTTTTTAACAAAAAATAATTTTTAAAATTCAAAACCAGACACTGTTTTCTTTTAGCTTCACAGAACTGAACCTGGACTCAATGTGGCCCATTTTGTAATATGTTCCATTTTTGGTCACTTCTTCCCACTGTCTCTTTTCAGCCCCTTTTGAATCTCCTGGAAATATTTCCCTCTTCATGATGCGGGGTGGGATGAACACGGAAGAGTTTCTGGTGTTACTGTAATGGTTTGGATGCCATCAGGTCAGCATTTTAAACCCTGCAAATGAGGGTTTGTGTTCCTCCCTCCTGGGGTGCTGCAGGCTGGCAGGGACTTCTCTACAGCCCCAAGCAGGGGTGAGAAACCAGTGGACAACACCGCATCTCCATTTCCTTCAGTACCTCTGAAGAAAAGGTTGCAATTCAAAAACTATGTATATTATTAGAAGTCAAATGGCCTCTAAGTGGCCTCTTCTGCCCTTGGGAAGATCACTGTATTCCTGCCCGATTCTATCTGCTAGGGCTGAAGCTCAAGAGAAAACAAGAGGTTATTTTTCTGTCTGTCCAACTCTTTTTCTGTGTTGATACAACCTGAAGAAACAAGCAGACGTGGCTCCTCGGTGGAACATCACATACTTGGGAAGCCCAGGAAAACACACCGCGGCTGGTGTTTTAACGGGCAATGAAGTCCCACACCATAAAACAGCCGAGCAACTGAACTGGAGCAATTTGTAACTAAGTTCTCCATAAGGAAAAAAGAAGGGACAGCTTCTCTACTGATACTTTTAGGTAAGAAACCATTTAGAGAAAAAAAGCTGTCATGCAATTAGCAAGGTCTAGAAGAAAGACCCATGGGAAGTACTTGGTATTTCTCCTCACCTTGTTACGACCACTGAAGAACATTTATGTTAAAACACGGTGTGTCACTGACAAAACCCACCTTCCTGGAAACGGAAGCGAACCATTTCCACTAGTCCTGTTCAAAGAAACCTTTAAAGCAGTAAAACCTTTCAGTAGGAAACTGCCCCAAGCAAATGCCTTCAGCAGACAGAAGCCTGGCTCTTTTGGCAGCTCCGTTCCCTGCAGCCAGGTACCCTGGGAACCACAGCGATGGCAGGAGAGGAGACCCTTGCCCATGTGATGAATGCCTTCCCATCCCTACCCTCCCAAGAAA
This sequence comes from Tringa solitaria, assembly GCA_026413425.1. Lineage (NCBI taxonomy): Eukaryota > Metazoa > Chordata > Aves > Charadriiformes > Scolopacidae > Tringa > Tringa solitaria. The sequence continues at coordinate 607,074 of JAOXJM010000041.1, forward strand.
ATCCATCACTGTCAAATCCCTCTTTTATATTATTGTTCACAGTTAAAACGGGTTCTAGCCTGAGGGAGGACACAGACATGGTAGTCAGGAACCGTGGGTGCACGACACCCCCCACATGCTGCTTCTCCTCTTCCCCGGTCCTCGGCTTCAGGCAGAAGCAGCAGGTCCCACCAGCAGCACAAGGAGATGCAGGTCAGAGCGTTCAATCCTGCAAGACCCACGTCACCACCGCCGGACACCAAGGGAGCATCCGGAGCGTGAGGGATCCTCAAGGACAAGCAGGAGGTGCAGGTGCTGCCTCACAGCAGTTTTCCCACCAGAGATGCTGTGCAGAGAGGGCTCTGCCACGTGTTGACCAAATTCAATATTACACGGGGGAAAGTATTGGAGATGACATCTGCTCGTGACACCTTTTCACAAACAACTTTCTCCCGATTTGGCCATTTTGGGCAAGACCATTTTGTTGGAAGTTATCAAAGCCCTGCAAACGAAAACCTGAAAATTCAACTCTCATTGCAGTGAAAAAAGATAGCAAAATCCATGTGCTTAACCAGGAAAGCCGGGAAGGCTGGGGGAAGGACGGAAGGCACACACTGCACTCCTCTCCTTCAGCACCCATTACCAGCCCCTCCTGAGCCAGGATATTGGGATAGCTGGACATCTCCACAGCTCTTAAAAAGCTACCCCTGATTTAAACAGAATAAAAACCTTTGGGTTTGTCTCTCCAGAGATGTCAAAGCTGTACACCAATCCAGGCCCTCCTAGAAGGATTTCTCTTCTCTGGAATAAACCCCATAAGCAACAACAATAGGGTGAAGAGGCTTAATCTGTGAACAGCCCTGACCTGGAGGCTGGTCCTTCAAAGGTGATCCCTGCCTTTGAGCACACTCTTCCTTAGCAGCTCTCCCTGCCTCATTCATGCCTGCTCTGTAAATAACTGGGAGCCTTATTCCCAGGACAATAACTCGCTGAATGTTTTCTTGATCTATTGTTGAACGGTGGAGGCTAAATTAGCCCTATTCCAGCACTTCTCTCTAATGCCTTTGAAGGGCCAGAGGAGTTGGTAAGATGTTAATCAAACACTCTGAGGAGCTGCAGATTGCAAAGAGGAATTGACACCGATTTACTCCGATCTCCCTCACCGCTGGCAGGGGAAACCAGCGCCGTTGGTTAACATTCTGTGGTTATTAAAAGGCGTATACAAGGAAACCACCAAGTAATTCCAGTTGGGTTTTCCCTGCACTTTGTTGCTTAGAAACCACTGTAGATGAGGTTTTGGGTTTACTTAAAATAATAAAATAAAAATAAAACCAAACCACAAACATGCTTTTCCACCGTCAGTTCCAGTGAGGATAGGAGGGTGTGAATAACGGGAGCTTTATATGCCTGAATCCCACGGTCAGCGAGGTTAATGCAAAGAATTAAAGAATTTCCATTAGCAAGAACAGATGATGGATCAGGATCTAGATGTCAGGAGTTTTATTACCTTTGCTATATTCTAAGCATAAATTCTATTTTCTTTACCCTGTTTGCAAAAAATAGAATCTTCAGATTGTTTTGACCTTCAGAGTAGGTGAAAACTTAGAGTGAAACATAGCATATACTTTCAGTGAAAGCATCATCATTTAACCCTCACCAATGTGCTTTCTGCTGTGATTTATTTCTTTCCTGCTCCAAGTACCTCTGGAATTACTAGGAAAAACCTCGACTTTGCATTACTATTGTTCATAGTTTTTGGGTTCATGTCCGTCCTTCACCCATTGATAAGAGTACTGATTTTAGAGGCATAGTCTTGATTATCCTCTAATTGATAGAGGTGGAGAGAGATGAAGACAGGAATTGATCTTTCTCCTGATCCCTCCGAGCTCTGTGTTCAGAGACAGGAGAAGGACAGGGCACAGACCACTGCTAACAGCTGCACCCACCTCACCCTTACTTTACTGGAAGAAATAACAGGGCTGCAAAACTACCTGGAGGAGGAAATACAACACTGCATTTAGGACCGAATTGTACCTTGATCCTGAGGTATTCAAATGCACTCTTTATAGAAATAAAAGCTTCACAAACTCGTTAGACAGGTAAGTATTATATCCATTTCACGTATGGGGAAATGGATGCAAAAAGCATATAACAACTTTCCAAAGTCATGAAAATGGAAAGGAAAAGACCCCCAAACCACCAGATTGGTGGCTCGATAATAACAGCTTATTTTTCAGAACTGTGGAAGCGATAGGAGCCAAGCAACACAGGATACACTGGAAACACATACAGGCGGAAAGGAGCCAGCTGGGGCCCGAGCCCACCGTCTGCAGCAAGACCTTCTAAATCCAGGCAAGATTACCCGGGGCAGGGGATGGAAAAACACGGTTTGGTTCCACTGCCCGCAGGGACAGAAGATGCCCAGCGCTCCCGGTGTTCCTGTGGCTCGGTGGCTGTCCCTGCCGGCGGGCGGATGGGCTCCTGGGGAGTACGTGCACAAGGAATAGTGCACGTCCACACACGTGTGTCCTAGTGAAATAACATGCCTTGGCACGCTGGAGTACTTCACCTTAAACATCAACTGCCTCATTTGCAGATGCTGCAGGACCCAAGCCTGACAGACCCACTGGGTCCCTGGGTGCCCCCTCCCTGTCACCGAGGATTCCCCAGTGCAGAAAACATCCTCCTCCTCCTCCCTTGCTTCTCCCTTTCAACCTGCACAAACTACAATAAAAACTGAAAAAATGGTTGCATGACTGTAATTCTGGAGCCATTAAACCACAAATAATTCATGACAAGCAATGCTGTTGCTAGAGCTGGTGACATGAGCCCCAGGAGGGAAGGACAGGACCCCTCAGAAATTCCCAGCTGCGATCAATACCAAACAAAGAAGCAAATTCTGCTACACCCTAACAGGACTCAGAAATTAAGGAAAGCTGCTTGAGATCCCTTCTCAGCTTTTTGCTGCGTCTCACCAGGTTGCTGCATGCATTCACATCGTCTAAGGGAGCTGTGAAACCACACACACATGTTGACAATATTTCTGTAACTTTCTCATCTAGAACAGGATAAATGCATCTATGATATTCGGAGTTGAGACGAGCCAGAAAGGGAACGTGTCTGCACTTTAGGGGCTGAACTAGAATACAGACGCTTTATATTTTTATTTTTTCTCCCCCCACATTTCACCAAAGTAGAAATACCTTAGATTGGAGTAACTGGTGCCCATTAACGCCGGTGTCAGGCGAGGAGGGGCCAGCAGGCAGGGAAGCTCCAGGCACAGAGGCTGCCTTGGGAAGCACAGCAATCCCTGACGCCCCCACCATTTATCTCCCCACCACAGGCTACAAAGCTGTTCAGAGCTTCAGCTCTCAGCAGTCCAACCTGCTGCTTCTGAGAGAAGCACGACCAAGTTTCTTCTTTGCTGCTATCTGCTCACAGGCTATCAGTCATTTCAAGAGCTGAGGGGGAACACGCCTGGGGTGCTCCAAAGGGCGAGTGCCACAAAATCTGGTGCCAGAGAAAGATAGGAAAAAAGTCTGAAGGTACAGACGTGTTCCTACTCCAAATCCAACACAGAAGGTTCTGTAGAGTCATTGCCCGAGTCATTCTCGCTCAGTCGCCCTCTTTCCCACGATAACTGGTTCAAATGAGCTCTGGGAAACCCTTCCCTGCAAGGTGCTTTCCAGCCCCTCACTCATCCTCACATCTCTGCTCCAAACCCCTCGGACAACAAAGTCCCCTCGGAAATGCTGGCACGTGGAAGCACAGCAGTCTGGCAAAAATAAGTTAATAGCACAGCAAGCAAAGGCAGAGCAAAAGGCACAGCCTGAGATGTCACGTCGGTTTCAGGAGGTGGAACTCTTGCAGCAACAAACACACACAGAATCATAGAACAGTTTGGGTGGAAGGGACCTTTAAAGGCCACCTAGTCCAACCCCCCTAAAATGAGCAGGGGCATCTTCAACTAGAAACCAAATAAAACAGAGTTCTTTCACAGGCTAATCACCTAAAACCAATGAAAAACTTTATCTAGATGTTTGTCGTAAACAAGCCTTACTTTTTCTTCACATGGTTCAAACTGATGTTTCACCAGCCATTTATTCTTTCCCAGTTTTTTTCTTTGCCTGCACGTCCAGAGAGCTGGGCTGTCTCCGAATAAATGTCATTATAACTATCAGCTTTACAACAGAATGCCACGAGCCATGAATTTTTAATGCCCCGTCTGGAATTCAGAGCGAGAGTTTGCTGCGAGAACAAAGCACCAAAACCCCACATTTTTGGTAAAAGCAAAGGCAAAGGGAGGTGTTCACTCTCTGAACGCTCCGGTAGGACAGAGCTGCTTGGGAGAGAGGTGACCACAGCTCAGGTGGGAAACAAAATCCGACTTAGAGAAGAGCAGGGGTTACTTACTGGAATGAAGTAAATCTGTTTAAGCAGCGAGATGTGCTGCGAGGGTTTTAGGCCTCTTTTTCCCTTCTGGCAGACACCGGGGCACTTCATTACCCTCCAAGCTTTATCAGCTTTGGAGAACGCTATCAAGAAGGCAGCTGTGTGTCTCGGGAGACTTACGGAGCACGAGAAGGCAAAGGATGCAGCAAAAAGGCCACAGGCAGCGCGAGAAGAACCGATAGCTCCTCCATCAGCGCTTCAAGGGGCCACCATAAACACCCCTCGGGCTATTAGGGATGACCATGATGGCTTGCACCAACAATTTGTGTGCGAGACAGTGCCTAAATCAGCCAGTTTATTAAAAAAAAAAAATTAAAATTATTGATTCAGGCCGCGTTAGGCCCTTCTGCAGGCTGGCTGTATTTAAAGGCTTCCCCAGCTCTGCTGAGGATGCTGGGCTGCAGCCTCCTGATTGATGGGCGAGCACACACCGCACTGCAGCACCAGCTAACGAGGCTGAGATTCGCTTTTCAGCTAACGAGATCAGAGAGAGACAGGTCTTTTTTCCCCTGTCCCAGAGAATTAGGATCACTGCAAGATGCTTTGGCTCTGCCTAATGTGAAGGAAAGGGGATTTAAGCCCAGCTCTGCTGGAACTTCCCGTGGCTGGACCCTGGCGTCGGCTGCCGTATCCATCCTGGCCCCACCAGCAGGGTGGGAGAAGGTGGGAAAAGGCGTTTCCACCCCCCCTCCAGCTTCAGTCTCTCCTCCTCTCTCACTCCAAACCCTGCTGGGAAGAAAAGACCAAATTAAAGCTCCTGCTGTGCCACCAGCACAACAAACAAGGGCTGTCAGAGCTCTCTGTTTTGTTAAACTTGAGTTGCTCTCTGTACATGTTAAATCCTTTAAATCTTTATACAGAAGAGAAGTATTCTGATGTGTTTTTTTAATCCCCAAAAAAAACCCTTTATAACAAACAGCAATAGCAAAATATCGCAACAAAAATTTGCAGAACTTCTCCGGTGAAATCAACCACCACGAAGTTTTCTTTCCCACAGCCCTGACAGAGCCAAATCACAGCTCTGACACTCATCACACGCTTCCCTCTTCTCTGCCTTCTTCCTTTGTCGGGGAGAAATATGGGACATCAGAAAAAATAGGGCACTATTAACACCGAGCAGCTCTTTGAGGAGGCAAAGGGATTCTGATTTGTCAGCAAAAAACACTGACAGAAAATCCAAAGCTGCTGAAATTACCAGTGTTGCACAGTGACTATCCTGTATTAATTCACCTATTGAATTTATTATGGCGAGGTAATTAAAGGGAATTATCTTGACAAGATAATTAAGGGAAAAAGCATTGCACGTACTATCCAAGAAGCCTCAGGACACACTTTTGCTGAGTTACAGCTTGATCTACGTTATAGCTTACATTATATATCTGACATGTTATAGTCCACACAACAGTATTTTGGGAATTAAAGAGTTAAGAAAAAAAATCCCTGTCTCAGAAAGAAAGTAAACCTCCAGTAAATAAAGTAACTTTCACAGACGTTTCTGCAACACCAATGTATTATTTATAGCTGCTTTAACAAGCCACTGTTTAAATATTTTTAAGTGGTTCTTTCTAGGAGGAAAATACCATATCAAGTGTACATTGTAGGGGTTTTGGGTTTGGTTTGTTTGGGTTTTTTTTTGTAACGTTATTCAAAGGACGAGACCATCTGAAGTTCAGAAATTTGCTGCTAACCCTTGATTTTTAATTATACTCCTGTGGATGAGCTATCCATCTGCTCCCAGATGCCGAGTGCAGCGGCAGGGATTTCAGGGGCCGTGCCAGGGATGCTGCCAGGAAAGGGCAGTGGGAGCAGCCACCCCACATCCACCCTGTCACCCCCCCCCAGCTGTGGGGCAGGGACCCACGGCCCCTTCGCCAGCAGCCCCCAGGATTATCCCCAATTCAGGACAGGGAGCGCTCCCCACACCATAACCCAGTCCCGAGGGTCACAGTAAACACCTTCAAAACCAGCTCTGCTCCGAAGTCACTTAATCACTTTTTAATTCTGATTTCCACTGATTTGCATAAACATCTGTTAAAACCATTCCTCTTGAGCAGAAAATCTGACTGGATGCCAATGGCTCCACTCAGATTTAGATGCTAAATTCTCAATGATGCTGGGGCCTGATTTCAGATGCCTCAGCAAGGGTAAAGCAAAGTATTATTTATCCATTAAATAACCATTTCTGACTCCCTCCCTGCAAAGCGGGGCGGCCATGGATGCTCTCACTCAGCATCATGCCTGGTGGCCTCCTCGGGAGCAGGGATGGACCTGGAGTGTGCCACGGCTCTGCTTCAGCTGTTTTTGCTCAGCTCTCCACTGCAGCACAGTCTCCCTGGGGAGAGATGGAGGGGGCCCAGGACTTGCCAGGTCTTATAGCTGGGTCCAAGGGGTGGGAATCGCCTGCAGGTGCTGCTATTTATTAACACCCAAACCCACAGAAACCTAACCTGGCTCCTTGCAGGTCAGCCCTGCATCCCAGCAGCTGGGCAAAGGGGTACAGAGGATGGGGAGGACAGCATCTTTGCTTCACTCTGATCACATACGAGCACTGAGATTTTCCATTACTTTTTTGTCTTCGCTCCTTTTATTCCCCCTTATCCCTCGCTTCTTAACTTCAGAACAGAGATGCTGTTAGAAGGCTGGCGCAGTGTGGCTGTTTCCCACGCATCACTCTGTGCCTTAAACACCTTTCAGAGGGGGTTCCTGCACAGCCCCACACGGGTCCATCCCCATCTGCTCCCGGAGAGAGACGGTGAAGCCAGGTGGCCATTCAGACCGGGACTAATGGAAGCCGCCTTTAACTCTCTCCTTTTTTCTTTCCCTTCTATGAATATATTTGTCTTGTTCGGTCCTCAAGGAAACAGGATCAGATTTAGCAATCAGCATATCAACCAGCTTTTCTTCTGCCCTTGAAGAAGGAAACTATTTTAACGCTCTCTAAGACTATCAAACAAGGGTTTTCCCCTGTAAAAGCCCGTTTTGGCTGAAAGGGAAACAATAAAGGAATCATAAAATACTTAATAGAAACTTTTAAAGGTTGTACTTATTTCTCACCATTACTTGTAGCACAGGTTTTTGCAAGAAACAGGGTTTTTTTCCCAGAAGCATGAGAGCCAGACATGTGAGCATTCTGATTACCCTGACACACATCTTAGGCTCACGCTCCCACTTTTGCTTTTCACTTATGGGTTCTGCCAGAATTGGGATGAGGGGGTTGAGAACTGCAAACTGAGCAGCAGTCGGCCGTGGGGGCTCCCAGGTCTGCTCCTCTCCCAGCCCCAGCCACCTGCTGCAGCTCTCCAAGGTGACCTCCGGGCTCACTCCACCTCACTCACCTCTGGAGCACCATGCTGGCACCTCAGCCTGTGCTCAGCCAGGACAGGAGCACCCAAGAGCCCTGAGACCCACCAACCAACCTTGTGGGAAGGAAGGAAGCTCAGTTTTTGAAGCCACATCTGCAGGACCGGGGAAAAGCACCAGCCACCCGGCTAGTGCACACACCTCGGCCATTCAAAGTTGAAAAGGGATGAAGAGGGATGGATTTCAGCTGCTGCAGCATGAAGTGACTGCAGGTGGTGAGGTGGTGGCTGTGAGCAAGAGACCTCCATGAAAACCCAAGGAACAGTGGAAGAGATGCAGATGCAGCCGAGCATTGCCCACTGCAGGTACCTGTGGTGTCCAAGTGACACAAACTGCACTTCACTTTCCTCCTGACTCAAAAGAACAGCTCTCATAACCAAATTTGACGTGCAAAACTGAATTCCTCCTCTTCCCGTCCCTGGCCATGGAGAACATTCCCTAGAACTGCGGACTGAAAGGAGCTGAGCTCCCCAAAAAGCCTTGTTTAATTGCACGAAATATTTAGAATGCAGATCGCATTTGATACATTTTCTTTTTAGCATCGTCATTCACCCATTTTATTGTTGCTGTTTCAATGGCAGCTCTCTTGAAATTGCAGTTACACGCCTGAATCCCGGCTGCGGTGCAGAGAGAAAGTTGGGTCCACGAGGTCAGCTGTACAAGTTTTATTTTCAGTCATTAACTACCGGTGCAAACTGCATATTGAGCAGAGGAAGCCCAATTTTGTCCCTGCGTGCCTGACAAATGGTGTTGCTGTACCTAGAGAGAAACAGAACTGATCCGAGCAGCCGCTGCCGGAGGGCATGACGCACTCCAGAGGGCTGAGCATCACCTAAATAAAATACAAAACCGCATTATCGGGGGCAGACCTGACATTGTGCGGAGACAGATTTGGTTCCCGAAACAGATTTAGCCTGAATTTCTGCCCTTCTAAATACCAGCATTCATCAGGCTAGGTTATTTGCCAATACATAATAATTCCATATAAAGACTATTAGGGAGGCTGCAGCGAGCAGATTAGCACAGAAAGCCGAACCCATGTTTTGAGCGGCGAGACGGAGCATCCCTGGCACATCTCCCGCCTCCCCCCATTTTCAGCCCTGCCAGAAGCGAGCAGACGGGGAAAAATGAAAGGGAAACAGCAGCTGCTGGGGTCCGTGGGCTCTCTTTGCTGCGCAGGTTATTATAAATATTACATTAGAAACATTAGTGAGACCACACATAACAGCAGCCGGCCCAGAACATTTAAGCCTCGGGCGTGAAACGGAGCCGCAGCAAAAAACATTCTGGTGCGAGGATCAGCCCCCGCTGCCGCCCAGCGATGAAATTGGGAGGGAAAGGGAATCTTTCCTTTGTTCTCCCAGCTTCAAAGCTGGGAAACTTAACACCGGTCCTCGGGAAAATAACCTGGGAGATGAAAGCGGAGATGAGAAGCCGTTTAAGCGGGAGCGCTGGGTGCCCGGGGAGGGGAGGGTGCTGGGGGCTCCCCCGTGGGTGCTGCTCCCCACGGCCCAGCCACGAGCGGGGATGGAAAAGAGCAACGTTTGGTTCTGCTCCATCCTCTGCTCTCCTTGCAGGTGATGAGCAGCATCCCCAAGCTGTGGGGGACAGCTGGGGAGAGGGGTGTCAGGGCTGGACACGGACACAGGGGAGAAGGGCAGGGGCAGTAGGGCAATTGTGAACAAGAGGTCTGGGGGCACCAGCTCCCCTCCAGCCAAATTCCTCATCCTCAGCTGAAACGCCCAGAGAAGCCCCCTCCATCCTGGGCTGCATCCCCAGCCTCGTGGCCAGCAGGGCAAGGGGGGGGATTCTGCCCCTCTGCTCCGCTCTGGGGAGA
>JAOXJM010000041.1:708428-721350 GCA_026413425.1 Tringa solitaria
CATCCCTGGAGAGGTTCAAGGCCAGGTTGGAGGGGGCTTGGAGCAACCTGGTGTATTGGGAGACCTCCCTTCCCAGGGCAGGGGGTGGCACTGGATGGGCTTTGAGGTCCCTTCCCACCCAAACCATTCTGTGGTTCTATGGTTTGTTTGCTTCCTGCTCAAGAAAACAGACTTTCCTCCCCCTACTTTGCTCTCCCTCTGTTATTCCGAGGCCGTTCTTCCCCCCAGCCCCACCACAGCTGCGTCATTCAGACAGCTCATCTATTGCTCACCGCTTCTCTGAGTGGTCTGATTGTTGCTTCAATATTCCTCAGCCAGCAGCCCAGCTGCCGGCTGGTGCTCACCACTGCCTGCATCCTGCCAGGTTTTCTTCCAGCTTTGAATTGATTTTGCTCTTTTTTTGTTGTTGTTGTTTTATTTTGTTTTCTGCAGAACTTGGAGGCTGTGATTTCTGTAAACTCCTCTGGGCAGGTGAACTCCCTCCTCCCTTCTCCAGCTCAGTCCCTGCTAAGTTGCTATAAGACCATGAAGGAACTTCACTGGGCCTGAGAATAATCAAAAAATTCCAAATTGGTGTGTGGGGAAACTCCCAAGAGGATGTGCGGAAGGCTTCAGCCCTAACAGAGTCCTGTTCAAAGCGCAGGAAATTTGAAAGCATTTGACACAGAAGAACTACCTTTCTGTACTGCTGGCAGGTAATAGTCGTCTGCTCAGGTTTAAGAATGCCTCTAACAAAACACCAGAAAACACATTTTATAGAATTTACAGACTTTCACTATAAGAGGAGTTTCATGAATAAGCACCTGTTTGGAAAACATAATTACCAGAAGTAGGGCAAATAGAGGAGGAGTGGATAAATGTCCCCCCAGGGGTCACATCCTATATTCCTGTGTTTATATATAGACGTCCTAAATAGCAAACTGAATTAAGCTACATTTGTTCTTTCTGACAGCCCGGCTACGGGGGAGTCACGAACATGGAACAGCAGTAACACTGGAGGCTCTCGCTCTCCTGAGTAACCAGATCTCAAGTAACGTTAATTAATCTCATATTTGACTTTGGAAATACTTCCCCTTTGGCTTGTAGCGCTACTCCGAGGAGTTGTTAATAAAGCCCTCTCTCTCCCAGTCACCACTTACTTTTACCAGTCGTTGATTTCCCAGGAGCTGCTGCAGTTCCAGACCAGCCAAGAGCCCTTCTGCCATCCGTCCTCCCCGTCCCGTGATTCCCCATTGCTGTCAGAAATGCAGAACATCCACCACCTCCGGCAAACCTTCCTGAGCCGGTGCTAACCTGCCATCAGTAAAAGCATTTAAGCCCATCAACTTTGTGGCTTGACTCAAACGAAAATTACATATACTTCATACCTGTTTTTACAGATCCGCGGTGAAATGACTCAAGCTAAGGCTTTGTTAGAAGAATTTCCTCCAAAATAAAAGTTTGTCAATAAAAAAGCTATTTCTAACCAGCCTCCCACAGGTGTTTCTTTAGAGAGATCCATCGTGAAATTCTGCATTTCTGGGCCCTGCCAAAGGACTTTCCTCTAATAAGAAAGCTTGTCAATAAGTTCACTTTTTAGCTGTTCTTTCAAAAGCTTTTGTAAAGATATAATTGTCAAGAAGATATAGATTTATTTGGCATCCCTGGCTAGGCCTGAGAAATTACAACTGCGCCTTTCTGTCAAACATACGCCTTCAGCCAAATTGGTCTGGAATTGTGTACAGTGCCTATATGGGAAACTGCAGAAGACAGCTTTTCCATGAGCTTCTCTCCAAGAGAAAAATAAAAAAATAAAAGAAAGAAAGAGCCAAGTTTTACTTTGAAAGCTAGGAAGAAGAAAACAAAAAAACCCCTCTTTTCCTTGGAAAGTTGTGTTGGATAGCCAGGTCTGACTAGCCGTCCGTAACTGTGTGGGGCTTGGGTTTTTTTTAATTGGGGTTTTGTTTGTTTGGTTTTTTTTCCAGATCTATCTAGCCTTTCTAATGTCCAAGGGCATGGAGTTCCACAGATTAGGAACACATATTACATAAAGGACAGTATTCTTTAAAGGGAACAAGTCCAAAAACCATGCTTCTCAGACTAAAGTGAAAGATGGGGCCCTACAAGGGCAGAACTAGAAAGTCACCCTGGGTCAGGAGTGCTACAGCACTGTTGACCGAAGTACATTTCCTTTATTTTCACATCAGTAATTTTATTAGTGTAACAGGCATGGCATCTTCAATATCTCCCCAGAAATATCCCAATTTTTTTTTATTTTTTTTTTTTTTGGTGCCAACTTCTTCATTCCAGCTGCTACTGAAGCTCTGGGACCACTGCATTCCCACCAAATCTGCTGCGCAGTCTTGAGAAAAAAAAAAAAAACTAAAAAAAAACCTGAACAAATAACTGCATGGACTGGTACCATTTAGTTATTGGCCTTGTCACCTCATCCAGCAAAAGCGCAGTGAGTTGGGTGGCGGATGAAATCTGCACCCTCATCCAAGCGTATTCCACCTAAGGAAATCCTTACACGCTTAGAAACTCAAGTGGGATGGAAAAGTCAGGGGGCGAAATCCCTGCAGATCACAGATGTACATCTTGCAGTCTGTTGCTTTTAGAAGTCATAACCAGGATTTGCATATAAAAGCAGAATTGATTTTGGATTCATCTGGGAACCTCTCTGAGAACTGCCTGTGTACAGGGCAGAGAACGGCTTTTCTGCCATGGCTTCCATCTGAGCTTGGGAAATCTGAAGTCCAATCACTTTTAGTGATTCCAGAAAAAATATTTTAAGTGCAAAAGAAGGACTTCTGTCCCCTACCTACCTTCCTTACTCTTCAAATTCTTTCTTTTACTTTAATTTTTTAAGCACTACCCAACACAGTTCTCTGCAAACTTGATCATTATGTGCAAAAGCTACTTAAAATTCTTCACTATTACTGAGAAATTGCTCAACACATGGAAGCCCAGAAATTTGAAGCATCTTAGGTATTTGTTCTTACAAGAAGTGTGCAGCATTTCCAGTTATTGCAGCATGGAATTAGCTACTTGCTCCTTTTGCTCAAACCTGCTTCCTTTATTGCTCCATTATTGGAAGTTTCAGCACGTTAATTTTGACCTTGCTTGTTGCTTCAGACAAGTCTAGGGACACAGCTTGAATGCATCACAGACTATTAAAAATGATGATATTTTTTAAAAGTTTGGTGCATCAATATCCAACTCAGTCAGGAAGGAAAGTCCATACGTCATTTCTTTTTGAGGGGAAAAAAAGGGGACGTGGGCAGAATGGACAAGATAAGTCCCAGCAAATTTTTAGTTGAGTTGGTTGTATCAACACCTCCAGAGCCCCTCTCCAGCCTCCCACGCTCACCACCTCAGTTCTGCAGTGCTGCCCCTGGTTTCCCACTTCACAAGTTCAGAAGGCACCAGTACAGACCAGTAATGCAACACGTGTAGCACAGACTCTCCAACTACACATCCCTGAGCCACAAATTGCCCAAATGAACTGGACTCTTGCAAAACCAGGCAGATAAATCAGAAACTGCTCATAAAGGGAACTGTAGCTTCTAAAATACTAAGCCTAATCTCAGGCAGTAAAACAACAAAAGGCTTTTCCTTCTCTGCATGACATAAAATTTTAAAAAAGCAAATAAAGATTTCTCATAAAACACAGGGATGATGATGGAACAGTAAAATATCTGAGGATTTCATCTTGCAGATGGCCTGGAAACACCGTGCTCTACCCCTCATTCTCATTCAGCCAGTGCATTGTGTCCTGGCAGAGGAACGGGGTGGCCCTGGGTGGCATTGGGAACAAGGCTCTCCCTGCTGTTCCTCTCCCCAGTCCTTGCAGCCAGGGAACCATTGAGGAGCACCGAAGGGTCTCGCCATCACACCTTGCCTCCATTCCTCATTCGTTTTACGAGCACCACAAAGCCTGGCTGTAAGGCACCTGCCTGCTGCTCTGTGCCAGATCAGAGCCACCGGTTCAGTGGTACCACCTTATTTCACCCCGTCCTGCTGTAGGGGATCCCTGCTGAGGGGTAAAGGGAATGACAGTTTCCCTCCGTGCAACAGATGCCCCACGGTGACCAAGCACCAGAGATGCATCCCAGAGCCAGCACCTGCTGCAGGCCAGGGGCCACAGTGGATGGCACAGCTCCCCATGGATGTATGTGTCCCCAAAAGCCACTAAGGGGTTCCCAGGCCTCTCGCTCACTTGAGAAGATGCTCATGGTGTTCATGAGCAGGACCAGAAGCAGTTTCTTCACCTATTAACAGGAGCACATTGCAAGGGCATCCAAGGGCATTTTGATGCCTCTTCTGCATCGTCTAGATCCATCATACCTTTAACCATATTTGTTACATTTCCTATAGGAGGACACTGCTTTTATGGACACCTCTGGAGAAGTCAACTGAGGATTAGCAGAGCAAAACTCTGAGCCAAGAAGCTTCTTCAACTTCTGCCAACTTAAGTATTTCTTATTAATCAAGCAACTGGGATGTTGAAACTCTGATTCACGTGTAAGTGCCGTGCTGGGCTGCAGTCTGAGCCATCTCCTCACTGAATAATGTCACTGCAGCAGTCTACAGAAAATTATTTGAGACTGGGGCATTTATCAGTTAAAATTAATCCTCCTTCAAGTGAAAATGCCTCTGCCTTCCAATTAGGCTGCTGTGAGAAATGGAAACAAAGGGAAATTGCTCACCTTAATTAGCCCCTTTGCGGTGCCTTTTGCAAACTCATCTCTCATCACCAGCTCATGGGGGCTGCCACGGCAGATCTGCCAACGCTGACCCTGTGGGTGTCCTCAGGGGAAGTTCTCCTACTCCATCCCCAGACACCTCCCAGCTTGGCCAAGGCTTTCCCTGGAGCAGTGCCATGGCTGGCATGGGCAGCGTGAGCATCCCACTGGGGAAAGGGAGTCATCCTCCTAATATCCGATATCCCAGATCAGAGCTGGAAAACACAAAATAAATGTGAAGAAGTAGCTATTTAGAAAGTGCCACACTTCTGGTGGTCCTCATACAATGTGTGCTTTAAAGTTAATTCTCCTTTGAGGACAAAAACCTCAAGGACCTTTTCGTTCTGTTACAAGCATACCTCTTACAGACGTTATAAAGTTTGAATCATGCAGATTTTCAACACTTCATATTATCTAAAAACATGAAGAGTAAAAGCTGTTTAATAAGCCCATCTTTAAGACTAAGTTTAGCTAACTGCTTGAGTGCATCCTTTGCTTTATGTACAGACTCGCATCCTTCCTCTGCAGCAAAACCTCATCCTTCTAGTCCTGTTTCAAGATCCAGTGATTCTGTGGGACTTAAAAAAGCAATTGCAATTTCTGCTGGATAGGGATAAACTCGAGTATTCATTTTAAATTAAAAATGCAGGTAACTGCATTATCAGGCTGATGGCCATGAACCTATAAAAATGCACAGAAAGCCATCCTTATCGCCACCGCATTGTGGACCATTAAAAATGCAGGTGCAATACCCTTGTTTTAATGGCTCCACAGACTGACTCATATACCAATTACAGTTATCTTTAGCTCATTAAATGGAAAGAAAGTTTGTTGTCATCTTGCCTCGTAAACAGCTTAAACATTCATAATTGGGAAAAAAATATACTGTAGCTTCCATTTCCATTTTTAACTTCTTCCCCTAGAAAAAAAAAAAATTAAACCATTCTTCATTTTTGCCTCCAAGAAGCTGGTTTCTAACTCCACTGCCAACTACGCAGGAAGAATTCATTTTTCATACACAAGGTGGGCGCGAGCGTATTTAATGTGGAGATCAATCCATTTATCTCTAAAACATACAAATGGGGTACCTGCCCCCACCCCCGTCCTGCTGGGGATGGCACTGGGTTTGCACTCTTGGAGTGAAGGTATCACAAGAGGGGAAACACAGCTGAGAACGTGCCAGTTGGGTGGCTTTGGGTACATTTGAGCTGACTGCACACTGGGGATACGCATCCTGCACATTTCTTCCAAGCAATAAATGCAAACACGCTACGCAGATCACAGGCTGTGAGAAAGCATCTGTCCAAGTTAGTCCTGCACTCTCTTAGGGTGGGCTGGAAGCTGCAGCTGTGGAACACTGCACTTAGATGCCCATCTATAATGATCTACAGTTATATTTTACATTTTCTCCCCCAAGTGGTGACAGGTGAAGCCATCAGGGTTGTTTGGCATCACTATCCCCAGCAAAGGTGCTTTTGGGCGGCAGGAATGAGCTGTCAGCTCTTGATGGAGCTGCCTGGGAAGAAGCTGTGCTCGAGAAAAGTTCTGAATGTCAGAAACCACTGTGGCATCAACCAACACTTCATTAGCAGGAGGCTAATCAATTGACATCCTAATCAATTCAATTATCGGAGCATCAGGTTGCAGAAGGCCCCCGGGAGGTATTTGCACACAGAGAGCGCCCAAGCAGACCGGCTTCCCCAGCTCCAGCACCAGGACATACCCCTGGGGCACAGCTTGCCTGGGACCTCAGACCCCAGCTCTAGCAAGCTTTAAATCTGGGGAGATCAGCCCAAATGCAGCTAGCTAATAAGATATGTTATTACTTTGCTTCCTTACATCTGCTTTTCAAACCCAGCAGATAGCTTCTCAGCTTTGTATTCCAAGTAGAAAGAGGCTCATTTTCAATTAAAAATTAGAGCTGGCTTTAAGAGCAATTCCAAGGTGGTGGCTCCACCTCCTGTCCCCACAAGGCTCTGTCTGGGAGGACTCCCCAGCCTGCCCCAGCCAGCACTGGAGCTGCACACCCCAGCATCTCAGCATCTTCCCAGTGCTGGTCTGGGTGACCCACAGCACCTTGTTCCACTGTTACTCCGAGCAGACCATTCACAACTTCAACGCCCATGACCGATGCCCCCGGCTTTCTTCCTGCCTCTACTCTGGGGGTCTCCACGGAGGTGACTGCAGACCCCCCCCACTTGGGCTGTGTGTTGACTGGAGGAATAAAAGAATGATGCGCTGTTAACAATGTAATGCTTAAAAAATCTTACAGAACCTGGACTTTACAGTATGCAACAAAAATATCACTTAAAAACACAGTCCAATTTTAACCAGTTCCACCGTTCCCTACACCCAAGGCAAGGGCTGCAGCCAGAAACAGAAACCCCCTTGAAGCTGGAAGGGAGACCATGTGTGTTCCCCACCAGCTGCTCTGCTGTCCGGGGGTGGCCAAGAGCACACCGTGTCAGGAGTTGTCCTGTCACCCCCAGACAGACAATCATCTCATCTCCTCCCCCAAAATGTGTTTAAATTAATAAGGATGTAATTCCATTGTTGAATTCTGATAATAATGTCCCAAACCACAAGAGTAAAGCAATTACAGAATTGTATATTCAAAAATTACCCTCCTAACTCAGCCCTATCTGACCTCCCTCTCCAATTAGCTCCAGACACTGTAGGAAGATGAGAGTCACTTTATAGATGTCTGCTGTGATCTCAGAGGTCTCTGACTCCACACGCAGTCTTCTGAGGAACTGATTCATTATTCATTCTTACTACCTCTAGTTGTGAGTTGAACTAGAAATCCAGCTCAACTTCAGCTTGTTGGGACTGCTCCTCGGGGCCCAGGAAGGTGTCTCCACTAATGGCTTCAGAGCCTGGACGAGCACAGCCAAACGGCTGCCCATCAAAGGGGTGAAGAGGATGGGTGGTCAACCTCCTCAGGTCCTTCTGCTCTGGAGGTGCTCCTGCATTCCCCAAGACCCACACACATACACATGCTGAATCCATCTGGGTCTGTCCCTGCGGCCTTACCCTCCATGGTGGGACACTTCAACTGCTCTGCTCTTTCATTATCCCATTACAGTTACCTTCACCCACGCTGAGTATGCTGGCCCTTGGGCCCTTGTGTCCTTCCCATCCCACACCATGGTCCTTTCCTCCTTGGCCAACTGAAGCCTACACTGACTGATGGACAGCAGTAGTTCCAAGGCCCACACACCTCTCTGGATGCCTCCAAAGGTTTTGGAGTTGACAAGAGCCCTTCCAGGTTGATCCACAGGTGACCCTTGAGAGCTATGTCCCATGTGGAGAGCACTCCTATGCTAGGAGACAAAGGCACAGCAACCTGACCCCTGTGTCCTGGTGGTCTTCTGAGCCAAAATGAGAACAGACAACAGAGAGTGAAGGGAAGGACCATCCTCCCCATCAAGGAATGAGAGACATGGAAAAGTTGCACAAATTTCTGAGCTCCCACGTCCCAGGTATTGCCAGAGCTACAGGACAAACATTCCCCTGAAATATTTAGGCCCTTAGTGGATGAAAGGCAGCATTTACATAATTCCATGCCAAATTTTTTGGAGTACCATAAAGTGGAATATTTCACCCCAGCCCAGCTGTGCTTGTCTGCATAACTTGGGTTTTTCATGTCAGTGGCAGCATTGACATGAGTTATACACAGATGAATTTGCCTTTTTCTTCTAACATATGTACGGTTTCCAGCTGAAGTCAGACAATACATTTCCAAAGGAGTACAGAAAATGTGCTGAGAAAAGATAAAAATACACTAATTCTCGTTGTTATGCTATTTGTGGTGTTCTCAGCCGTGGGTACACTTTCCAAAGCAACAGACAACTGGAAGATTTCTGGGAGAAGTTTGTGGCACTGGGCTGACACACTCCTAATAGATTTGACACAGGAAGGTCTTAGGTGAATTTCATCTCACCCCACTGTATTTTAAATATTCAGAGGTCTTGAGAACTGACAAATCAGTGCCTCCCACCCCTTGAAGAGCCACAGCAGGAAAATCTGCATCCCCCAAGCCATCTCCTCTCTAGGTCTCCTCCATTCTCCACAACTGGGGCAAGCTCTGTGGCCCCTTCTCCAAAACAACTGCTCACCAGCCCTGGAAGAGGCAGGATTTGTCCCCATGAATACTTGTGGTGGCTGGGTTTGGCTCTTGGCTTCGAACCCAATGCAACATGAAGCACCATCTTCTTGCAGATGTGGTTCCCAGTGGGCTGGCTAGGGGAGGTCAAGGGACTATAATGCCCTGAGAGACATGGGCTGAGGCTCTTCGGGAGGACAAGGTCTCCATCTCTGACAGGCCATACTATTTCTCCCTGCTTTCCCCCATCACAAGAGAGGCAGGATGGATACAGAAATAGACAAGACCAAAAGCTTAAGATGCATTGTGGAAAGACCTGCACTCTCCTGGGTCGTCCCACATGACCCTTCTCTTCCCCAGATGAAGGTCAGACCAAAGACTGGTCATACAGAGACCGCACCAGGCAGGTGGGACAGCTCAAGCTCCCAAAGCACTCTAAGCCCAGGAGGTTTGAACACAGGTGTCCTGGGCAGAGCAGGGCAATGGAATGGGGCCAAGCCCCTGCCCAACCCCATCGGCACCACCAAGCATCATCCACCTCCTGGATCACACCACACGCTGCCACAATACCCAGGCACAACCCACCCTACAGGCTCAGACCTACTACGCTTTTCCTTCATGTGTTAAAGGTCATCTTCTCCAAATGCTTCCACAAAGATTCTATCCATTCTCAACCATTGCCTAATGATTTCTTGCTACCTACACAAAGTATAAAATATTCCAAAGAAATAGAAACTATGCAGAATTATGGTGGAGTATTTCAATTTTAAGAGCCTGATGATATCAGCTAAACAGATGCAGGCTTTATTCACTGCAGCGTCTTCACTCTGACATACAATCTCTTTAAAATCCTAAGGGAGTCCCATTTTAATTTACAGAAATTTAATGACAATATTATATTGGAAATTAGAGTTAACTTCTTAATGGCATATATTCCTTCATCTGACTAGTAGAAAGTGTGCTTGCAATAATAATCACTTAATAGAGCCATGTGGGTAAATATCAAAGCATTTTTAACAGTTTATTGACACTATGCTCACAAACTAGTTCAAATCGCCTTTGTTTTTTTTTATCTTATCTGAATTTTCAGTGCATTTTACCCGCATGGCTTGCTAGCACATTAAACTAAAGCATTTCCAATCTTGCTATTCCTCATTTAAGAGAAAAGCTTTATTGCTGCTCTGTGAAACATAAAAGTTGGTGGAGGACCTCTCCTATGGGCTTAGGGGCCACCGTGCTCTCCACCAGTGGTGAGCATTGTCAAGAATGGTTCATCGGCTGAAGCTCCAAGCCGAAGAAAGATGCTTGGAGTTGTCAACATGTACAGATTTTCATGCATGATATTGAGGATCACCAATTTTGGGTGGAGATATTTAATCCCAAATCCACGTTCAACCCCTCCTCCTGCCCCACATTCATCACTGGCACCTCCAGCAATTACATCTGCCCCTTGGCTTTCAGCATCTTATTGAGAGCTCACACTGAGGCCTCTGCTACAATCCCACGGGTTTCCAGACCTCCATCCCTCACATAAATGCCAGCTATTTTGGCTGCTCAAGAGGCATCTCTCCATTTGGCTGTGTTAAAATACCCATTTTTTTCAAACCATTATCTCATGGTCTGGTCCATGTCCATCTGCACAAGTGACCCGGCCCCAGTGCTATTTACAATTCTATAAATTTGTTGGATTTTTGTTGTGGTTTTTTTTTTTTTTTTTTTTAAATCTTCTGCAAGTAAATTGCAGATATTTTCTTCCAGCCCAGACAGCCTGCGAGCAACCAGAATCAAGGCATCAACAAAACTCACGGTATTTACTTGCACATATTCTCCAGCCCTTCCAGAGATCAAAAAATTAAGGAATTCATATCTAATTAGGCCTGAAGAAAATTCCCTATGGCTACTGCATTCAGAGGAGTTCATGCTTTGATTTAGGACCTGATCACCATGGAATATGCTCCTGTTTGGAGGGCTCCATCCACGCTCTTCACTTACAGACAGCAAAACTGCACAAGAGACAGTGTGTTCAATAAATATTTAACTGCCCAAATACAGATGGTTCAACGCAAACGCACGCTAATGCTTAGAAATATTCTTCACCATTTCTAGGTAGCAAACAAGTCACACGCTGAGGAGGAGACACGAAACCCAGGAGGGTGTTTATGGGGATGTTGGTGGGAGTCTGCAAGTTTCTGATCCACAGCGTGCCCAGCTGGGAACAGCTCCAGTGGTTTCTATGGGATCTGGGGATGCTCCCACTGCAGTGGAGCTCCCAGAGGATGGAGGGCTCTGCCTGAGTCCATCCAGGGCTCAGCCACAGTGGTTTCTATGGGATCTAGGGGTGCTCCTGCTGCAGTGAAGCTCCCAGAGGATGGAGGGCTCTGGCCAAGCCCACCTGGGACAGACAGAGCCAAAGGCTGAACCTGTTCAACTTTCAACCTTCCCCTTGTACCCCAAGAACCGTGACCCCAGCACCATCCTGCCTCCACTTTTTCATGATCAGCTCGGCCTTTTTTCCTTAACTTTTTCCACCTAGTTTGACGCCTCCCTGCTGGCTAAACTCACTGTGCTGGGTTGAAATGCCTTCTGGGCTCACCCTGCTCCTTCCTACCCACACCACGGTAAAGAGTGGAAGTGCAGGAGCATCCCCAACAGAGTTTCCATTTCTCCCAATATTTGATATTTTACAGAAAATCCCCACTCCCAGAGACAACTGAGCATATAATGTATTTAAATGAAATCCAAAGGTTTTAACCAGTGTATTTTTAGCAAATCCAGCTGGGGTTTGAAATTTCAGTTCCAAGGGAAATCCTGAAAAAAGCAAGGAATGAAAAGAGGAATACAAATCAGAGAGGAAAACATCATTTCAGAAGTTTCCTACAAGACAAGTAATGTGGGGGAAAAAAATTAGAGGACATCAAAGCAATAAGAACTGTTTCAGTTTCAATATTATTTTCACTTTTATGACCATCGTATATTTAATAAAAAAAAGTGTTAAAGGATAATGAAATTAAACAGACCATGTGGCACAGAATAAATGGCCTGAGTGAAGATATGACATTGAAAAGTTTTTGAAAGATAATGTTAAAAATTCCCTTTGCACCTCCCAAAAAGTTTGTGTCATGTTTTTTTATGGATAACCTCCCTCGGTCCCCAGCTGGCTCCTGCTTTCAGCTCCCAAGGCTGCAGAGCTGCGATATCAGCAGGCTCAAAATGTTCTCTGAACAAAAGCAAAGCAAAAACGATGTTTTCTTTCTCTTTTGCTAGAACCTTCTGATCTATAGAAGTGCCCAAGCATTTTCAGCGCTTGGACATCCCAGCTGTGCACTGGCACATGTAAAACATCAGCACAAGGAGTTAGGAGAAAATAAAAATATTTGCAAGCAAATGCCCAGCCAAGATGTGGCCAAGGTACATGGGCTGGTAGCGGTGGAAAAGAGATGGAGAACTTTGGCAGCCCCCAGACCCTCTGAGCTTGGAGCAACCTGGTCTAGTGGGAGGTTTCCCTGCCCAATGGCAGGGGCTTAGAACGAGATGATCTTCAAGGTCCCTTCTAACCTGAACCATTACGTTGTTCAATGACCTGGCTACCCTAGTTTGCACAGCGTTTTCTACCCACAGCAGGAACAACTTGTGCATTAACAATACCCACGAGAAGGCTACGTGGCAGCATGCTCCCTACCTGGAGTGGTCCTTTCTCCTGAGTCAAGCAACAGCATTGTCACCAGCAGAAAGCATGGTCCTTCCAGAACGAGCACACAACCCGTCTGCAGCATTTGAATATTGCACTGCAGCAAATAAAAGTCTTAGGAGAAAACAAAAGCCTTCTATACAGCCTTCAGGGAAAAAAGGATGAGGAAGAAAGTGCTGTTCAGTGATGGCTTTAGCCCTTTTGCAGAGCCCAGGGCTTCCCGCGGGACTCAGCTTTGGCTTTGCTTGGTAAGAGGCTCCTGGCCCTCGAGCAGAGAGCCCGCTCCTCAAGCCCTGCCCGCTGTGGGGTGTGATCCCTGCAGAGAATCATAGAACCATTGAGTTTGGAATGGACCTTTCAGATCATGGAGTCCAACCATCAACCCAACACTGACAAACCCACCAC
>JAOXJM010000041.1:745278-755859 GCA_026413425.1 Tringa solitaria
GGGGCAAAGGAGAAGGGATGCATGGGGCAGAGGATGGATGGATGGATGGATGGGGACAGAGGAGGACAGATGGGGCAGAACACAGACAGATGGAACAAAGGATGGATGGGGGCAAAGGATGGGCTTGGGCAGCTCCAGAGGGGTGAATGCACAAGGATCTCATTAATATGAGCAAATGGCAGTAATTAGCGTGTCTTTCCTATTTCTTTGAGCGTAACGCACAAAAACAAGAAAAATGCCTGGATTCGTGACGAAGATGTCAGGTGTAGATGAAGTAAAACACGAGAGACATGGTGCTATGGCTGGGTTTGCATCTTTGCAACCCAAATCACAGGGTGGAAAGGATAAAGGAGATGTTTGTGTTACCTTGGTAGAGAGTTACAGACACCATAATTAGGAGAAATCATGCCTGGGACATGGCAGTCATGACCTAGAGAGCACATCAAGTTGGTATTATGGAAAATTTGCCAATCACTGGAAAAAAGCTCTAGCAAAGCCCTGGTGAAGATGGACTGCTGGAGGCTGAGGAGCATTACAAGCTGTCCAAGGTGGCAATGGGATCAAGGAAGACACTCTGTTCTGCAAAGGCCAAGCAGAAGGAAAGGTGCTGGGGCAGAATTGGGAATGAACAAGGCTGATGTCCATGGGGAAATTATGAAGAGTAGTGTGGGTAAAGCAGAATCAACCTGGGTACAGATCTTGCTATGGAAGGGTTATAAAAGCCTTTTAATGAGGAGCCGGTTGCTGCTGGAGACTGGTCCCAGCTCCCAGGGTCAGGGCTGGGAGGAGTCTGTGCGGTGGTGTTAGAGCAACCAACACCTCAGAGAATCCCATTAACAAGGAAAATCTGCAATTTCAAAAGGCGCATTGGCAAACTAAGGGAATCAGTTGGAAACAAGAGTTTATGGACTAGAAAAAGGACAAGAAATAGCATTACAAAGCTGCTCACCGTCTCCTGCTTGGGGAAAGGCTCTAGATTTCCCTGCTGGACCTGTGATTGCTGACACGGGGGTAGATGGAGCTTGGGGTCCATGGCAGTGCCGCCCCAAAGGGAGACCTTCCCTCGGCAAACTCTTTGGCTGTGCAAGCAAGGAAAAGGAGGTAGATCCCACTGGTCTGGGCATCAATAAAACATACGATACAGTACCAGACTCAAAATTATTATGTACAGAAGATGAGATTAATAAAAAATTTATTTGTGAGTAACGAGTGTTTGCATGAAACATAAAAGCAGGCGCTGTGGGGAGAGGGTGAGTGAGTGTGCTGAAGAGCCCTAGGATCAGCAGAGTTACCAGCCTTGTTCCCTCTTTTGAGTAGGGGATCTGCCAGGAAGGGCAGCACAGCTCCGATGGCGTCTGGTGTCAGAGATGGAAGGGGTTACCAGTGGGACAGACAGTCTGACCCTCCTCTAAAATTTAAAACTGGACCACCTGTAACAACTTTCCTCCAAATCAGAACATTTCTATTTATTTACCTATCTATTTATTTAGCTAGGATTTGGTTTACTGGACCATAGGGCAGATTTTTTGTTGGATTTTTTTTTTTTTTTGTAAATGATGTAGAGAAACACCATTGAAAAAAAGTGCCCTTCTCCTTCCACAATGACCAGCAACGTCCTTCCACGGCAGCTCGTCGGACCCACGCTCAGGCTTTGCCCGTCTGGGCAACCGCATCTCACTGAGCACAACACACGGGGGTCGGTACCACCAGCCTCAGCCCCCTGCTCGCTGCTGCTCGACGTTTGTGCAAACAACGAAAAGGACAGTAGAAAACGTACTTTGACTGCCATTGGTAGAAAAGTGTAGAAAACTGTAATGCATTTTCATTAACACAGATTCTACTTTTTTGGCTAAAGACGCGGTGTCTCTAATTCATCCCATGGAAAAGGGGGAATTTGTACACAAACACATGTTTATACGTATTGCCCCCCTGAACAGTGACTTATTGAGCTTCACGAGCCTCAGCCCGGACAGGAGTCAGTCTCCTGAACGCACTATTTTCCCTGAATTCAATACCTTTGTTCCACACTGTTTCTGGGCACTAACCTTCTACGCTCCCACAGACATTACCCCGAGATGGATCCAATCCCCTACAAGCAGAATGAGTTTGTCCTTTCTTCTTGTCGCGGGCTCAGCTGTTGAGCCACCAAAAGGGAAGAAAAAGAAAAAACATGGAGGGGAATTATTAAAGGAATTGCCTTTAAATGGTATTTTCCTCCAAAGCTGCTCATCGAAGTGCGGACGACTTACACTTTGAGGCAAAAGCGCCTGCATCATATTTTATTCTACCAAATATTGCTGGGGACGGTCTCCTCACCCGTAGAGACCTTCAAAGCATCTTAAATCCTAATAAACTCTCGGCTTCAGCTGCATCTCGCTGCAGCGGGGCCCATCAATAGGAACACAGCCGATAACCGTGCAACGCCTCCTTCCTTCCACCTATTTCACACATTTCATTGCACAACTGCTTTTCGTGCCTGCGCCTTTCACTGCAGACAGAGCCTTTGCCACAGGTCTCTGAGCCGGGGAAATCCAGCGACCGCAGTTCAGACACCGCTGGGATTAATGACACAGGAAGGAGCACGGTGAGAAAGTGCAAAATGCAATGACAAAAGAAAGACTCTTTGTAAAAAAACAGGCGAGGAAAGAACTATGCAGGTACACTCTTTAACAAGCCTTTAAGCCTGGCAAATGCTCCTCCTGCCCCCCTCAGGCTCCTGTTCTGCTTTCTCAAAAAAAGAAAAAAAAAAAAAAAGCAGAGTTTTGCTTTTCTTATTTTCCCCTCCCTTTTCCAGAGAGAAAAGCATACATGAAAAAAATCTTTGAATTAGGCTGCAGGAGAACAAGTTGTGCATCACAGATGGGGTATATAGTGAAAAGCCACGTTCATTTCACCTCCACCCCAACATTACTAACGCAAGAAGCAGCCTGGGAACATTTCCTCCATCGTCTCTGCCCAGACATCAAAGTTTTTTCACCTGGTGATACCTCACCTGAACAAACCAACCAACTGGGGGCTGTCTTCTGCTGGCTAATAGGGGCTGGAACGGTTGCTCCATCACATCGGCTTTTCTTTTCCTTTTTTTTTTTTTTTTCTCTCTCCTTTACTTCGATATTCCTGAATTTTGCAGTGAGATTCAGAACAAGCTCCCGAGCGCCAGCCCGGCAGCAGGCAGGACAGTGACAGGTCCCACTGAAAAGCCAGAGACTGAAAAATCAACACCCAAAGCACCGAGCAAGATGCGTTTGACCAATAATGATAGGAAAGTATCGGAAAGAAGTCACGAGCACGCAGCTTGCTCCTGCACGCAGTCAGTTGGTAGCTGTATATTGTGAAAATGAATTAAATGTGCTTGCTGTCACCTCCTGTGTCACCTCACCCACATCCTCCCGCAGCCCCACGGCCCTCGGTCTCCCACGCTCCTGGGGCAATTCCAGCCCTTTCCCCGGCAGCTCCCGGGGTGTGTGAGAAAAGCGCACAGAGCATCCTTCGCCGAGGCTGTCAAAAATATTTATATATTTAATTGATAAGAGCAGCTGTCTGTTTGTGGAAATAACAATATATGCTTCAAAATAAGCACCCGTTATTTATCCAATGTTGTATATTATTTTCAGGCAAATAATACCATTCAAAAGGCTGTCTAAATATGTTCTTGGAAGCGCCGCTGTTCCAGGCACCTGGGCGAAGCAATGCACATTTTAAAAGAAACTTTCACAAAGGATGTTTTTTTAGACAAATACTAGTAAAAAGAAGCACCAGCAAAAAGCTTAATAAGAATGCAGCAACAAACCTGAACAGCACCAGCCAGAGTTCAAGGAGAATATCACTGTTGTCTCACCCATATCTTTGCTTTTTTTAAAAAAAATTACTAATTTTAGCAGCCTGACAAAACTCTTTGTGGACTTGAGACTGATGCTCTCATGTCAAGCTGTGGCCAGAGTCACCCTGCACCCCAGGGGCTCCCTGGGGAGGACATGGGAGAGGGGAGCACCCCAAGGTGGCATCACGGGCACATCTTCCCCTTTCTGCCAGTGGGAATTTGGGCATTGTTGGGTGAAGCAAGGAGCTGACAAGGAGCGGAACATTTAGGGGATCTGGGAGTAATTTGATGACTGTTGGTAGAGGAAACACCTTTCCTTTTCTCAAAACTACTAATGTAACAGCTTTCCGCTATCCAATAAGTTTTTCCAGCATAATTACTCTTTCTTTAGCAACGCATTTCCTGGCAGAGACGCACGATCAGAAAACAAGATAACGCATTCATTGGTAAGAAAATAATTTTGGGAGGAGTTCAGACAAGGTGTTTCTGGTGAGGCTGAAAATATACACTAACCTCCAAAAATGCAGGCTTTAGCACCCTCTTACAAAAGCCCCTAGTAATTAGTTCACACTTCTGCAGTTTCTAGTTGATAGAGCTAGTTTTTAGGATAGGACAGGACAGCGTATTTTGCTATGGCATGAGGAGGAAAAACTAGGTCTCTCACATATTCCAGAGCTGCCTCTAAGTGGGATTAATCGATCCCAAAGCCGAACTCCTCTTCCAAGCCAGCTGCAATTAGCCCATCAGCCTTCGCAAGCAGCCACAGAGGCTTCCACCAAAAATACTGCATCCCACCCCTCCGTCTTCTTACCGCTCAAAAACTCTTCCTACAGAAAAAGCTCTGAAGTATAAACCATTGGATAAATGTTTCAGTGGCTGTTATTCATCAAACGTCAGGGCTCATAAAACACTCCCTCAGGTTTTATGGGCATTGCACTGTGTCTCCTGCTGCTCAGCTTTACCGTTATTGCTATTAAGGGGAAGGAGAAGCGAAGACAGGCTAAAGACACACAGGGGACATGGGGAAAACCCATCCCTGTGCTCTGCCTGTGGCCCATGGGCTCCAGGCAGGAAAAGACAGGACTGTTGGAGACAGGATCATGTCCCAGGGTGCCTCCAGCCACTCAGAGCCCTCAGTGGTTTGAAAACCCCATAAATCTACAGTAATTGGTTGGTCTCACTGGGATGTTGCAAACCTTTAAAGAAAGAGCACTCAAGAGAGGCTAGTTTGGATCCTCAAACCAACAGGATACTTGAATGGATCAAGTTAATCTTAAATGACTGAAAATAAATCAAGGCCCCGGGTCCTACAGCTGATAATCTTTTTCCACTCTGAGGTCAAGTGATGTTCCCAAAGGAACGAGCCTGGGTTCCAAAGGACAGCACAGCTTCTGTGTAGTCACGTACCCTTCACTGGGCACAGGCATGTTCCTCATCCATACCCACCATTGTGGTTTACATCTGCCACCACGGAATTTACGGTGGCATAAAAAGCCTGAATTTCCAACTGGAGTGTTTCCCCCTGGGACTAAACTATCCAACAACTGGTGCAATATAAATTTGAGACCATAAAAATCTGCTGCGAGTTTTCAACAGTTAAGAAATAAAAGGCCATAAAAGCACATTATGTTTGACTAAATGGATAGGTGAAACACTTCTCTGTGGTAAGAAGAGCCCCGAATCTGGGGAGAAGCTGTGCTGAGCAGAGAGGAGCAGAGCAAGCTGATGGTGGCTTTGCCGTCAGGCTGTGCTCACAGGTGATGTGCAGCTCACCGGGAATCTGCCCCCAACCCTAACAGATAATTTCTGGAGTTAAATACCTCTCGGTGATTAAGCACGCGGGATGTTTCTTAAGAGACTGGTGTTTACAGCAAGCCAGTAAGTCTGGACTCCGTCGCTTCACATATCTGCAAACAACAGGAACAGTTAATGGGCAAAAAACAAAGTGCTGTGGCCCATCGCTGTGATAAAGTCTCTTTGCAGTTGTATTTTGTGGCCATGAATTTTCCCAACACTCGTTCTTCGTGTACCTGTTTGCCAAACAGATCTCTTGTTAAAAAGTACAAAGCTTTAACTGTCACCCAGATAACAAACTAATCACTAACACCTGCAGCAAGCTGTTGTTTTCCTTTGCAATGGGCTGCAGGAACAAGGACAGATGAGCTGGAGGTGGCTCACCATCACCACCAGCACACACGTGTATCTGGGTGCCCCACATCACACAGCTCAAGCAAACCTTTATCAAGCTTTTCTCACGCTTTGTAATTAATGCATTTCCTTATCTGTCCATTAAACACCAAGAACCAACGATTCCCACAGAAGGAACAACAACTGCCTTGAATCCAGTTTTTGAGGCTTTCCATGAGTCTGAATAAAACAGAACGCAGGCAAACAAGAACTCCTCCAGAGATATTCCCACAATCCCAGGCCCTTAACAAAACAGCAGGATAGGGATCAACAGCAGGTGATTAGTGATGAGGATAGGAATGGAGGTTTGGAAGCTCCTGGAAAGCAGGATGATATCCATAACCCCAGCAGGGAGGGGTCTGCAGAGATTTTCCAATCTCCATGTCAGGGGGTTGGAACTAGATGATCTTTAAGGTCCCTTCCAACACAAACCATTCCATGATTCTATGATTTGGGGAGCCAGGGACTGTATCCAGACCTCCAGGTCTGATGGTCACCACTGCATTGGTTGCCCAGGAATTTGTCCATTACCTCACTGCCCTTAAAGCATTGTTCTACAGAGCAACCCATGCAGCTGAGCCTGCATTACAGCTCAGCAACGTGAGAAATACCCTACGGGGAAATAATTGCTTCCTGCCCTACCCTGTCCATCAGCTCCTTGGTGGTGGCCCTGGGTGCTGTTGCAGCCTCCAGCAATGAGCACGGATGAGCTCTTCCCCATTGAGCTGCTCGGGAGGGATTTCAGACCAGCCTTGACATCTCTCTCCTTGTTCTCCTTTCCAACAGGAGGAACCACTGGACGACTGTCCACGTCCAAAGCTCAGCCCACAGCCAAGCTTGGCTCTCTGCTGTCCTTCACCACCCAGGTTTCACTTCTCCTGGGGATGTGGTCACCAGAAACGTCCCTGCTGTTACAGAAGTGCCAGTGCTGTTGGCTCAGGGGGAAATGGTTTATTTTCCTATGCAGGAAAGATCACTTTTCTTCATAATATTAGCCAGAGCTCATCATTGCAGATGTACAACGAAGGTTATTTTTCTCTCCTGGGCAGACTGTTCGTTGTTATGTGAAATTTCATCAGCCATTTTATTTCACAGTTATTCAGTACCTGAGCCTCCTGCAACACTTAACATTCGGCTCTAATTTTGATTAACCTGAATGATTTTGCATTTGATCTGTGCAAGCATCACAAAAATCAGTTATGTTTTCATTGCAGTAAAAAAAATAATTAGTGGATTACTGACCATTAAACTGAAGATTTTATAAATATGTATAGCCTGTATATGCACATATCTACTGTAGGTATATACGCACATATATACACATATATGCACAGTTATATATAATATTAACTAAATATGCGTGGTTTATTCATGTAACACAGAAGCATCTTGAAAAGATGTGATCATTCGAGTTCTCACATTTAATGGGTTCCCCGTTTAACGAGTTTGCCCCACGTGCTCCTCCCACTGCCCCTGCTCCCAGGGGATGCAGCCGATAAGAAGTGGGGTACCTGGTTTCCCTTTTCACCTCACCACGATGTTGCCATCCCATGCTGCACCTGTCTGTCCCTTCCTTCTGGTTCCAGGAGATATTTCAGGCAGCAGGAGCAGGGAGAAGAGGACAGGCACCATTTCACACTGCTCCAGTGTCCCACAGCAAGGTCCCTCCTCCCCAGCGATGCTCTGTGCGGCTGCAGATAGTGCTGTTCAGAGGAATGAAGGAGGCAGCACAAAGCATGATTAATGCAACTACTCTCCCATAATTAGGAATAATTAATCATGAGGACAACCTACCTCAATTGGCTGAGGGTGTTCAAGGCCAGGTTGGACAGGGCTTTGAGCAACCTGGTGTACTGGGAGATCTCCCTTCCCAGGGCAGGGGGTGGCACTGGATGGGCTTTAAGGTCCCTTCCCACCCAAACCATTCTATGCTGCTATGATCCCTCTGCCCACCCCAGATAAGCAGGGAAACAGGAGATAAAGCAAGTTGTGAGCACACAGAACATACACACCTGGTTTTCTTTCCTATGCGAAAAAGCCTGAATTTTAACTGTGATACCTCACACTTTTACTGGGGAACTGAGTGGAAACCGTGGAGGGTATCCCAGCCTTACGGAAGACAGCATGCCCAGGGGTTCTCTTCAGATCCTCAGGAGACTCCGGTATGCTCGTTGTAGCTCATGCTCGATGAGTAACATGGAAGATGGATGAAACTGGCCTTCATCAGCCAGTGATTTCAGCCGGTCTGACTCACGGCTCCGCAGCAGCTCTTGCCCATGGTGACTTTTTGCGCCGGTGCAGGATGTGGGAATTTCGCCAAAAAAAAACCCAGAAGCAGAGCTGGAATGAGAGATAGTAGGCTAATAAATATATTTCAAATTTGTTCCCCGTTTTTCCTGGTTTTCAGATTAATGTCACCATTTACTCTTCCTTTTCCACATAATAAAATAGTAGACTTTAAATAACAAGGTAAAGTTTCAAATCTCATTTTCTCCCCTTCTTTCATTTTAGTACTAACAGAAATGTGTGGGATAGAGAAGGGGAACAAAAGACAGGGAATTGATGACTGCAGTGCTAAAAAAATGGAGCACAAGAAAATCCCTGTTTTCATATTAGAAGTTGTAATACAAGGATAATATCTTTCTCTAGGTAAGAAAGAGCTGAGAGAACCATGGGGTTAGTCTAAGGCCTATCTTAGTCTTTAAAGCCCAACAAAGCCCTTTTATCCTACTCATCCTGGAAGATGGGGTATAGAGGGTCTCAAAATAATACATAGGTGGGGAATCCAGCATGAGTCAAGCATAGCAGCTACTCTATGCAAGACGGAAGAGCCACAGTTCTGAAGTAAACTGTATATTTTAAGTGAGTTTTCTTTAAAAAGAGTGTATATTGCCATGAACTTGAAGCCCAGGTTCAGTGATCTACTACAGCTAAACAAGGGCAGGGGCTTCCAAACCTGGTTACAGTGAAGCAGAAAACCTCTTGCCCTGATACTGAAATATGTGTGATAATATATAAAATATTGTATATAAAAATAGTTAAAATTATTAATTAATATATGAATATTTATCTGCATTAATTTGTTCAGTTAAAGCCAAATGGATCCTGTATCCCCAGCATGGAGAATAAACCTGGGCTATGGTAGTTGCATTCTTTGGTTCACTCCAATTTATAATAATTTCTCCTATTTGGAAATTACCCAAAATTTATCCTTCCTGGTTATTGATAGCAGTGACTGCAGAACTAGAGGCATCCCAAGAGGCCATTGTACACCACCTCATTCAAAAATGATAGATGCATTCACCGTGTCTTTTTCTCTGTTGAAATTAAAATTAATATACTGAAAAATGATGTAACAAACTGTTTGGCATAATTGATTTCCTCAGCAGAGTTATCGTTTCATTGCAAATTCACAAGAGGCTGCCATAAACAATACTAGAGAGATTTAAAATGCTCTCTATTAATAGCTCCTTAGATCCCTAGCATATATTCTGAGGGGTATTTAAAAACCCATTATAATAGCGTTGCTATGATGTACAGAAAAGCAAACAGGCTCTGGCACCATTGAGGGGATACGAGTGAGGGGGTGAGACCTGCCCTGGTGCCCGACGTGGGGGTCTCTTTGTTCAGCCCCTTTCCTCAATGCAGGAAAGGGATCTGACCAGGAGGGAGGTCCCCTGCCCACACTCTGCAGGGGACCAGGTGCTACTCCAGAGTCATCTTCTCCAATTAAGTGGCCAAATTTTGTGGCACGGCTCCAGGACAGGTTGCACCTGAGCAGCATTCCTCGTGGCAGCCCCGTTCCTCGTGAGCCGAAGCTGCTCGTTAACGCCGAGCTCCTCGTGTCAGCCCATCTGATGAGTTTGCAAAGACTTGTCACCGAGCAAGAAGTTTCTGCTGCTTTACCTTTTGGGAAGGATGCCAGCCTTTCATCGTTAAGGTGCCTCACATCATTACACCGTGAAAAACAACATATGGCACAATGCACCTAAATGTCGAAAAACAGGCGCTCCACTGAAAGGAAAAGAGAAAGAAAAAAATTAAGGAAGACAGACTCCTCTAAACGATACGTATGATACCTCAGATGTGGCTGCAAAAGCCTCAGGAGCTGCTGCCAACGCTGAATTTTCTCACTCCTGTAGTGTGGTGTTGCCTGGACCCTGCCAGAGGGTGATGCCCACGGATTTCCCAGGGCAGAATCCAGCCATCCCTGGGCAGAAAGCACCCGGCACCTCTCCTTCCATCTTGCCATGGGGAAGTGCATCCCCTTTCACCATGCTGGAGCCTCAGAACTGAGAATGAGTGAGCTTTAATGCTTTTATATCCCACCTCATTGATATTTGGTATCACACCAGGGTCTTTTTACCTCTTTCCAAAGGCAACGTTACCCAAATCGCAGGGGTGGTGCTGCTGGTGCATCGCAGGAAGCTGCATACTTCTCCCTCTAGGAAGGATTTCTTATTTTCCTAGTTGCTCTCTACAACTCCCTGAAAGGAGGGTGTAGAGAGGCGGGGGTCCATCTCTTCTCCCAAGTCACGGGCGACAGGACTAGAGGAAATGGCCTCAAGTTGCGC
>JAOXJM010000041.1:782570-792924 GCA_026413425.1 Tringa solitaria
CTTCTCTGGGCAACCTGGGCCAGGCTCTCACCACCCTCACACCAAACAAGTTCTTGCTCACATCTCATCTCAATCTCCCCTCTTTCAGTGTCAAATCCTTCCCCCTTGTCCTATGGCTCCCCTCCCTGATCAAGAGTCCTTCCCCAGCTTTTCTGGAGCCCCTTGAGGGACTGGAAGTTGCTCTAAGGTCTCCCCGGAGCCTTCTCTTCTCCAGGCTGAATGCCCCCACCTCTCTCAGCCTGTTCTCACAGCAGAGGGGCTCCACCCCTTGGAACATCTTCATGGCCTCTTCTGGCACACGTCCTTCTTGTGCCTTCTTGCACCCTGCTCCTACGTGTTATAAACCCTCGTCCCCATTCCTGTGGGATGGAAACCCAGAACTGCTCCTGGTGACACCTCAGTAGTTCAGGGACTGGCATCAGCCCCCAAGGGCCAGAGGAGTTGTTGCCCAGGTGGCTCCGCTCGAGGTTTCTCAAAGGGCCAGAACTGCTCCCACCTCTAAGTCTAAATTGTGGGAAACCAGCCCTGAGATCCAACCTGAGATCTAAGAGAGGTTCCCCTTTCTTCTATCCAGGGATGTCTTTCTGCCACAACATGTCCCCAAATCATCCTACAAGGATCTGGATGCCAGATGTGTTCTTACCTTGCCAAAGTTTCTACATTTTAAATTAAAGGAAACGATTTGTGGTTTCGACATACGTTATCTTTTAATATTTTGGACTGAGCCTAGTGGATGGCATCAGGGAGCCAGCATAATGTTTTATCTGTGGAACGATTAGGTTATGAAAGCGTACGCTGCACAAAGGAGATGTGCTCTTGTCTCATCTTTTTTTTTTTTTTTAAATTTTCAATTCAAGAAAGGCTTTGAAAAAGAATTCCTGGTGAAGCAAAACACCCAAGGGGCATGCAAATCTGAACTGAGATACAGCTGCCACTGGATTTCACTCCACAGCTACCCCAATTCTCATTTATTACAATACTGGATGTATAAAGATTATGACAGAGAAGGCATTGCAGATAAAGGTTTAAAATTCACTTGCTAAATAC
Organism: Tringa solitaria; assembly: GCA_026413425.1. Classification (NCBI taxonomy): domain Eukaryota; kingdom Metazoa; phylum Chordata; class Aves; order Charadriiformes; family Scolopacidae; genus Tringa; species Tringa solitaria. Next base: position 783,618 of record JAOXJM010000041.1, read on the forward strand.
ATGTTTAGCTATAGTGAAAATGTGATTTAGTCTTGCTAGGGTAGTTATGGTCCTGAACTAACATTGACTACTAATTAGAAAAGCACTGCAGGACATTATTATAATGAGTAGTTTTCTTCTATTAGGAGAAAAATTGAGGGCATCAAAAGTATCTTTGAAAATGTCCTTAAACAAACCAGATTTCACCAAAGAGTAAAAATTAAAGGAAAAAAACACAAACCTGTTTGCCTTCAATTCCAAGTCACTCTAGATTTCCCTTCAGTTTTTCCCCCTGGCTCTTGATGCCCCTGATGTTTACCCACACCTGGTCCTGCTTCATTGCCCCCAAGACCCTCCCCTGCTTCACCAGGATGAGGGGCCACATGAGGCAGCTCTTCCTGCCCAGGGGGGTGCAGTGGGGACCCTCACCTCACACCCCACACTCCAGCAAAGCTCCAGAGGTTTCATTTCTGCCCAGCCCCAGTGTCATTTTCCTCTCTCCCACCCTTTTGCTGTGATAAAACTTCTCCTCCTGCGCTTTTGACCCAGACCTGCTGCTGCCAATAGACATGGGAACGAGGAGCAGAAACCTGGTTTTACAGAGTATTCAAACTATACTTCCTATCTAGCAACAGAGATAACCTGAGCTATCACCTGCACATGGACACCCAAATCTTTGTGAAACACAACTCATTGCATAAGGTTTCTTTGACAGTCAGAGGTAATTCCCCTGCTATTTGAGCAGCTGAGCCAATATTCGTAATGAACGCCAACTTTCCCTGAGCTGTAGGCACCAATTTCTCTAAACATTACCATCTGATGATAGTGAAACAGATGATTATTACCAGCTAGCTACAGGGAGAGTGATGGGTCACGGCAGCCACCCTGCTCTGCAGGCACCACCGGTTCCCCATGCCCAGGGAAGCCCATCTGGTTCCTCCAGCCCCAACCCACACCACCGGACCTGGACTCCCACCTTCTGCTGCAACATTCCTCCTTGGGCAACATCACCAGTTTCCAGACCCTTTGGAGACCACAGTTCCCATCTGCCTCCCTTGGCAGTGTGTGTGTGGGACACGAGGCACTGAGACAGGTCCTTGGCTCCTGAGGGCGATGGACAGCAGAAAAGCAGGTGTCCCCCAGAGATGGTACCAACTGTTGTGTTTCACATTCCAGGGATGTTTTCAGAGGAAGGAGGCTGCCAGCTGCTTCCCCTTGGCTTCTCTTGACCAACAGGTTGGAAACTACAGAGCAAAGAGACAGGAAAGGGAACAGACAGATAATGCAAGCGCATGGTAAAATACTTACAGAAAATATTAGGAAAACAAATAAAAAAACAAACATAAAAACCCCACCCCCACATGTGCCTAGAAGCATGAACCTCACGAATACTGTCCTCTTCAGAGTTTGGTACTTTGGAACTGCCCTAATCAGGTCTGTATTGGCAGAAGACTTTTGTTTTTGAAAAAAAAAAGTTTGGAAGGCCTACAGACACCTGCAAATTGGGTGAGTCGGCAGTTTCATTCCATGGAAGGAGACCATCCAACAAGTCTCCTCATTCTCCATCCTCAGGCAGGCCCTGGGGAGCAGGGACCAGGGGCCTCCCCCATCGCCCAGCCAGGTATTGCGTCACCATCCTTCTACCTGCAAGACAAACGAGCAGGGCCCAGAGGGCATTGTCTGACCTCCCTTTATTATCTCTGCAGCTCCAATCTGCAAACATTTCCCACAAATTACATTTAAAATGTATGAAATGTCACCACTCGTGCATTTAACTGTCTCAGAGTGACTCGGTGACAGATGGGATGCGTAAGACTGAATTAGATGTGTTGACCAAAAGCATTAATCGCTTTTTTTCTGCTAATAAATAGGGCCCGTATTCACACGTGGAAGTTATTTAAAGTTCATATATTTCCAGCAGCATTTGCTAAGCTTGGTCTGACAATTTTCTGTGAGTAAAATATTTATGCGCCAGACTCTGTTTTGATTAGAAGCAGGGCTCGCTGTTATATACCAGACAATTACGCCATTAAGACAACCCATGCAGATAACGAGTATTACTCCAAAATGGCAGCAACAAGCTGCTGGTGGGAGCGGTGGCCGGTCCTCAGCTGGTCCTCATGCTCCACCACTGTGCCCGGCAGCCGGTGCCATTTAGGAGGGGAAACCACCTCACCCTCAGCGAGCCCAACAGCCCTTTGCCTCTTGCTTCATTACTCCGCAACAAACATTCTCGGCGCCACAAAGCTGCACGGAGTGATTTCCACAGTAAAAGATGCATCCAAGACCTGGTTTTCCCTGGCGAGGAAAATGGAAATAACTTGGCAGAGCTTCCCACGTGCGGCAGAAAGCTGCACAGACCTCGGAGAAAATATGGCCCCACCTCAGCTGTGTCTGATAGGAGCCAGAAAAGCGTGAGAAACTCGTTGCAGCCCACTGAAAGAGCAGTACTTTCCCCTAGCTGAGGTGTTTATCTCTCTTTCCACACCCCAATCTGAGCTCCTCGTGACTGGCGTGTTTATGAGAGGCTGAGCTTGGCCAGTTTTATGGACGTTGGAAGGAGGCAGCGAGCGAGAATCTCACCCAGCGAGGCACAGGACGGCTGTAGGAAACGGCCTCAGGGTTCCTGTGTCCCAGAATAAGGTCCTGGTTCCCAGAACGTTCTTTATTTTGAATAAGGGTGGGCACAGATGAAAGCACACATTTAGCCTGACACTTGTCCTCTGAGGTCTTCAAGGCCATGGGGGCTGGTGGCTCTCCTGGGCTTGGCATGGAGGCAGGACCCCTGTGGACAACCTGTAGGGACAGGCAGGATCTCACCCATCCCTCCAACGGCGTGGACCACATCACTAGATTGCCCCTCGGTCCCAATCATCTTTAAGTACTTGATTAACTCACTTCCCACAAGAAGTTGTTAGCAGCATGTAGAGTTAATTTATTCTCCCTGGTTGCCCTTGATGAGTATTTAATTGCAGGCGATGTGGGCATGGCAGCGTTTAGCACGGTGCTGCACTGCACGGCACCTCACAAACCCCTGACCAGTCCTCCCCCCTCAAGCTACAAAAAAAAAATCATCTCTTCTTCACTTATTTCCACCCATTTCACTAACAATGAAAAGTTATTGCTGAAATAAAACATTAACATTAAACTCTTTTGTCTACAGTATCTCTCCCCATTGAGCCTATTTTACATTTATTAATTGAGTGAAAACTATTAAAGTTGCTGTTCTTCAGTTTAAAACTGAAATTACTTTAATAAAGCCAGTAGGTTGGTGATCTAAGGATGGTCATTCAAGTGATGAGGAGTCACCTGAAGGGGAAGGAGGCACATCTTTAGGTGTAAACTCAACATTCTCCATTCCCACCCCAAACTGTGGCCACGCCAGGTGGAAGGCACATCTTCACTGGAAGGTCTTGTCACTGGTGCTGGAAGAAAGCAGCAGCAGCATCATTCTGCTTGCAAATTTGGGTATAATGCTCAAAAACTGGTTTTGGTTGTGGGAGCTGCAGGGACACCAGCAGCTGTTGGGACTTTGACATGTTGTCTTTTCCTGCGAGCACACGTTTCCCCACACTGAGAAAAGAACGGAGAAGACAAAGGGTGTCTAACAAGACCCCAGAAACTGCCTCATGGCTTTGTACAGGGGACAGAAAATTTTGTTTTTCTAAATGAGATTATTTTGTATGAACAAAATTTGCTGTGACCAGGTACCTGGGACAGCTGGACAGAGCTGCCAGCACCGAGCTCCTGCAGCAGGGAGGTTGGGAGGAAAAAAGGACCAATTAAAATTTGAGGCACAGGAGCAGCCTGCAGTCTTCCCCCCGCCTCCCCCCACGCCCCACGAGAGACCACAAAAATCTGTATTTTGAAACCACCCTTCTTGCAAATCAGGCTTTTTTTTTTTTTTTTTTCCTTCTCCCATTTCAAGATTTAAAACAGTGAATATTTACTTTGCGAGTCACAGTCCCCCGGCTGCTTTTATTCTCTCCCCTGGGAATTTCCCCCCCCGTGATCAAGTGAGCCAAATCAAATCCCCGGGTACCACGCAGGGAGGGAGAGGCTCAGGGAGGCGCAGCCGTGCAATTTGCATTACCTTTTTCACTTGCATTAGAGACCGACAGCCTGAACCAGGCCAAGGTTTCACCAGGGTGCCCCGAGGAGGAGCGGGGTCCATCTCCCCGCATCGCCCAGGTGATGCTGCGGGGAGGCATCGTGCCAGTGCTGCCCCAGGATCTTACAGCATCGCAGCCCATGAAGAGGGACGAGCGGCGCCAAACGAGGCAGGGAACGTGCTGCATGCAAAAATATTAAGCCTGGCGTAGCGTGGCTCACATTAAATAAGAGCTCCACATCGCGTGGGTAGCTTAACCAGCTGTAAAATGGCTGGTTAAAAATGGCTGTAAGAACATTTACTGGCATCGCAGGCAGCTCCCTCCTGTTCACCTGGGTCCAGCAGAGCCTTGAGACGGAGCTGGGAACAGCAATTTCCCGATGACAGCAGCACCGCCGGCCCTTCTTCAGGAAGAGCTTCCAAGCAGATGTCCTCAAAGCAGTGACACTGTCAGGAGGTGTCACCACGCGGAGTAGAAAAGTGGTTTGGGAACGGAGAGAGCAGCTCAGAAAGATTCACTGAGGCAGCCGTTGCCATCCCCAGCATTCCCATCAAAGGAAGCCCCAGCATCCTACGAGTGAAACCAGCGCTGCAGAGCAGACACAGCCAACGGGACACCTGCAGCTGAGCCTGCCACCAGCTCCAGGACTGGGCAAACGGGTCATTCCACACCACCATCCTGTCTACACAGCCCCCCCAACATCTCCTGCAGTGTCACCTACCTTCCAGCTGATGGCTTTAACTCCATTGGAAAACATGACTCAAGAAACAGAGGCAAAAAGAGATTATAGGATATTATTACTCAAATAAAAAAGTGTCTTTAAGAAGAACTCGATTCATACAGCACATGTACCCCCTGATTGCCAGGTGCAGCAAAATCAAACCACCCAAATATCTGTGAAGGAATGTGTCACCTGTGCCTGACCCGGCCACTCAAGCAGAGTCATTTCAGCAGGAGGTTTTGTACGGATGAAAATGAGGAATGCTGCTGAGGATGACTCTGCCACCAGCAATCTCCAGCTCAGCCTTCTCCTGGCAGGGGCAGAGGAGAGGAGCTCACTGCAACCCCCAACAGCAGCCAGGGACCATCTATGCTGGATTAGGCACTTGCCCCACCTGCCAGCTCCTTCCCAACCTGCAGGTCAAGACAGGTGTGAGCAGAAAGCCTTCCCAAGCCCGGCTCCTCTCAATCCCCTGGGCTGATGGTCCTCTCTGAGGACCAGAGCTCACCAGCCCCAGCTCACTGGCAGCGGGGCAGGATGCTCCAACTCCAGATTCTCCTGCAGGAGAAGGCTCAATACAACAGCAGCTGCTTTGGGTGATGTCTCACCCAAACCTACGCAGACTGCATGAGTTACCTGGGGGCAGACAGAATAACATCTCCCTTTCCGGCTATCTGACCTGCCCTGCACTACAGATGAGGAACCCTGCCATCATGGGCTAGTAACTCCATCCTATTACTCATCCAGAGCCACCCAAGCATCACTCTTGTGATTTATCCATGCAAGAGCTGTCGGGTCAGAACATGGCTATCCTTTAAGAGGAGGTGCATAAATATGCAAATCGTCTCTGTCCTGCTCCGTTACAGGTACAGGGACCGCCAGGACCCCGGGTGGTTGATGCAGAAGTCAGCCTGAGGCTGCCCATCCCCAACACGTGGGAATCTGTTCCAGAGGCAATGCAACTCGGGCACAGCTCCACAGTGGCTTCTTGGTTGCAAGGAAAAACTCTTTACAAAACACTATAGTCAATAATTAAAGTGTTTGGACAATTCTGAGGTGCTCAGAGCTGTGTCTTCACAACTCTATGTGGTCTGATGTAAAGGGGAGGACAAACGATCTGCTATTCCTGAGGCCCTGCCCCAGCCAAGGAGCTCCCTCCCACACCTCCATCCCCCTTGGATCTGCAGATCATAGGCTTCTTTGGGTTGGAAGGGACCTTCAAAGGTCATCTTAGTCCAGCCTCCCTGCAGTACCCAGGTTGCAGATACCCAGAAAGGTTTGAAATAAACTGAAAGAACTGGAAAAGTTTCCCATACCAAGCAAATTACCAGAATAATGTGTTTCACCAGAGAGACAAAGGGCAGCAAATGGGAAATACTACACCTCTGGGAAGCCACAGAAACATGTGTTCAAACGGACTCATTGTTATCAACAATACACAAGGAATTATCTCTCTTAACGTAGAAGCACATGCATATCTGTCCACAATTATAAAGACTGAAATATAGCAGTAATCTATAGCCATAAGGTGAGATTTCCATCTTTATATGACATGAAAAATGTGCCAGACACAGGTTTGCCCATAAACAAAATTGCTTTTTTCAGCCCTCCCTTTAATGGGAAATATCAATCTTTTTGTGGCTTTTATTACACAGAATTTAGCTTTTGTTTTTGACAGATGGCTCACATTCGGTCTGAAGTACAACTGTATATCATCCCCATTATATACACATCTGAATTTCAGAACATATATTTTAAAAGGACAGTAATAAATGGCAAAAACCACCTGGCGAAGTGAGGCCAGTCACAGAGAGCCCACTTGACCGTGGATTTAAAAGTGAAAAGGTTTGCCAGCCCATGGCCTGTTACTCCGCTTTGTGTCCGGGTTACAGTGCCCACTCCTTCAGCCACCAGACCCTACCCCACCACAGCACACAGAAACTGAGGAGAAGCCTTATTTAAAGCCAGGTTGTAGGTACTGGGGCTGGATGGGAAGAAACTGCACTAATTTAAAGGGCCACTGATTTTCTTCCTTTTTTTTTTTTTTCCCCCAGTTTTACTGGAAATCTGTTGAGATTTTGAAACTAAAAAGATGTTATGTCATGAAAAGCTAACGGTAACTCAGATTTTTCCATCCCATCCAATTTATCTGCCTCTTCAGTTACTTTTTCATTCCTTACACTACTCATTACAGATGTTCAACTCAACATCTGTGATCTGCCTGGATCTTGCTTCCCTCCCAGCACCTGACGCTGGCATGTTTGCTACGCCTATCATTCTCCTTTGTACCATTTAAACCATTTCAGACCCTCAAAATCTGTCAAAACTGCTGGTCTATGATCTGCTTTGCCTTCTGCAGATGTGTTTGGGCCAGTCTGCATGAGACACACTGGCAGACGTGTAGACCTGCCTGAATTCTATGCCAATAGAGGTGTCACTTCGCTGCCACACATGACAAAAATCGGTAAATAAACTCTATTGGAAAGATTTTACTCATGCGCCACCCTCCAACAGCAAAAAAATGCTGTCATCTAAGAAACGTAATTTAAAAAATGTGCTTTGTTAGCACCAGCGTGGTGCAGCAAACCCCCTTCCTCGTGCACTGCAACTCTCCAGAAACCCCTATTCTGACAGTATTCTCTGCTGCTGCAACGAGACACAATCAGCTTTTATTATCAAATCAGAGCAACCTCTATAATCAGTCTCAGAATTTCCCAGGAACCTGCACAAAAATAGTAAGTACATCAAGACTATATTTAAAATAACAAAACAAATGGCTTTAAAAAAACCTGGCATTTAATACCTTTGCATTCCTCATGCAACCTGAGGCAGCTATGGTGAAGAAAGTAAATATTTAGAATATAAATGGCTATGATGAATCCACCAAGAATGATTCATGCCTTTTTTTTTATTCAGAACTAAGTTTCACTTCACTAAATTAAAATAAAATAGCATCCATTTCATATATTACAAGCTGCTTGTATTTCCTACCAGCAGAGTTGTACGTGCAGGCCATTTTTACATTTTTAACTTGCCTGCTTTGTGATAATTGTCAGGGCAGAATGCTTGATACCACATGCACCTAACAAGGTCTTCTAAATTTCAGTAAGCGTTTCCCACAGCAAATAGCCAGGTAGTGCCTTTTAGAGCACCGAGCAAGGTGGTTGCTCTGGATGCCAGCTCATGCACTGTGACACGGGGCAGCGCTGGGAGGCTGGGCACCACCTCCTTGCCCACCAAGATGAGGCAGGAATCTCCAGAATTTACAATTTGCAAAGGAAAATGAAGGACTTGAAGTCCAGGTGAGAAAAAAAATTAATGCTGGCATGACTTGAGAAATTCACTCTCCAAACAAGATGCCCAAGTGCCCATACCAGAACCAACCCCCAGATCCCACCCCATGGACAGCCCCATCCAGGTCCTGGGACTTAAATCAGGGATTGACCCTCTGATTGAACAGGTTTATCCAGACCCATCTGTAACAACAAACCCCACTACTTTATGCCAGTTCATCCACAGGCTTGGAGACTCCTCTCCCACCCCATGTCCCATGGTGTGGGCCCTTCCCAGTTACCTGGCTTTCTCCCCCAGTTAGTAAACAGTTACCACGCTCTTTCAAACCCTCAGGGCTTGGTTTGCAATACCTGGTAGTTATTTCAATTAATGCATTTGTACGATGTGCCTGTCCTGAGCTCCAGACTTTTTAAGTTTCATACAATGATAGTTTAAACCAAGCAGAAACTCAGCAAAAACGGTAAATGCATTCCCAGGAAATCTCGGTTTAATATGGTAAAATGTTTCACCAGTTCAAGTCATCAGAAAAGCTGGGTCCGGGATAAAATCTCCCATTCTCCACCAGGTTTGGCACTGGGGCTGGGTTGAGTAGAAGAGCCCTTCCACCGCCTCGTTAGGAGGGTGAAGGATGCAAATCAGCCTCTTCCTAGACAAGCTGACTAGTCAAGTTTCAAAACGCTTAAGGTTTTACAGGGAGCAACAAGAAGGAAGAATGTGCATTTGTCTGCATCAATAAGCAGCATTCCTCCTGGTGGATTTGAAGCACGGTGGGTTTATTATTATATAGCACAGGATTATTACAGAGAAACAGATGTCAGCGTGACACCGCTCGACTGAACCTGCCTTTGTTTTTCTGTAAGCGCAGGAGGATGCAGGAGCTGTTTCAGCCTCTTCCAGGCTGAAACACTCTCTCTGGTCCCAAAACCCTCAGTCCTGTTCACCCTGGTGCTCTGTGGTCTTGCTCAGGGAACCACGGTGTCCCAGAAGGTAGGAGGAACCCTTAAGGGGCACGAGAAAGACTTATCATCATCCATGCTACTGCCTGGGCTTTGGGGGAAAAGGGAAAATCCTAGGATCAGGAAATCATAGAATCACAGAGTGGTTTGGATTGAAAGGGATCTTAAAGATCATATAGTTCCTACCCCATGGGCAGGGACACCTCCCACCACACCAGGTTGCTCCAAGCCCCCTCCAACCTGGC
>JAOXJM010000041.1:793024-814304 GCA_026413425.1 Tringa solitaria
ACAGCTTCTCTGGGCAACCTGGGCCAGGCTCTCACCACCCTCACACCAAAGAAATGGTTCGTTCTTGGTCTTTTCTATTGACACTATCAAAAGTATTTGTGGAGCGGTTCCCTTGCACCTTGATTTGTAAAGGGCTTGAACTTCAGTGCTGGCAATGGGAAGACAGGACCGGCAGAGACCTTGGTGAGCCGGCACGCTGTGGGCAAAGAACAGGCAGCATTCCCTAACTTCCCCAGATTGACAGGATCTCGCTCCATCCCTCAGGCAGACAGCTTTCCATTCCCCATTCAACCTCTCAGCACAAACGTGGAGACCAGAAACTGGAGAACTGATCAGTGTCTGGTGAACACTTGAGATATTTCAGGCCAGGAAGGACAATCTGATCCCACACAACGATGGAGCTGAAAACCAGAGAGGGCAAGCTCTGAGAAGGTAGGGCTCGGCCAAAAACACCTCAGTGCTTTCCATTTACTGACCTACGATTTATTGATATCTTGGCTGAAAGCAGCCTACATCAACTAAGATATAAGTCCTTTCATATGGAGATTGATTTAGTTCCATAATAAAACTGAACAAAATGCTTCCTCTGGCTCTCTCCAGCCCTCATCACCCCAGCTGCTGGGGAGAGGTAATTGAATTTCAGATCTGTATCGTGGACATTCAGCAAAGGCTTTAGCAGAGAGAGGAAATCATTTCTGGATAAAAATTTAAATTATGTGCTGTGATCTTGGGTTTAATGAGTGGAAAGGCCAACATACATTATGCAGAAAAAAAAAAGAAGTTCTAGATAATCATTAACTTCAAGGGGACAATATAGAATTGAAAAATCTATATTCAGAAATTATTTGAAGAGGGTAAATTAAGCTGGTTGGTGCCCTAAGTCTCTCTGTAGCATCTATCCCTGACCACCCAGATTTGCCATTTCAGGCAGGAAATAATACTTTTCCAAGTGTACTTTTATCCAGAGCTTCCCCGCTGGCTTCACACTTGCTTCCTCTCAACTGTTATTTAAATGCATTACCTACCTTCAAATCATTTCTTTCCTTAATGAAGGAGGTGCATCTGCTTCCTTCTCAAACATTCAAACTCAGTTTTTCTGTTGCACTTTCCAGATCTGTAATTCCCGCAGCCGGGGCAGCTCTCCAGCCTGAAAACAAAATCAAACAGAGATTAAGAGGCGTCTCCAGGAGTGGACGGGTCACTGCGAGGCAGCAAGCCTGGCCCCGGTGAGGACTTTGTCTGAGGGCAGATCAGGATAAATCAGATTATCCACTGTCCTAACCTAATGGAAGAAAACATTAGGTGCTTTCTCCTCTCAGCAAGGCATCAAGATTCAAGGCTCCTCTTTGAGCACTTCAAGTTTTTGAAGCTGGCAAAGAAGATGGCAAGGGGTGAGCACGTGTGGCATGGGCAGCTGGAGCCTGCTGTGCCCTCCTCCAGCATCACCTACTCTCATACAAATAAGTCAAATTTGATGTCAAATGGAAAGTTTGATCAGAAAAAGCAGCACCTGAGCTGTGCTGCAGCGACTTGTGGTAAACAAAGAGAATGTGGGACCAAAAACCTCTGCAGAGAGCAGAGATGTCAAAATTTTAATTTAATTGGTAGAGGAAAAAAGGGAACAGGCTGCACCGCTCTATCCAAGCTCTCACATTTATTAGCAGGAGTAACACCAAGAGAAGGATGGCTGGAAAGCATTTCTTTTAGCGTCACAGTTGTTTGTCCTATTACAGTTTGAAATCTCAAAACCTAATATGACATTAGCTGGGTCTTCATCAGCCTGAGGAGGAGAAGCTCTGGTGACATCGCCTGTCCCGTGGTGTCACTGCCTTCAGTGCTGCAGGTAACGCTGTTTTCATGTTCCCATTTATGTTTCTTTTCCCAGCTCCAATGTTTTGCTCTGTTTTTTTTCCTATTTACAAAGGTTTGCCTATAAGGCAATGAAATGCAAATTCATTCCCACAAATCCGTGGCGGAAAAAAGCAGACAAAGTATTTCACTATTTTTAGAGCAAACCAGGAACATATCTTCTAAATCCAAATGGTCAGCACGATCACTTACTGCAGTTGTCCTGGTTCAGGAGGAAGGCAAAAAACAGCTGGCTGTTATTTGAGAAATAAGGATACATCTCTTCTAGGGGAAAACACAGGCTCTGACTTTGCCAGCAGCCACCCTTGGCAGAGCAGTCTCAGTTCAGCTTTGGGAAACAGGAGTGGATTTCAACACCAGCACAGGGGTCGGGCTGCCAGCCCATCTCAGCTGAGCTGTTTTCTTCTTCAAGAGACAGAGAGATTCCTTTTGGAAACTTTCCCCATCTACAAGGAGAGGGAATAGGGGATTTTAGAATGAAAACTTTAACCCTTTGCATTTCTGATGCTTAAACTGTTGATCTGTATTTCCTAAAAACTGTTTTTCAATCTTTCCCGTGTAATTAATCACTGTGAGGGTCTGTAGTTGAAGCCTGAAACCATCCATACCTGTCACAGATACCCTGCACATAAGGATGCTGGCCTCTACTGTGTAAGACCTTTCCTTTTGTAGGCCAAGCTCTTTCCCAAAATTAAGACAAGATAGCTCAACAGGGCTGTCAAAACAAAGACACGGCAAGAAAGGAGAGGCAACAAACATGAAAAAGGCAATTTTATTCTCCACAGGGCACTACACATAGCATTTATCTCCCCAGTGCCCTCATTTCAAAGGGATGAGGGCAATCTGCAGCAGGTGCAGAAAATAGCTGGAGAAGGGCTGGCCGGAGAAAGCGCTGTAAATGTAAGGATGCAGAGTGCATGTACAAGAAAGCCCTGGGGATTAACTGCTCTTCACTCCACGAGAGAAAGTCAGAACAGGGAAATGGGAAATTTCAAGAGGGAATTAAGGTATGTTTTTTACTGGTGAGGACTATTAACCCCTGGAGCAACATGATGCTGCTGCTCCCACACGCCAGGGTGGAATCCCACGAGCTGGCCCCAGCCAAGCAGGACAGCAAGGAGAGGACACCAAGGCTGTCACCAACCCTCCTCCCCAAGAGCCAGGCACTACCTGCTCCAATGCTTCTCGCTCAGGTCCACGTCCCCCCCCTCGGTGTTCTCCCCATCAAGCCTGGGAATCTCCCTGGGATATGGGAATCTCACTGGGGAATGTCAGCCAAATATATGTGCCCGAACTCCACATGAAAATAACCCAGATGAAATGTGGCTGATAACACCAAAAATTTCCGACTGAATTCCTTCATCGTCCAATGAACCTTTATGAACATCCTGTGAACCCTTATGTATGCACAGGAATACAGACAGGGGGGATTGGGGGTTTAAAAATTACTAGAAAGATAACATGTTTGTTTGGGTATGCAAAAAGTTTGGTAATTCTGATCATATTAAGGCTATTTGCCCTGCTTAGTTATTACAGATATTTTCCCAGTTCTACATCTGCCAGAGTTTGTCAGTCTATGCTGATTTATCTTGAAACTACCTTGACACAATACGTGCGTACGTGTGAAGATAGTAGATATACATATACCTCTCTCTATCTCTTTCTCTATCCAAAGGCCATACGGGGACATAACAGCGCACAAACCCAGTCGGCAGTGAAAGCTAACATGACAAAATCTTGGTTTTTGAACTTAATATTTTACCTACCTATTTGAAACGCAACTTGTCTAGGTATAACTCTGCTGATCTCCCATTCTCTTTCATACTCCATTTTTCTACATTGTAAAAGGGCTCCTATGGGAGTCTCACATAAGGACACATCAAGTTAAGCAATATACACACACATCGGCTATTCCTATCTCTGACAGCTCCTCATTCAATATCTACATTGCAAAAGGGAAAAGGAAGGCTTTATGCTTAAAAAAAGGAGCAGCAGGAAAAAAACACAGAGTCTGGGTTTCAACAGAGCTCTCTCTGACCAGACCTGTGGATCCAGACACAGATGTTTCACCAAGGAGAACAGAGGACTCAGAAGAAAAGTCATAATTCAACAAAAATAAACAGGAAAAATAACAAGGAACACAGAGGAGGGTTAATCTCTCTCCTGAACATCTACAATCCCTCTTGTGTTTCTTCCATTCCCTTGTCTTCAGGATTGACATAATTAAAACAAAAGTGAAGACACACCAAGAGTAAAGGCATGGAACTGCATTGGAGGAGCCATACGGCGCAGCATACCCCTGCCCACTGCCAACCCTGGTCTCTCCTAAGGACTGATGGAAATCAGGCATTTTCCCACCCCCAGACACTGCATTCCCACATGCTTTTGAGGTGGAGCAGAGTAGGTGTCCCCCATAGGTTTCCCTGTGTTGCACAGCGATGCTCTTGGCACCTGTCTCCCACTGACACAGGCACTTTTTCCTGTACCAGAGCAGAAAGACATTCACATCCTGCACGTCCATGGGCCAGCCAGGATCCAGGTGACCACCAGTGCCTCTGGCCGATTTGGGCAGAACCACTCAAAGCCACATCAGCCACCATCATCCAGCACCGGCGCTGCCACAGCCCTTCTCATCTATCTGCTGGCCTGACTGTGCCAACTGGAGATGATGGCCTTTCCCACAGCAGGTGGATGGAAAGGGGGAGATCATTGGAAAAAAGAGGAGCAGGGGGGAAAAAAAACACACACACAACTTTGTGCCTAGAAACCACCTGGCTGCCTTCAACTGTGAAGGAAAATGACTGCTAGACCCAAATAACAGCAGCTCCCTGTCTCCCCATGCTCAGCAGCCAGCACACACAGCAATTAACTCAGCTGGAGATGCTCCAAAGTGGCCATTAGCCTGGAGAGAATTGCTGCAGGGACAGCACGGTGACAACACCAGCTGCCACCGGGCAAAACACACCATGGCCACTTGGTGGAAAGCACAGCTATTTCCATGTCCCTAGGAGCACTGCATGGTTTTGTACAAAACCCTTTTCTTTGGCACCCAAAAGACCCAAATTTCTGCCTTTCAGCATGCAATGCAGTCCATGAGCACTGCAGCAGGACTTCAAACCTTGTGTCAGATGTTCTTAGTCAAATCCTTGCTATACTTCTCAAAAAATTCAGTGATATGAAGTTCCTGTGACTGGAGGGTGTCATGGGAAGCAGGACCCCGTGGCAGCCAGCCTGCTGGGACCTCCATGTGTGGATACCCAGGCAGAGGTTTCTCCTGTGGGATATGAGGATGCTGAGGTCCCTCAGCCCAGGAAGACACCGATGGGTCTGTAAGAGTCCATGGGCTGGGGACCCATGCACCGCATCCACCCAGGTGCTCTCACAGGCTGCACCTTGCAGTCCTGCACACCACTGGCCAGGAGGTGCATTTTCTTCCTTTCCTCTGGCTTTGGGGTCACTGAGCCTGATACGAGAATTTACTGATGTGTTTTTACCTTTTGTCCTTCACCTTAATCCCTTTCCTTTTTTTCCAGTTTGGCCAAAAAATCCCGTTTGACAATTCCTTAAATCAAGTACCTGATTGTACCCCCCTTGCATTTCTTCTTCGTAGTTCCTACTTAAACAAGACTTTGGCTTCGCTGACCAGACCAGCACAAGCCCAGCATCCAGCAGCCTGAATCCCTAAACGTCTTCATATTTTTCAGATGCTCATTGCAGGTCAAGGCCACTCGTGTCCTTCACCAACTGCCTTATCCCTAAGCCAAGGGCAGAGGGGAGCTCCCCAGCACACACCCCTCTTGGCTGTTGCTTTTTGCCCGTCACCCCGTGTTCCAGCTCTCCCAGGGTTATGCAGTTCCCATGCTCGGTGTCAGCCCTTTGGCAGGTGACAGACCCTGTTTGCAAAGACCATTTGGCTCCTCATCAGTTGCGCTCCTGAGCCTCTCTTTATTTGCAGCTTTTCTGTTTTCTAGTCCATACAGCATTTATTTAGCTTATGAAAACACCCCTTTCACAGGAGAAAAAATGATATTATTTTCACCTCCCCATATGCAAACAGCCCAGAGGGGCCAGAAACCCTGGCCAGGCTGGATCTCCAGAAGGAGGCCATCCTTTTGGTGTTTTACCAGTCCTTTCACTTGGGGCATAGCCTTGTCCTTATGGTGGTTAATTTAAAAGGCACCCATCAGCCAGGGCAGCAGCAACAGCAGAATAACCTCGAGCCATATTTGCAGAGCAAGGATGGAGCGATGGACCATGCACCCTCCCACCCCAGCAGCACTTTTAACCGATGAGGCTGAGAACGCAGGAGGGCGTAGGACTCAGTGTATTTTCACAGCACATTATTAAATCTGCCAAAAAGAGAAAGAGGCATGTAAACAGCTAAATCAAAAAATATATGTACTTAAAAATGATTAAGCTGGAGTGATGAGAACTGGGATGTTTTTAAATTTTTTTTCAAAGATATGTAAATATATTTATATACACCATTGCCCTTTCTGCTTCCCCCACCAGACTTTGCAGCTCCAAGTCATGTTTGATTTTTTTAATAATATGACTTAATACGCTAGCTCAACAGTTTGGGTTTTTTTAAAGTCATGTAATCCTCTCAGCTTAGCTTTTTAATTACAAAAAAAAAAAAGAAAAAAGCAAATATCCGCACTCAAATAGGTTAGTGACTACAGTGACTCTCTGTAGAATTGGTGTTACCTTTGAAGAAGGCAGGGAATCCTTCTTGCTGCTCGGGCTCAGATTTGAAACACTTCACCTCCTGCCACGTGCCCCCTCTCCAATGGAAAAGGGCTTTTGGTAAAATTTTCAGAACAGCTGAAAAGAATTAATGTACCTGAAACGCCAGCTGTGAAAGACAGCTGGGTGCTCCAGGGTCTGGAACGGGGTCACCTTGTGAACCCGCGGCCTCCTGAGGGTACTGCACATGGGGGTGGGCAATGAACCCCAATGTGGATCTGCTTTGCTTGACCACCCCCATAGCTCCAACCAACTCACAACAAAATGATCTCAGATGATCTCTTTGTCCCTACTCCAGACACCAAGGGGAACATCCAGGCCATTTTATGCTATTGAGTGCTATTAGGGCACTAAACCCAACCAAGAGTGGACACCTGTGGGGCCAGGACCAGTGACCTTGCTTAAATCCCCAGCGTTCAGCACACTGACCATTGGGTCCCAGCCTCACACAGCACCAGCTAGCATCTCAGGGGTAAATAAAAAGGTGGGGAGGACAAGGGAAGACACAATCTCCTTCTCCCCCCATAAACCACAAGCCCAATAGGTAGGACATCAGGTCACTCACTGGGGACAAGGAATACAGGTTTACATCCTCAAACAACACCAACAGTGAGGACCTTTAATATTAAGGACTTTTTCTCCAGCCCACCCAAGCAGCTCGTGGCTGTTTTGTTCTCTCTTTCTTGGTAAATTATTACAGTTCTTGGTTTCAGATGTTACAAAACAAAGTGTTGAAGCCTAGAAAAGAGTTCAGAGACAACACATCAAGCTCAAATCAGAGATTTAATTATAAACATTTTGTGTCCCTGCACTGTAAATCTTTAACCGTGTTTAAAAGCTCCAAACCCAGGCAGCCTGTTCCTGTGCCATCTGCTGCAGGGTCACTCCTATCCTTACTGTCTGAAATAAAACCTTGGTTCCCTGGAATGACTCATTCTAAAGAGAAAGAAGACCTTAAAGGTCTGCAGGGGAAAGTCATCCACTAGCAGTTTCTCGCATGTGCAGCTCCATCCAGGACCCGAGTTATAAAACACTTGCCATTAAGGAAAGCAATACTTAAAACCAAACACTCTTAATAGAATGAAATTTGAAATATTCCTGTTAGATGAATATAATATTAAGGCAGTAAAGTGCATTTGGACTTTTATAACAGCTATTATCTATATAGACTTGAGGTCAGCAGTGACCACACAGCATACAGGTAATGCCATGATACAAGTTATTCTGCTTAGTCTTTAACAGTAATAAAAGACAAAATGCATAAAACCAGCAATTTATTTGCTCATTCCCATTACAACTAAATTCCCTTTGAACAAGACTGCTGGAGTTGTGTCACCCAGCAAGCTGCAAGGACAAGAGTTTTCTATTCCTAAAAACAATGCTAAAGAAAGTATTTCCAAATACAGGTCCCCAGCTTGCAAAGTGAAGATGCTCTAGCAGCCTGGGGGGAGTCTTCAACCTCTGTCAAACTGAGAAGTTCCTACTTCTTTTTTTCCCCCCCCTTTAAATCCTTCCCATACTTTTGGGGATCACATTTGTGTTAGAACAAGTAAGAACCGAAACCCTGGCATGAGAAACCAAGCCAGGAGAGTTTGATCTTGCACTGCTCAAGGGGAAGAGGAAGGTCCTGGGGCCCAGAAATTTGGATTAAAGGGAAAAGGGCTGGTGCCCCTACAAGGGATAAGGTGGTCAGTTAATGCAAATATAGACTTAAATCTTTGTCAGTATCAGTCTTTCATTTATCTGTGGTTTATCTTCATAAGATACCTGATGTTACATTTACAATTTTTTGATTAAAGGCAGAGTATTTCAGTTTTCTGCTCCCTAATTTTGGGTAAGACCTAGCCCTTTGAGACAGCATTGCCTTCCTGGGGCATGCCAACAAGTCCCAGGTTTCCCACTCCAGAGCAGTGCAAAATGCACATGGTATCACTTTCTCCTGTTTTTCATAGGCTGGGAATTCCAAATCTGATCCTCTGACAGCTTTGCTTAAATAACAAAGAATTTATCCTTGAATTCAGCTGCACAGCCGGAATTCTCATCTCCACTTTGAGATGACAGAAGCCTCAGGTGGGTAACCCAGGGTTGCTGTTGCTTGGCCCCGGGTCCCAGTCACGCTGCCGAGCCTTCCCCCAGATGCTGCTCAGCCAGGCTGGCTGCCCCACGGACACCCCACAGCAGAGCTGAGCTGCCGTGCCCGGAGCAGAGAACGTCCTACTCTATTAGACCAAGATGAAAGAAGCCTGCCACATGTTGGAGATAAGCAGAGCTGAGTGAATTACGAGCTATGGGACATGTCATTATAGGAGCTGCATCAGCAATTATTTCTCTCAGTCGGTGTGAGCTGGCCTGCCCTTCCTCCAGCAGCTCGGTGGTGAGAGCGCTGCAGGAAGGCAGTCAGAGCACGGCGTCCCCGTGCATGATTTTGCATGCGTTTTGCCTGTTTCTCCCCACTTTTGGCAGGGGAGGAAGGAGCTCTGCACTGGTGAAGGGCCCGGACCTGCCAGAGTGGGGTCAGCACTAGACAAACTCCCCCATTACAAGTTCCAAAGCCTTTTCTTCCTTACAGGTTCTTACTCCACAATTATCTCGGCAGTCACAGGACTGGAAAAGGCTTTCATCTTGAACAGCTCAGCATCCTAATGAACACCAGGATCCAGTGCTCCCATGGCAGAGAAAAGTAACCATCATTCCCACCTGAAAAGCACTTTAAAAAGCATTGAAAACATCATTTCTGATCCCTGCATTCTAGGAAAAGCTGCTGAACCCAGGTGAAACATGAACATGGGTGATGGGCTCCATGGTTTATCTCCTGAGCCTCTAGGAACAGCAGCAGCACCCTCCTCTCTCCAAACCTCAGCCAGGTTGGCCATGGGCTGTTGGATGCTCCTGTCTCCCAAAAGGCTAGGGCTTCCACATGAAGAGCTGCACATCACGACCCCATAGGAACATTCCTGAATAAATACTCATTTGAGCAGAGTTAGCTGCACAGCACTGGCAGTTATATTCTCAAATGACCTCAGAGGGGTCAGGTGCCACCAAGAGGCAGCCAGATCCATGCTGTACTAAACCAGGGCATCATGAGAAGCACGGACACCCACATGGCTGAGCAGCTTCTGAGCCACAAGGCCCAGAGTTTGGATCTCTGCAACACTTTGTACAAGGTCATGGGGCTAAAAGGCTCTGAAACACTGCAGAGCGGCTGGGCTATAGCAAAGGTCCCCATGCTACCTCCAGCACACCTTTCCAGTTATACCAGAAGTAGTTTTTCTTCCAAAGTGTGTGAAGTATAAAAATGCTGAAATACTGAAAAAAAAAAAATTAATATAGAGTAGTTAATTATTCATAGTTCTGTATGAGCTTTAAGTATAGTCCCAAAAGTCAGCTCATTTCCCTGAGTATCAGATGATGGACTGCCAAAGCCTAATGTTTTGGGATTTGCGGTGTTCTGCAATGCCTGTTCACTCATCCTTATTTCTGGGAAGAGGAACTTCCCCCACAGAACCACCAACATTTGATGCAGATTTTTAACCCAAGGTCATGTTCTGGTTTTCCAGCAGAAGAACCACACTGGCCACCTGCCCTTGTCTGCTTGTAAGCACTAGCTCCAAGGAGAGGCAAACAAACACTGTGCCAAGGAAATTACATAAAGAAAGCCCCAATTAAAATGCTGGTGATGTTTTACACTCAGGAGAGAATAGCTGTTCACCCCCATGCACACAGGCTGCTCTTTTTCCCAGGCATTTTCTAAGTCTTGAAGTTTAAAAAAATCCACCCTGTAGCTCTCAATGTTACTTGCTGTTTGTCTTCATGTCGCAGTTTTTTTCCAGTCTTCTTCCTTCCCCCAGGGCCTGGAGACAAGTGAAAGTCTGGATGAACTAGCTATCAGCCCAGCTCCTGATATCAGGAGTCATCTTTAAAGGCTGCTCCCTCACAGGGATTCCCTCATCCCTTCCGGACCGGCAGCTCTAATTTGCATCAAAACACAGGTAATAAAAAAAAATTACCTTAGCTCTCAGCCTGCTCAAAACATCCATTGGCAGGGCTGGGAAAAACCACATTCTGTCCTATTTCTGGACTTAAAAAGCAGCAGGTAAAAAAAACAACAGCAAGGGAAGTGTGAACACCTGCCCCACCACCCTGAGTGATGCTCCGGCAGAGCCACCGCAGGAAAGCCAGCATGGTGGCCTTCCAGGGAGCACTGTGGCATTGCCTTGGTGGCATGAGGATGGCTTCCTGAAGCCCTGAGGACCAGTGGTGCCACCATGGCACAACCTGTGAAGCATCTGACAAAAACATTTTACTCATGCTATTTTTAAAGCACTGAAGAGAATGAGCCACTGGGAAAAACAAGTTATAATGAAATCCTTGCTACAAAAAACAGGTGAATGAAAGAGTTAAACCAGTGGCTTGACTGAAAACCCAGGTAAAACCCTCATAAGCCAGAGGGGGCTGAGAACTCCCTGGAGGAACTGGTTGTGAGGGTCTCACTGGCTCTGCAACCACATCTACAGCAGCAAAAGTACCTGAGACACCACCTGGCACAGGGTTTCCTGAGCCCCCTCATTCACTTCTTGAAAGAAGCTGCAAGACTAGGGATTTTAGGAAAAGCACAACTCAAGCCATGAGGTATTCAACCAGAAACAGAACCTGTCACAGGGGAGGCAGCTCAGATTTTCCCTGGCTGCCTTGTCTCCTAGGAACATTAGAAGTTATGGCCAAAAAGACTGACACACATTTCATAGGAGAGAATCATAGAACAGTTTGGGTTCAAGGGACTTTTAAAAGTCATCTAGTCCAACCCCGAGTCGTACCCAAGGCCAATTATTTAGACAAGCTCAAAGCAAGATCTCCAGTACTTGAGTTGCCACATAAAGGCACTTGAGGCAGACTTGAACCTGTTGACACATGGAAGGCAGGATTGGATGGGGTTTCGGGTCTTAGTTTTGAATTGCTGTGATAAAAATGGAAAGCCAGCGGGGTGTTGCACGTGTGCAAATCACTGATACACCCTGGAAGCACAAAACCAGTCTCATTCCTTCATCTTTCAACAAAATGCTTTTTATCACCACCAGCAGTGTTCCTGTGAGCATCAGCAGCAATGCTGAGGGGGCAACAGGCCCAGCAGAAAACATCTGTCACCCAAGGGGCTAGGAGAGCTTCCATCAAGTTACTTACAGCACCACAGAAAGAGGTATTTTAGTCACAGCAGTCTAACTGGACTCCACAAAAGGATATCGAGCTGCAAATAGGCTTTTGTAGCAAAGGGCTCACAAGAGCTGGCAAGAATTTCCCAAAAAGACCAAATGGGTTTTTTCTTCACCATCTTTTAGTAACATACACAAAAGTGTTCAAGCCATCAGCTGGACTATCAAAAGACTAAAAAAACCCAAGAGCTTACTGGTACAGCACACCTCAGAGAAAGAGCAGAGAGAGCGCTAGCTCACTCAGCCCCACATTGAGGGGGATCTCCCAAGGGAATAAGCATGGGAAAAGGCACACAGGGCCTTACAGAGGCAAAGCGTAACAGGGACAAGTCACAAGGCTTTGGGCAACTGTCCATGCTCCCAGGGAGCACCAAAAGTAAGGCTGCTCCATGGGAGATGGTGAGCTGGGGTTGGGGCAACAACAGCACAAGAAAAGCTCTCACCAACCTGGTACATCCAGCAGCATCCAAGCCAGGGCAGGTTGGGGACAGCAAGAGGCATCCCTCAGAGGCCAGTCACCCTCAGGCAAGGTGAGGTGACCAGCCAGATCTAGAATCCTGGGCAGCAGAAGACAAGGCAACATACAATATTGGTCTGGGCTCAATCAGGACACAGGCACACCACCAACAAAGCTCCAAACAGAACTAGGACCGAGGCTGGAGCTTAAATGGAGCTCAGCTCATGGCCAGGGTGGGTGGGGCTCCAGGTGGAGCTGGTGAGGGTGGTGGAGCCCCAGGTGGGGTTGGCCAGGACAATTAGGACCTACAAGGGCCACACACACTTTTTAGTCCCCCTTGTTGGGAGGCTTGGGGTCAGCATCACTGTCACCATACTTCGTGCACCAAGGCCAGCAGAAAGGTGGTGCTGGGAAGCAAGCGGTTGCCTGTGGTTCCCTACCAACTCATAACCCTGGTGTCTGACTGAACTATGGCCAGTGCAGCTTGGCATTTCTGGTCTCACTGGGAAAACTCATTCAGTCGCTGACTATTTGGGTCGGTGGCAAACGTAATTACTCTTACTGATTAGTTAAGAACTGCAGGCACAGCTATCGTACCTCAGACTGGTGCGGTTAATATGGCCATCCATCTCCCCTGAGCGGGCTGTAACCTCTGAGAGGCAAAACCTGCATGTCCAGAAATATATAACAAAGTCCTCAGGCATCTCTGTAACAGTGCTGCTATTTGCTAACCATGACAGCAAGTGTGTTGTATTATTTATAAAAGAGAGAGAAAGCACAGGAGAACTAGAGGGTCCATCCTCCTGCCGAGAGCCAGGATCGATTTCAGCATCACCCAGGCTCTCGGGCAGGACCCAAAAACTGCCAGAGGCATCATTCACTGTCCCAAGGACCTGAGAAAAACTCTCCCCCACGTTTAGCCCGCCCAGCTCAGCTGCATTTCACCCCATGAAGTCTACAGGAGCTCAAAGCAGGCTTTTTTGCAGGTTATGAACATTTTGGGTGTTCACCATGGGAACGGGAGCCAGCTGCCTGTAGTTACCCAAATGCGTTTCCTATCACCTATCCGTAGCCTGTCTATGTGACAGAACTTGTATCTGGAAGTGTTTGGATATATTTTGGAGTCTAGGCAGCCTAGCCACTTTTCTCTGATCCCTTTGTCTGGAATTATCTGCCTCGTGCAGACAAAAAAAGTGTGTGCATGCAAATGCTTAAATTCCTTAAACTATAACACCATTGTATCATCAGCTTGGTATTTTTGAATCTATATATCCACCTAAAGGCTAACCCATTTTCAGGATTAAAGAGGAAAACAAAAATAGCTCAAGTAGCTTCCAGCTAGAAGAAAAATATATTATTCACTTCATTAATCAAAATCTAGGTCACTTAACAAATACACATACTATTAAGGAAAACAAATTTAAATTTTCCCTTAATAAAAACCACGATTTCAGAAACGCGCTAGAAAGCTGATCTGCAAAAATTTCAGTATCGTCAGCCAACTGCGACACGTTGCTAAGAACTAAGCCTCTTGCTGTCCTTTCAATATGGATGTAATGACAGGAAAAGCCTTTTCACTGAACATGCCCAGTACCGAGATGCTCTCCTAGAGCTGGACCAGGGGAAAAGCCCTGCGGGGCCCCCAGTGCTGCCGGCGCCGGTGTGATGAGGCTGTTAACGAAGCAGCTCTGCCTGGAGGAACACCTTCATCCTTACCATGGATGAAAGCGCTGCCCTCACCCTGCCCAAGGGGCTGTGGCAGAGCCTGGGGAGAGGGGATGGATGGGAGAACAGCATCCTCTCGGCAGCCAGGGACATCCGCGGTGTGCACGGGCATGAGCCAAAGCTAAGGATGGTGCTGTTTTCCAGGGAATAGGCTGTTGGGATGCAGCTCACTGCTACACACGGCCCCGGCATAGCACAAGCTGTGTCTGCCCCAGCAACACCCCAGCAACAGAGCTCCATACAACTAGGCCACCAGGTGGACTTGATGCTAAGTCTTTTCTGGTGCTTGTGCAGAATCAGAGGATGGTCAGGGTTGGAAGGGACCTCTGGAGATCATCTACTCCAACCCCCCTGCCAAAGCAGGGTCACCCAGAGCAGGATGGACAGGAACGCATCCAAGTGGGTTTCAAATATCTCCAGAGAAGGAGATATTCAAAGGTTGTGCACTCGGGTCTATGAAATGGGCCAGGGCTGCAGGGACCAGGAGGAATGACCACCAGACAGAGCATGAGCAAAGTAGACATATTTCTCTCCCTGCTTAAAAAGCATCTTTTCCCACAAAGGGCAAAACTGCGCCCGCCTGGTACCTCTGAGCATCTCCCCACCTGGGCCAAACTGCCCCTGGCCAAGCCAGTTCCACATCCACAAGGAAAGAGCTCAATGTGCCTGAAGTACAAGAAGTGAAGCAAAGCCCAAATCAGCCTCTCTGCTGTCATCCAAATATCCTTCTCCCTGGTTTTCTTTAATGAATTTGAAACATTGTGCTACAAATCTTAATTAAATTTGCATTTTTCAGTATTCAAGTATGTTGCCAGAAGATGCTCGGCTAGGTCCTTCCAGGGGAGCACGCTTTTTAAGTTTTTAGGACTTCTCTTCCTATTTTCATTCTTTAAAGGTACTTCATGTTCTTAATTCTTTCAGATCTAGACTCCAGCCACTCAGGTTTTGCAACCTGTACAAGTTTTTTCCATCACAACGGATGCAGTCTTAAAAAAACCCAGAAGCTATAATTCAAAAGTTTCTGCTTTTCACTCAACCCTTGTTTTTCTCAGCTGTCTCCTGGGTTGGCTATACTTTTTTATGCAAATTTTCTGTGATTATGCAAAAAGATCTAATTAGATTGATTGATACTGTCATATCAACAAAACCCAGACCTACTTTCAAATCCCCATGCAGTAGGTGTACCAGGCAGTGCTATCGTTTCAGGCTTTTTCTTTGGGGACTCTGGTTTGCATTTGTTATTGTTTCAGGAGCGGTGGTTGCTGCTCACACGCCTTGCTCGGAGATCGTATTTCTTTCATCAGAGTTTTCTCTTGTAGTGTTAATAATCTCAGATTTTTCCAGCTGGCTTTGATGCTGCCGACCAGGGCCAGAGCCAGAGATGAGTGTATGCCAAATTTTCTGGAAAATATGAATTCTGGGGGTTACCCAGGTTTGGACAGGTGTCGGGTGATGCTGTCCCTGGAGCTGTTGGGGCAGCCACAGGAGCACGTCCTCCAAGGATCTCCCCCAGCTAATTAACGGCTGCACAGGTATCAAGTGGCTAAGAATATGGAGTGGTTTTAACTTGGTTTGCTCCACACCACTGAGCTTGAAGAGGGAAAGCGACCAGTGTAATTTTTACAGCAGGAGACCTTACATGTGAGTGTCATAGAATCACTGAATCACGGAATGGTTTGGGTTGGAAGGGACCCTAAAGATCATCCAGTGCCACCCCCTGCCCTGGGCAGGGACACCTCCCACCAGACCAGGTTGCTCAAACTCCCGTCCAACGTGGCCTTGAACCCCTCCAGGGATAGAGTTTAAAGTTCAAAAGCCATGTTTAAAAGTTTAAAAGCCATGTTTAAAGCCACGTTTCTTATTATTATTTCATAAGATACTAGTATTTTATCCATTTCTGCTATTCCAATGCTGAGGATCATCCAAATCCTCCTCGGTTAGGACATTTTGCAGCTCACTGTTACCAACAGGTTCCCTTGGCATGTTTTTGATTGTTGTGCCATTATTGCTAATGAAAATATTAAACAAAATTGGTTCCTACACTTGTCTTTCAGAAAATCCACCGGTAACTCCCTCCAGCCTGTGACTTCCACTAACGCTATTGCTTTTCATCTCTCCCCAGGCAATTATTCATCTCCTTGGTCATAATATGACTTTTCATTATTACCCATCCTCTCCAATTTAAGCAGTAATATCCCATCTGGTACAGTAGCAACTGTTTTATTCCCTTAGTCCCTATGTTTAATATAAACCACCCTTACTGAAAGTAGAGATATGCGCTTCACTTTGGCCAGTGCGCAAATTACTTTTAAATTCCGTCCACTCTGAATATACAGAATCTCCACTTCTTCATTTATTCCTTTTTACTTTAATGAACTTTTCATTTATATGAACATTTAGCGTTTACTATCCCTTATAAGATGCAGCTGAGCCTGTCTGGAGCTGCTCCTCATTTCTCCCTATGTTTCCTGACCTCGGAGCTGGCGGATTTGACGGTCGGTTCTGTCCTTCATTCGTTGAAAACTTTCTGCTAAATCCCTAATCCCTTTCAGGGGTGGATTTGCATTTGTTACCGTGGGACCCAATTTTGTGCAGTTTTGGCACTGTGGACTCCAACAAATTGGAGTTTTATCCATATTCAACTACCCGAGTTCTTCCAACCACAAAACTTTACAAACAAACTTTGAGTTTCTCCTTTGAAATTCAAGGCTCGGCTGAAAGTTTGGTCTCTTCATTAGCAATATAGTTCCAGCCTGCCTTTTTAATTCTTTCAAACACTGTAATTTAAACTGAATTGACTTACAAGTGTTCAGTTCAGGGCTTTTTCTCCAAAAAAGACAACAATTCTTTACAATGTTCTTCTCCCTGCTTACCCAAACACTCAAACCACCATTATCTCCTATTGATCACCAGACTGCCAGGTAAATAAATCATTGGACTGCATGCTCTGAACTGTTATTGACTTGCCATTATTACTGCAAGTTTTTTGTCTTATTTATCCCTTGGAAGATAAAGTCTCTTCTACTGATTTGATTCTCATTTACCCGTATGAGGGCGATAAACGTGTGTACTTCCACCCGCCTCCATACCCTCCCCAAGGTTCCTCTCTTACTCCACAGAATCTTTATATCCACTTTTACTTCTTTTTTTTTTTTTTAACCTTGTCATCCAACAACTCACCCTCTTTTCTTTAGCCAGCTTGGCTTGTTATTATTGTTTGATTATCCTATGTGTCTGGACCGTGGAATCAGAATAATACAGTCCCAATGAGAAATACAACAAGAGGGAATTTCAAAAAATAAAATCCTTAATGTTCCTTAAATATTTTGCAAAGGATATTCTAAATGGAGGGAGCACAGGCTGTTGGCAATGCTCCTTTGAACTAATGCTGCTTATATATGCCAAGTTTTGCTTTGATCTTATTAATTCCAATCACAAACGAAGCACAGCTTTCACTCTGTTTTTTTTTTTTTTCCTGAAAAAGATCAAAATAGATCTTGTGTCCAGCAATTAAACAGTTTGTTTCTGAACTCCACAAAATTTAATATTCCATTTGAAATGCAAAGGTAGTAAACCTATTAATAGGGTATATATTAGCCATGATTTACCACAGAATCATAGACTCATAGAATGGTTTGGGTTGGGAGGGAACTTAAAGCCCATCCAGTGCCACCCCCTGCCCTGGGCAGGGACACCTCCCACCAGACCAGGTTGCCCAAAGCCCCGTCCAACCTGGCCTTTATGCTTTATGTTTTTGCTGAGCTTAAACATTTTGCAGTGACACATTTATGTGATTTTGACTTATTTAAACATTTCTGAAAAGTGAAAAGGCAGAACGACATTGCCCCTAGAAGAGAGGTGACGTGCAGTTCCACGCTTCCATCGATACAGTCTTCCATCAAAACGTTTCTGAAGTTTAAAAAAGAAATATAAAAAAATACAAAATAGAGTACTGCAATGCAGCTCTCCTTGCGTGTTATTTACCTACGCTTTACTTGAGTACTGAGTGTTTTGTGCAGCTACAGATACGGCATTATGGAAATGCTTTCATTAAAAACCCCACTTGGAAGAAGCCTTTCACCTGTGTGGGTTTTCCCAGGCAGCAGCCACGCACCAGCTCAGCCTCAGACCTCACAGCTACTGCTTTCATTGGGCTTTCCTTTAGAAAATAACGAGTTGAGCCCTTTGTAGGTAGTTAGAACATAAAATCGAAGCATGTTGGTTTACCTTACAGACTCAAAGCCAGAAGGGAATACTGGGTAATTTATTCCTATTCCCGTTACAGCACTATTCAGGGGCTGTAATTTTCCTTTTTTTTTCCAGAGCTTTTTGATAAGCTGAGCTAAAACACACCTGCTAAAAGTGTAACCATGCTTGATGTGAGTACCACAGGAGATGGAGCATCCACCCTGTTCCTCGGTGGCTTGTCCCAGCAGCTGGTTCAGCAGCAGTCGGGTACTTAGCAAGAAAACCACCCCCTTTACCTGGAGATCCTCTATCTGCTGCAATTGCTCTCAGGGACGGGGAAGGTGCTCTCTGCTTTGCACAGCTTGTCTTTAAAAAAAGCTTTTCTCAGATGGTGATGGCACAGTAGCAGGACCTGGGAGGAGCTGGGATGTTTTCTCAGAGAGTTTTGCAGGATTGTGCAGGAAAAGAAATAAGAATCTATGTCTCCTGCTTTCTTCCTGATGGGTACCAGACCTGCCTGGTTCCTGCTGCTCATCCTCACGTTCCTGCACCAAACGACTGCTGGCCGGGGGATGGCCATGGTGGAAACGTGTCCAGTAGCTCCAATTGCCTCCAGACCATCCTTCCCAGTCCAGGCTGGCAGCTCAGCCACCCTGATCAAAGAGCGTCTGCTCCAGGCTCTGCTTCTACCTTCTGATACACTCAACAACATGCCTTTATTCTCTACCAAAGATCAGCAAAAAAAAGTATTTGCTTTCTGTTTCTGTGTTTCATCTCGCTGCTGACTTTTATGGCATTCTCATAAAGCTTAAAAGCTCATCTTGTAGTGTAATCAAGCTAAAAAGTCATGTTATCACAACAATGTGATTGCTTATGCAATATGTTAGAGGCATTTTTAAAAAAACCCATATGTTCAGTCTGCTATAGAAGAGCAACAGGATGTTGTAAAGTTGATGCTTGTTGTTAAATCTGTCATAAACTATAATATTTTATTTAACTCCGAGTAAAACTCAGCTGACAAAAATACTTTATGGTTGCCTATTAATGTGAATAGGAGCCATGCATCATCACTAATGCAGGGAACAAATCATGTGGGCCAGCTGTTTAATAAGAAATATCTTTTGTGCTGGATTTATCTTTGCCATCTAGCCCAACAGCTTTATCTTGTGTAAAGGTTCTTCCCTTCTCTTGTTTCTACTGAATATTTGATGTCGCTGCTAAACGTATTAATTTCTGCTGAAGAGACAAGAAATATTTCCCTAAGTTTCTCCTGGTGTCAGAATGCAAATAAAGTAGCTAAAACTTACTGCGTGAAACCGCCAGTTCTATCAAATGTATCGGATAATGGGCCCTGAGAGCAGGCTGCTAGAAGTAAGGAGGTTCTTCCTTAGGGACCACCAGACTCAGCAGTTACATCCATACACACTCACACATAGATGTACATAACCATAGAGAAGGGCACTTACAGCACAGGAAGGGCTCCATTTTCAAGCTGTTATGTTTTACAAGAATGTAAATGTAAATTCCTACATCAGTGACTGCAGAGGAGCATCTGAATAGAAAACAGATGCGCATCCTGGTCTCCCCAATGGTGTCACCACCACCCCAGGTCAGCAAAGAGCAAGCACTCCCAGAGCGTTTTGAATTAAAATATGTGGGGGCTCAGCAGGACCCTGCACACTGAAACCCCCTCCAGAAAGTCGTGGTGATGCTTCATCCATCCAAACTTCTGACACCAGCAGCGTGTAGAGAAGCTTGGGCAGGACTGTCCCTAGGAAAGGAGATGAGAAGAACATGGACTCTCTGAACCGCCTTTTCCCGGCAGAAAACAACCAAGAAACGGGAATGGAAAACATTGTATTAAGCAGCTAATTTTGCCACAAAACTCAACGTGCTACATGATGCGGTCAGTGACTCACAAGTGTGATGCAGTGTGAAGAGAGGACTCACATGAGGGCCAGCACTAGCAAAGCCTCCTTCAGGGTAGGAGGAAGTGGAAGGAGGATGGGCTGGGAGAGGGCAACTGCTTGGGATGGAGGGGCATGCTCCACCAGCCCTCTTTACAGATTCCCCGTGTCTGCAGTAACCAGAAGTGCTTCTGCTCACAAATTTTCTTGCAGTGTGGAGTAAGTGGCACCTACTCCAGAGGCACCGTGGGGAGGATGAAGCTGGAAGATGCCCACAGAGCAGAGGGTGAGGACTCTCTTGTTGGCTGAGCAAGGATGCCAGAAACGGGGTGCCCCACGGCACACACGGGCTGGTTGTCACCGATGGGAGGTGAAGGAGGAGCAGATACCCACACTCACCAGTCAGAAACCACTAGGATCAAATAAATGAACCTGACAACTCCCATTTCTCCTTGGAGACTGGGAAAAGGTCGTTGAGCATTGGTTGCTCCGTCCTATTCGTGCTGCCGCAGCCAGGGAGCAGCAGGTCTTGTGATGTAAGTGCAACCCGTGGACGTCGCAAGCCAAAACCGGTGGGATTCATGCACATCTGAAGGGGAAGTAGCCTAGACAAGCACTCAGAGGACAGCTGAACATCTCTCCCTCCGGCGCTTGGTTGGCTCAGTACTCACAGCACGTACAATTTCTCTGGCCAGCACATCAGAAATAACCACAGTTTAACCCAGAAACAAACCAGGAGCTAAAAGGAGTGGTTCCTCTCGACCTCAAGGCCTGGTCTTTCATCTCAAGCTGTGTAATCTGGACACAATGATGTTCATTTATTATTATTCATGATATGATGCATAATGTCATACCAACGTGTCTTCAGCAGGCTGTAACAGAGAAAAGCAGATGGAAGCCAGAGATGTGCTAATTAAGCTCGATAATAGAAATGTTAATTAAAAAACCCTGAAGAGGAAAGGACATTCTGTAATCTCCCAGTGTTCTCAAGTGATGCAAAAATGTCCAGCTGGAAGAAGCAAAGTCTTGTAAGAAACTCTTTATCAAGAAGTGTAGTGACAGGAAAATGGGTAACAATTTTAAACTGAAAGCGGCAAGATTTAGGTTAGAACTCAGGAAGAAACTGTTTGCTGTGAGGGTGGTGAGAGCTTGGCCCAGGTTGCCCAGAGAAGCTGTGGCTG
>JAOXJM010000041.1:869715-879820 GCA_026413425.1 Tringa solitaria
CCCTGATCCAGAGTCCCTCCCCATCTCTCCTGAAGCCCCTTGAGGGACTGGAAGGTCTCCCCGGAGCCTTCTCTTCTCCAGGCTGGACCCCTCCAATTCTCTCAGCCATAGATGAGATGTCTCTGCTGGTCCCTGCTCTGCTCCCACCCTCGGCAGCCCCCAGGAATCAGCCCGTTCCACAGAGTCCCACTGGGACACCCGCTCAGGGGCAGCTTCCTTGGCAATGTCCTGGTGATGGCACGAGGAGCGTGGTGCCACCCTCGGGAACTGGGAAAAGGGACTTAATAAGCCTTGAGGTTCTTTCTTCACGGTCCCCTTGCTGCCTGCCGAGCAGTGCAGCTGATAGGTACAGGCTATTGCATTTCATTTTGCACACAGCAAATATATCTATTAATAATGCAGAACGTGAGCTCTGCTCACTCCGTGTTGTTCAACGAGCGTGGATGGATTCTGCACGGCAAGCCCAGGCTGCACCAGTGAAATACCTGCTGGTATTTCCATTCCCAGTGCCTGGAACGGGCTGAACAACTGCTCCACAGCCTGGAGGTGCTGGGGCTAAAATACCTATCCACGTTTGCCACCCAGAGCTGTTGGTATTTGAATTCCCTCTCCAATTAAATAAAGCACTCAAGCGTGCACTCAGCTCCGACTCTCAAGTAACAGCACCCAAAGCAATATCATTTTTCCACTTCAAAACGCACAGGACTTGAATTTCTAATAGCAGCAGCCAAGAACACAGCCTGCCCGCACGGCTGTGAGAGGGGGCAAAAAAAGGGGGTTTTCTCTCCTCTAGAGAACCGAAGGGCACCGGCTCTGCCCCTTGGGCTGAAACGCTGTTCTGCCTGGGGGGAAAATGTTAACTCTTGAAAGGGAGGCATTTTCCTCTTCCCCTCCGCCTTCCCCAGCCCCGCTGCCCCCGGCTACAGGCACAGAAGGGGAATCACAAGCCACGTACTGAAATCCTCTGCCACGGGAGCTCCTGGCACCACCAAGGCAAAGCCCCAGCAAGGCGGTTCCGGGGAAGGGGCTCCATCCAGCTCAGCCCTCCTGCTCCTCCTCCCTCAGCTCCGGCTGGAACCACCGCTTCCGAGAAAAAAACCTGGAGAGAAATCCCTGCCTGAGGAGACGAATCCTACAGCATGGTTACATCCACCCAATCAAAGCGTCAAAATAAGGTGGTTTTTCCCCCCCCCCAGGTTTATTTACTAAATCGTTTCACATTGGATGAAGTAGTTACAACGGTACTTACAGAGCGTTATCACAAGAGCAAACACCTGGAGAACACCAGTGAAGACGGAGAAGGCGGGTTACAGTTATTGTCCTGTTGAACTCAAACGCCACTTCTGTAAACAATAACAAAACCCCAACGTCGCTGCTAAAAAAGATGTACACGTAAAAACACCCTACAGACACAAAACTACACAGATGGGTTTATACTCCCAACCAAAGCACTCCAGGCAAGTCCGAGTACAACTTGGTATTCTCTGTACAATTATTAAATCCAGCTAAAAATTATAGATATCCTTGGGTTTAAAATACAGCACAGCGCATAAGGCAAAAAAATAGGAATTATCATCCAGTTCTTTGCGTTTCAGTTAAATATCAAGAATTTAAGGCAAGCTTGGACATTTTGCATTGTTTCATACAGTGGATGGGGACTTACAGATGGGAAATTCACAGAAGTAACAGGCTATCTCCCACAGAACGTCGGCGGCTCGTACCGCACGCTGGACACGTGTCCCTCTAGAAATTCCAACTAGAGATTCTGAGAGAAAAGCATTCCTAGGAGGAGACTGTCAAGCAGCTACAGATGAGTATCTTCATTAAAAACAGCCAGAAATTCAGGAACTGTATGTACACATATAAACTCATACCCATTTTAAAGTGCTTCACAGATAATTTTGAGTGATTAAGAAACAGAACTGGATGATAATTTAGAGTTGTGTGACATCTTATTTGAAGGTCCTTAATTTTTAAACCGCGAGACAGACATTACAATGAGAGTATTGTTCTTTAAATGCAGATTTACACTGACTGCTGTGTCTGATCTTCCCAGAACCCAGCACCTCAGTGACCGGGACAAGCAGCACCCAGAACAGAAACTGAGGATGTCGCCATTTGAAGTGATGGGATCCCGAGGTTGATAACACCATTCGATTCACTTCGAGCCAAACACTTGTGCAAATAACAGCAGTACATTTCATCAGGCGTTTTTCATGTTCTTCATACCATTCCTGCACACTAAAAAAATTGTTTATGCTGCTCTTTTCAAATTAGCAGTGCCACATTACACACTGTGGGTCAGCCTCTGTCACCAGATTCAACATCGCCACTGCCCAGGGAAAGAGAATAAAACAGTTTGTGATTTTAAGTGCTTTGACTTCCATAAATGAAAGAGGTTTCCATAAACACCGAATAACCCCGAGCTAGAGATTTTTTTCTGATGTACAAATGGTCAAAACGATTTCCATACATTAGTAAACAGTGTTCACCAGTAACTCCAGTCCGTGCTGTCTGTGAGCATCTTCATTCATGGAATCCTATCCTAGTTAAATTCTACAAGGTACGATACAGACTGGACTGCGTGGAGAGCCTTGTAACAATAAAAGGCATGAAATTCTCTTATGAGCAAGGAATTCTCGACTTTTTAATATTAGTTTAAGTGTCTTGATCTCAGCAACAACAAGCTCCTCCACGGCACCCCTGCGAAAGAGACCGAGAAGTAGAACAGCCCACCAGCCCCACACTGCCCCCCACGCACAAACACCCCACACCTACTTGTGTCCTACCCTGCAATAGCCCAGTCGGGCCGTTGGTGCTAGATATCCACAACGCTCAGGGGCTCAAACGCGCTGCCATGAATACGAGGACGCCGTTCATTTTCATTTGCTTTTAAAGCCCTGCCTCGTTCTACCAAATCTGAAGAATCCGCGCCGGATTTTACAATCTGTGCCAACACCTGTTATCTGTGAATGATGTTTCACGGTGAAAAACCCCCTCGTTTCCTCGCCTGTTTAAAATCTAACCCATAACTCA
The DNA here is from genome assembly GCA_026413425.1 of Tringa solitaria. Classification (NCBI taxonomy): domain Eukaryota; kingdom Metazoa; phylum Chordata; class Aves; order Charadriiformes; family Scolopacidae; genus Tringa; species Tringa solitaria. The sequence goes on from JAOXJM010000041.1 coordinate 872,752, forward strand.
TGGGAGAACAAGGACCAGCGTGGTTTGCCCGGCTGCAGCCAGCTCTGCAGGAGCTCAGGATAAATCAAGGACACTCGAAACCCTCCTCTTCGCATACTTATAAAGAAATGGCTTTTAAAGCAACTATTTCAAATATTATTGCACCTTCGAAAAATAATACTATATGGGCTTGAAAAACAAAGGGAAACAAACATTAATTTAACACGTTAAAACAAGGGGAAAATAACTCGGGAGGCAGAAAAACTCTTCAGTACCAGGCCTGGTGAGACACGCACAGACACCAAAACAGAAACTCAACATAACCACAATTCCTAGGTAAAAATCAGAAAACAAGCCAAAACATTCTAAACTAGCTAAAATTCGTATTTACTCAGTCATCTATTTTAAATAAGGTTCATAACCCAACAGCATCGCTTCCTATTTGCCTGCCCAAATTTTGGCTAAGCCTAGGGCCATCGCTATCCTCTCTCTCGAGATGGTGGTTAATCAGAGGAACCGACCTTCAGCGCCGGGCTCCACGCTCGCCCCGTGCTCCTCCGTCACTCAGCCGGTGTTACAGGCAGCACTGTCTGAACAGCCCCAGATGGGATCTCTCTACTCGCTCCCTACCCATGTATTTGTGAGAATAGGAACAACAAACGTAGACCTTCTGAAAAATAAAACAGTAACGTAACAAACGGAGAGCTCGGTTCAGGACACTGTGGTTTTCTTGACAGGTTCCATAGGCACGAATGCATCAAGCAAATAAGAAAGAAACCCTCTAGAGGCATGGAACCGCTCCTGCTGTCTGCGTAGGGCACTGCATCGGCAACAGCCGTGGCCCTAACTCCTACGTTTAGCACCATTGTGATAGCTGGACGCTCCCAGAAAGCGATCGCACATTCGTTTAAAAAAAGGGAGTTATCTGGAATATGGACACAAGCGCGCTGGGAGGAGGATGGGATGGGTTCATTGCTGAGCAGTTATTTTCTGACGTGCTACGGACGCTGCTGCGCACCTCCCGACGCAGGACTGCTGTCCTTTTCCCTCGCGTTACAACGGGAAACACACAGCAGAGCAGCGAGATTAAGTCATTTAATCTAGCGCTCGTTTATCCACAAAAAGAAAACACAAGGGGAAGTAAAAATCGCGATTTCTCTCCAGCGGATCTAAAAATTTCATTAAGAGGCAATAAATCTGCCTTGTAAATGTCTGTAAGTAGTTCCTAATTACCATCCCGGCCCTCCTACCAGCGAGCGGGTAACGAAGGAGAGTGTACAGGCAACATACGATGGTGTTTATTATTTACAAACCTTGAGATACAGAAACAAGGCAGCCCTTTAGTTACTGTTCATAAAAAAAAAAAAACAAACTTATGAAGCACTGGCATTTTCTGAATACGAAGACCCAACCAGACAACTCTCAGCAGCCCGTCCAGGCACACGCTGCAGTCACACACCGCTCACCCCACGCACGGTAAACTTCATGTTTCAGAGTAGGCAGGAGGAAGAGAGAAAAGCTCTAGAAAGGGTTAGACACACAGTAAGTTTTCTAACCATACCCCAGGCATGTCCAGTACTCTCTGAAATCCGCTGCCCTTAACAGGATGTTTTCTAAGCCCAGCTGGGAATAAGCTTTCTGTGCCTTCAAAGGCCCATTCTGAGAAGAAAACAAATCCTTCTTCGTTTCAATCCCAACTCCACCACATTCCTCCAGCTTCCCAGCTTCAGAAAACGCAGCTCGCGGTCTCCGCCAGCAGGGTTTATTTCCAAGCAGATTAAGCTCCACCTTTGCTCCATCAGGTCCGTAAAATCCTGCTGTTGGTCAAAGTGCAGTCAAACCAAAATTGCAGCGGCAGTACATCATGCCAGCGGAGTCCAGCCAGCTGTCTGAGATGGGGTCGTACTTCTGTACCGTGTTCAGGTAGGACGACCCCGAATGACCGCCGACGACATACAGGTAGTTATCAATTACAGCTGCACCAACTCCTGTGGGAAAGGGAAAAAAATAACTGCATGACCACCAAGTAGTAGTTTTGCTCCTAATTGGAGCCCCCGACCCAAAGGCTGAATAAGCAGGTTCTCACAGCCTCCTCCTTCCGACTGCCTTTAAAGAAAACAGGTGAAAACGGAGAGTGGTTCTCTGTTCAGGTCTTACAATCCCCTTTTTGACTCTTCTCTCACCCTTTCCTATGACAACCCAACGCTCTTCTGTCCCAATACTCCTTGGCAGGGAGACAGAAGAAAGGATGCACTACTGACTCTCAACATACAATGAAATACAGTAGAACAGTAACCACATAATTGCTGAAATTCGCTCAAAATTAATGAAAAAATACTCTACGGGATGGGGCTTTGAGTGACCTGGTCTAGTGGGAGGTGGGAGTGGAACTGGATGATCCTTAAGGTCCCTTCCACCCCAAACCATCCTGTGACTCTATTTCACAAAGCCAATTAAGTGATCTTTGGCTCAATTCACAAAGTACAGCGCTCTGCAGACAAATCACTGCAACTTCAATGCAGCCTCTGCCGGCTCCAACGGCAGCTTCTTTACGAAAGGATATTCTGAGGTAACTGCTGAGAGCCCTGCGTGTCCCCACCTGTTCTGGGTTCCTTCATGGGGCGACACACAGTCCACTGGTTTTGATGAGGATCGTATCTCTCAATGCTCGAGAGGTGAGACACACCGTTGTGTCCCCCTACGACAAAAATGAAGCCCAGCATGACGCCCACGCCAAAGTTTATCCGTTTATCGGCCATGGAAGCGACCGTCTCCCACGAGTTTTTGCTTGGATCGTAACGCTCCACGCTGCAAACAGAAAGAAACAACTTGTGAGGCTTGGATTCGGGTGACATTTGGATTTTCACTCCAGGAGAAATCTGCATTTGTCAGAGGTACATCTAGTTCTGCCCAGTGATATTACCACACATGGGAACAGCGTGGTAACACTTCAACAAAGAAGTGTCGAGCCCATGGAAAATTCTGCAGTGTGGTGGCTTTGCTCAGCCCACCGGCAGCACACAGGGGACCAAAGGCAGTGTTACCACCTCGGGAGCATCCGTCACATCCGAGAGCCCTTCGACAGCACAAAGCAGCTGAAGGCTCTCAACAGAGCGCTGCCAAAAAGCGGCTTTGACATATTTCATCCTGACGCAGCGACTGCAGTTCGGCCGCTTCTCTCATGTCCTCGTGCCACCGACCTGGATCTTCAGGTGACATAGTGAACCAAAGAGAGATTTCTCAAAGCTGGCTTCAGAACAGAAAGCTCTTTCAAGGACGACTGCTGCTATTTATAAAAAAAAAGAAACCAACTCATGAAAAACTGAACCCAACGCAGACCTGAAGTGTGTCTATTTGAGGAACACATCAAATCAAAAATTTCCTTGAGGTTTGCCTGAAAATAACAGGGAGCTAAAAAAAAAATAAATAATAAAATATGGTGAGCTAATCCCTTGGGAAAAGCAATAAAGAGGTTGCAGATCAAAACACTAAGGATAGAAGAGGCCTTCAGGATAAAATGGAAATGAATCATCACCATTATTTTCAATCACTGGAGCTGTACAGATGGCCAGTCATTAACACACTGGTGGCACGTAGCCATCCTCTGTCCAAAGCGTAGCTTTGGTAGCACAAGGGGAAGGAAAGAGGGGAAAAGAAAACCAGAAGCACTGCAGAGTTGGAGAAAAGGTGCTTAATTACCCAGCAGTCAGCTTCCTTCTCCTGCTGGCGTTTGTATGAGCCTCATGACTCTATGGCACGGCATATTACTCAATAATTAATAAAACCAAAATTATTCAATAAAAAGCAAATTAAATTTAAAAAGGCAAATAATGAAATATCGGATTCCAGTAACTACAGGAGCTGCTGGCAATTCCTTTCTGACTGAGGAAGACAGAAGATGTGGCACAAGGAGTAAGGCTACTGCAGAATTTTAATGCCATTAAGAGCTTCCCCTTTAAAGGTCCCAGCTTGATAAACACATTTCCTATTGCTCTGGTGATAAGTCTTTATTTTCCAAATGAAAACTACTTAGATACACTTTCCTATTTGGAAACTAATCCTTTGCTTCACAAACTGTTCTGTATAAAAATGTACCAAGAAGTACAATTAATAACTAGTGCAATGTTGTTAAACAACACTGCTAAGCCATCAATCCTCCCTTCCTATAAGCAAGATTTTCATTTTTGTTCTTTATTCAGCTATTTAGACTTGTAGGTTATTAATTTGCTTCCTGGAGGGACATATGGCTGATTTGTTCCCATTTTTATGGAGGAAAAAAAGAGAGCACAAATGATTTCTTTGCGTAACTAACTACCCCTGTCCATCCACACGGAACGATGTGGAACAGAACAATTAAAGAGCGTGCTGGTACCCGGAAACCTCCTTGTGAACGTAAGGTCTGAAGCAAACCCGCTTCTACCCAGGAGCCACACCAGTAGCCATCATCCTGAGCTTTATTATCACCATTAAGGCTACTTTAAGATTCCCCCCGATGTATATATTTATTTTGTGCATATTAAGCTCGTGAAAAATCCTATTCATTTCCAACTGGTGGTTTCAACGTTAAAGCTAATGGTGCATCTGGATATTTTGCAGGTTTGAGGCAGGGCTCCCGCAGCGCTGAGCGAGCTCTCCCGAGAGCTCAGCGACCGAGAGGCAGCACCAGGCACAGGAACATCACCCTGGGGCCGGGGCAACTAAACCCACACAACACTCATCTGCTGAGTTAGCCAGCAGGGGCATCTGCAGGGTTAGGTGTCTTGTACCACCTTCCTTTCTAATATGCATATATGTCTTTGTCTTTACTATTTTCCCTTAAAGGTTTTTTAAAAACCAAAAACCAACCCCAAACAAATGAGCTCTAAGCTGGAACCCATGAAGGTAAGTTATAATGAGGATGTCCCAGTTGAATTGTCAGAGTGATGCTGCAGAACAAGGATTAATGAGGCCCGCTGTGGGTTACCAGTCTATCTTAGAATGATTTTTAATTGGCTGCGGAACACCAAGCCTCACAGTGACTTTTGCCCGTTTCCACCTTCTGACACGGAGCCCCACGCACCAAAGCACGTACCTGTTCATATGGGCAGGGCCGTAACCCCCGATGGCGTAAATCATCCCATCCAAGACAGCCGCCGCGAAACAACTTCTGGTTTTGTTCATGGGGGCCACCAGCTGCCACTCCTTCACCTTGGGAATGTACTTCTCCACAGTTCGTAGGTAAGACTGCCCATCGTAGCCACCCAAGGCGTAGAGCTCTCCCGCCAGAACCACCACTCCCAGAGTACTCCGGCTCTCAAACATCCTCTCCAGGGACGTCCAAGTGTTGGTGTCCGGGTCCCAGCACTCCACCGAGTTCTCGTGCTTGCGGTAACTGATGCCTTGACACACGTGGGTCGCAATCCCTCCTACAACGTAGATTTTCTGGTCTAGGACGCATATTCCAAATTCATAGCGGGGAATGCTGAGAGGTGCCAGGCCTATCCAGGAGTCGTTCTGGGGAAAATACATTTCAACACTGAAACAGAAAAAAAACAAAAGACCAGGTGAGCAAATCTAACTTTCTGCAAAGTGCAAATGAACATCGAGGAACAGAATATTAAGATTATTTCATGTTCCACCTGATGTTTGCTGCTTCTTCCAATGGCCCAAACATAAGTTGAAATCAAACACTGTTCTAAAGAGTCAAGAACCATCCTACAGCGCGATGCAGCAGCTCAGCAAGGAGCCACGGCCCCACGCCCGAGACCTGGGCTGATGAATTTGGGAAGTGCAGACTGGGGAGGAGGCAGGACAACATCATGGGTAAGGCCAGGGGAGACAATAAATACAGTCCTGATGGCACAGCAGCTTCTGGAGGCAGGCTGTGATTGGGCTGAGCTAAAAATACAAAGCAAAGGGATGGGAAGGGTAAACCGGGGAAAAAAATAAAAACCACACACACACACAAAAAAAAGTCAGAACAGCCACAGAGAAGGGAGAGAAAAGGAGAATTAGAGAGAGGGAAGCACATGTCTATATATACACGTATAAATACACAGTCAGAAAGTATAATTGGTAGTTTTATAAATACATACTTTACATGCACCATACAATTTAAATGAAGCGTCAAAGCAGAACAAACTAATTTGAAAAATCTGTTTTCAAAACACTGCTTATTTGCATTTTCTTTTAATTATTCTCAGTGCTAAAATATGGGGGGGTCTGGCCTATCACATATAACACCTAGTCAATCTAGCTAAATCGTTTAGTTACTAAGTTACTTAAATAATTTAAAAGAATATCTAGTACACAGGAAAGGCTAAGCACACATATATCTGCAGACCCACGCACGGTTTAACTACCATTTCTGGAAACTACCATTTCTAATTAAACCCAGCCACAGCAGTATGGGGAAGTAAGCTATTTTTCTCTCTATTCCGTTAGCCTCAGTGATGTGCTCCAGTAGCTGAAGAGCAGGTTCATTTTCAAAACCAGACAAAGAAAGATGGGCACTTGCTGCTTGTGCCAGCACGGACACAGAGACCTGCTCAGCACGGAGCCTAAAGCCATGACTACGTTATGATCAAGAACCTGACACTGCTAAGAATTACCTCTTTGCCCTTCTCTGATTAAGTCTACTTTAATTCAAAAGACTTTTCAGTTATCAGGAAGAGTGTTTGTCATACATTAGGTTAAATTTTACGATTTTATTGTCTGGAATAACAATAAATTGGGGAAAAAAACATGCAAAATGAAAAGACCTGCCCCATTCCTGAAGGGGTTCAAGGCCAGGCTGGAGGGGGCTTTGAACAACCTGGTCTGGTGGGAGGTGTCCCTGCACAGGGCAGGGGGGTTGGAACTAGATAATCTTTAAGGTCCATTCCAAGCCAAACCATTCTGTGATTCTGCTTGCCACAGGGAGGGAGAAAAAGCTTAATTGCTGTGGGGATTCAATAGCTGTGTGAATGGTTCATATCCTGTAAGAAGTAAGAGACCTGTGAAAATTGCTGACGGTGTGTCAAATTGTTGGCTTATGGTTTCCTGTGTGTTCTTGCCTATGTTCTCTATGGGTGTCATGCGTATGATTCTTCAGTTCACAACAATGTAGATT
>JAOXJM010000041.1:946357-962299 GCA_026413425.1 Tringa solitaria
GGGGACGGCGTTCGCCGTCCCCGGTCCCTCCCCTCCGTCCATCGCGGCGGCTCCCGCGGGTGTTTCAAGCGGCGGCGCTGAGAGAAAATGGAGGACGCTGCCCCTCGGCGGGCGTTACCTCAGGGCGGGCGGGCGCGGCGGGGCGCGGGGGTGCCCTGAGGAGGGGAGGATGAGCGGCGGGCGGCAGCGCACTTTACCTCAGGCTTGGCGGGTGGCGAGCGGGAAGACCACCGCCGCCACCGCCACCACCACCACCACCACGAAGAAGGAGGAGGATGAAGAAGATGATGACGACCTGCTCTTGGCGGCGGCGGCCGCCGCGGCGGACCCCAGCCCGGCGGGGGGTTTCTGCAGGGCGGCGGGCTCCATTTGGATCTACCCCACCAACTACCCGGTGCGGGGCTACCAGCTGCGGATGGCCCGAGCCGCTCTGCTGGCCAACACGCTGATCTGCTTGCCCACCGGGCTGGGTAAGACCTTCGTGGCCGCCGTCGTCATGTACAACTTCTACCGCTGGTTCCCCTCCGGCAAAGTCCTCTTCCTCGCCCCCACCAAGCCGTTGGTGGCCCAGCAGATGGAGGCCTGTGCCCGCGTTATGGGCATCCCGGCCCGGCACATGGCGGAGATGACAGGTAGGAACGGGGAGCTCGGGGGGTCGCCTCAGGTGTTCGCCATTGAGGCTGCTTGGCTTAAGCCGGGTGAAAAGCCGCTTTGGAAGAAAGAAAAGAGTCTTTTTTTCTTATTTTTTTTAGGGTGGGAAGCTTTTAAGGCGTTAACTTTAAGTTTTGCAGTAGTTAAAATGCCAGGTGACCGCTCTGAAGGGTGGTGGAGCACTCAGAGGTGTTTTCTGGAGCTCTGGGGTGCAGCCCACGGAGCCTCGGGGCTTCCGCACGGAGCTTTGGACGTCTGCACAGAAAATATACTCTGTACGGAACTCAAGACAAAGGATTATGTTTTTTTTTTCCCCTCTTTTTTTTTCTAACCTCATGAACTGCTTTCTGAGTAACAGCCTTAACGACCAGCTCCCTTACCTGTCCTTAAGCGCAGGCCTCTCTCGGAGGGGGCATGGGGCTGGGGGAAGGCCCATCATGAGCTTTCTCACCACTTTATTCCACAGTTCTGGATATAATGTTTTAATGCAAAACATTTTCCTACTCATTGTATTCGCCTCTTCTTCCTGAAAATGGGAATAGCATCAAGGTGTGTGCCATTCTAAAAGGCACACGTTTCCCAAAGCCAACCAGCCCTGTCAGCCTTCTGCTGTCACTCTCACGTCACGGTGTTCTCTAACAGTTTGCTAATGTTATTTCTTCAATTTTCAGGGGGAACCCAAGCCCTCAGTCGGAGGGAACTGTGGACGACCAAGAGAGTCTTTTTCCTTACGCCTCAAATAATGGTGAATGATCTTTCCCGTGGGACGTGTCCTGCTGTGGAGATTAAATGTCTGGTTATTGATGAAGCCCACAAAGCCCTTGGAAATCACGCCTACTGTCAGGTAATGCTGGAGTCACCCTGCTCTTGTCTCACGATTGCAAAAAAACCTCCTCCCAAATCACTTACAGGATCTCCATAAAGTGTCACTGTCACGTTCTTAGCTGTGTTTGAAAGATCAAACAGTCCTCTGCATCATCAGTGCCTTGATTTTAAGTAAAACCTGTAGTAAAACTTGCTGACCTGGGAACTGTTTTTATTGTCTGAATAAAATTGTAACTTTTGTTTCAAAATATTTTTCTGACTGCTGTAAATAAAAAGTCACTTGTTTCTTTTGGGTGTGGTTGTCTTTGCAGGTGTTCTCTGGTGTGTTTGTGCTGTGTTGGAATAGCTCTTAAATAGGGCAGGCATTTTTTTCATAAGAAAGTGCAGCTTTTTTAAGTAAAGTTCTTGGTAAAATGAGTTCCAATTTTAAAAAGAAATCTTGATTTTGTAAGGATTAGAAAAGTTTGTTGGGGTATCGTGGCTTAACCTCATAGCAATAGGTGACATAAAAGAAAGTTAGTTTTATATACTGGAGAAATGGACTGAATACATGTGGAGTTGTGTATAGATCCTGGTTCCCATTTGGATTTAGATATACTCTTGTTAGAATATTTTGTTAAGCTCTTTCTGCTTAATGGATATTTTCATCAATATAGTTTGTGTCAGCAAATTATCTCCCTTAAGGATGTTAACGGGCTCTTTCCTGTTCTTAGGTTGTAAGGGAACTAAGCAAATATACAGATCAATTTCGGATCTTGGCCCTGAGTGCCACACCAGGCAGCGATACAAAGGTGAGCCAAACCTACTTGTGTGGTTGGAATAATAAAGTTTCGGTAGAAGCTGTGTTTAATAGCATTCGATGCAGTTTGAGCAGTGCACAGGATACTGAAGTCTAGTAGAATGCCACAGAAAAACTGAACCGGTCCATTAGCTGGGGAGGGTTTGTCTTTTTCGTGCTCTAGACTTTGTGTGATTTATTTCCTGAGCTTTCTAAAAGGAAGTAATACCTGCTGGTTTTTGAGAGTACAAACCCACTTGACCCAAAAAGAATATACTGTCAATGCACAATGGCTTTCATATTCTGTTCAGTGTGCTGTCTTGGGTTAATATAATTCCTGCTGATGTTTGCAGTCTGAGGCAGATGGACAGCCAGGTTTGGTGTAAGCCCCTCGCTCCAGGTTACTTCTCAGCAGGGATTTCATGGTGCACCCCAAAAAAAAGCCCAAGGCAGAGCTCTGTCACTCCAGCCCTGGTGCAGTAGCACCCTTTTTGCATTCAGGGACTTACCATAGTGACTACATGCTAATTGAGATCTTTATGTGGAGAGTCTTTCATTTTTCATCTATAGTTAGTAGGTACCTTTTCCTTTCAATTATATTCAAGGCCTGCTAAAATACAGAGATAATGCAAGTGAATATCACATGAAAATAACTATCAGAGTGTTAATGACCAAATACGTTCTTTTTTGTGGCTTCTCAACCAGGCCGTGCAGCAAGTTATTTCCAACTTACTCATTGCTCAGATAGAACTATGCGCTGAAGATTCTCCGGAGATTCAGCCTTATTCGCACGAGCGACAAGTGGAGAAAATTGTTGTTCCACTGGGTGAAGAGTTGGTAGAATTTCAGAATGCTTACATCCAGGTGAGTTGTTGCATTTCCTTGTTGTTAAAGGGACAGTGTCACTGAATATGTAATCTCCCTATTCTAACATCAGTGTCTAGACTGGCAATAACTTATAAATGTAACACTTTTTTGCAATTAACTTTGCCTTTGGGGCAAGGAGAGAAACATGGTTTCAACAGCAGCTGCTGTTTCACCTTGCACCAGTGACACCTGTTTCCTTGCAATAGCTTAAAAAGCTCTGATGGAAAACTTATAATTTAGTTATCTCATCCTCTTTCAGGAGTCCTTGCAAAATTGACATGAGACCTAAACTGAGGGCGTCTTAATTTGGCTGAATTTAGTAGTATTAAGATGTTGAGAATGACCATGCTTGTGTGGTCCAGGTTATTGTCAGCCTTACGAAAACTGTCTATTGGCTGAAGCTTTTTCTCTGATTAAGAAGATTCTTTAGAGCTTTAAGTCATCTGTAAGTGTACTTAGTTCTCTTTGGTGTCTTTCTTTGGTTTGTTTGGTTTGGTTGTTTGATTTCTTTTTTTTTTTTTTTATTTTTCTCTTGAGAGCTTTTTTCTTCTCTTTTTTACCAGTAGGCAATGCCCAAATAGAGGAGAGGTTGGCAGGGAGCAGAACCATTAGCCAGTCAGTGATGACTCAGTGGTCTGTGTTGTCTCTGCAAGGTACTGGGAGACAAGTGGTATTGCATAAGATACTGCTTTGAAAAGTTTGAAGTGTGTATCTTTTTCTTTTTTTGGTAAGAGACACAGAATTATAGGATTAGTTTAGTATCAGACTGTTGGCCTTGGAGTATGCTTTTGCTTAAAGCTGAATGGTTTTGGTGTTTATGTGAAGGCCACTGGAAGGCAAACTTGTTCGTTCATTTTCTAGATTGAATTGGGTCACCTGTTTCCAGTCCAGTAACCTGAGTGTGTATGTATATGAGGAAGTTTCACTGATGAGCTAGCAAGAACTTTAAAGATAGTTTTGCATCGCTACAGGTGCCTCTGGATGCTCCTGTTGAGCGCAGGGATTTAGTTTGAGGTGTTTCTCTTGAGACTGAAGCTGCAATAGGCAGGTAGGTTTGGCTAATCTGGTGCAATTGAGGAATATAGACAATCCTGGACTAAACTGTCACTGCGCCTTCAGTGGTTTCTGTTTCCCCTCTTTAGCTGGTATTTGCATTTGTATTGCTGGTGCTTTACTTAGAAAATGGGACGTGTAGCAGCTTGTGACCTCTGCTGATCCCCTTCAAAGGAAAGATGGCAAAAGGACTCATTGTGTCTGTGACAGAAATGAAAGCCAGGTGTACTCTGCACAATAAAATCATTATCTTTAATTTGGACAAACAGTAACAGTAAACAAGACGACATTTCAGTGAAAATGAAGGACAGTGTAAAACAGCACAACGCAACAATGCCGGCAAAATTCTGTTTATATTTGTATACATACAATAAGCAAGGCCCTGAGTATCACAATAGCTGGAATAAACTTTTTAGGCACTAATGCTTGTTCGAAAAATACACAGTATGCAGGACAACATTTATCTGTTAAGGCTACATCATGTAATATACCAAAAATATGGGTGAATTCCATTTTTTTTTACCTCCTTTGAAGAGTGGAAATCAAATAACTTCAAATTAAAAATGAAAATCCATTAATTAATGGCTTACAAAGTAGAGCCACAGATGGATAATAAATTCCCTATCCTGGGAGTAGGAGTTAGGTAATGAAGCTTGAGGTAATGTTTTCAAGCCTTCCCAAGTGATGTATCTGAGGAGTAGTAATGTCTCCCTGGCATTCGCTGGTCTAACTGGGAAGGAAAGTTTATTGTGTGTCAGTGAAAACCCACAAATCTTTGTGGCTGTGCTTGTGAGCACAGAGGCTGGTAGGATGTTCCATAGCCATAAAGTGTATCTTCAAACTCCAGGTTAATGGGTTCTTTCTCAGCAGCAGAAGCTAACGTAAGTCAAAATAAATACTATCTTGGAATTCACAGTTTTACATAGAACACCACTGAACACTTTGCTGCAGTTAGGATATCAGCACAGTCAGATAAATACCGTGTTTTTATACGTCAGTAACAAGAGTGTTTCTAGAACATACCCACAAGTAGCTGAGTCACAGAAGTATTTAGGTGCAGGTGGCCTATGGAAAGAGACAAGATGCTTCTCGCAATAGACGTTTAAAATATGAAGTATGTACAAACTGGTACTTTATGGTGAGAGGACTGAACTGCTTCCAATAGCTATCTGACATCTGTTGTGCTAAAGAATTAAAAATAATTCCCATAACTGGCAAAAGCAATCAAATTGCAGAAAGTTCTTTACTTTGCCATAAAATCACGTCAAAGGCAAAAACTGTTTTTGTTTGCTCTGATAAAAATCTTGGAGGGGTGTGAGGGCAAAACAGAACCTGATATTTAATGCCTCCCTGGGCCCTCAACTCTGATCTTTAAAAGTTTTTAATATTTTCCATTAATTTGTTAGCTTCCACTGGCTGGCATTTCCAACAATCTGAGGAAATGTTAAAAATAAATAAAAGATCAAACAAGAAACAATTGAACACATTGAAAAGGATGTGTGAGTGTCTTTCCCTGGCTCTGATCCTGTGCCGTGAAGAGGCTGAGGGGGGTCAGAGACGTGAGAGGTGCCTTCATGGGCTCGTTCTGTTCAGAAATACTGGGGTGTGCATCTAAACGGGCACAGCAGGCAAAGGGCTTCCCAGCCGGGGCCAAAACTGGCGCAAGCGGTTCTGCTGTCACCTGCCAAACCAGATGGGACGGCTTTCTGGTTGGAGTGAGAAAGACCCCAAACCCACAGTCTTTTTTGGGATTCCTCCCCACCAGTGTAACATCCCATTAACGGGTGGCGACACAAGTGTCTGTGCGGGGGAGCTGAGTGGGCAGGGATAGCATTCCCAAGGGGAAAGCGAGGATTGCTTTTGCTGGTTGGTTGGTTGGTTTTTTTTCCTCCCCACAAAGACTATCAGTTTGTATTTAAACAAAGCCTTTTCTCTCTCTCTCTCTCTCTTTTTTTCTTTTTCTTTTCCTTTTCTTTTCCTTTCCCCCCTCCTCCTTGCTGCCTGCCCGAGGAGCCTGTGTGGCAGCCTCCATCAGAGAGCGCCTCGGGCACGCTTAAGCCCCCGATCCTGCTGCTCGCCCAGAGGTTTGAGGTTATGCCTAAGGTCAGTTTTGTGCAGCAGAGAGCCTTGGGGAACCAGGAGCCTTCAAGTTCTTGAGACCTGTACATCTGTTCAGCCAGAAGTACTCCCTAAATCCGTTTTGTTTGCCAATTCATGTGACTGTAAACGAGCAGACACTGGCTCGGGGTGCTGTTCTGTTTGTTGTGACTGAGTAACACAAAAGCGCTGCTTAAAGCCTAAATCCTAAATCATATAATCAATAAATAACTCTGATGATATAATTAATGAAATTTTATGTAAAAAGACCTTTACTTCTTTAAGCATTAAGATAAAGCTCTACCATCATATCTGTAGGGGGAGACATTGGGAAGGGATTTCTGAGAGCAGGACCGATTGCTACCCCGATTCTAAAGTGCAGTGGGTGCTCCGTAGCACACAGCGAAGCGGGGGGGCTGCGTTGGGACCCCCTGATGCACAGAGAGCAGCGTGGGCTTCTCCTGGTCACTGCCTGCTGGACTAGCAGTTCTCTACTTCAGGAATTATCATATGGATAAGGGTAAAAGAAACGAACCGTAACAGGGAAAATTAGATCTTAGGAAGAAAAATTCTCACAGTGAGGGTGGTCAAATACTGGAACGGGGGCCTGGAGGGGTTATGGGCTCCCAGTCCCTGGAGGTGCTCCAAATCCAGCGGTGTGAGGCCCTGAGCAGCCCACTCTGCCAGCGGAGCCGGGCCAGGAGACTGCCAGAGGCCACTCCTCGCTGAAACCTCCTTCTGTGATTCTGTGAAATATTCCTATCATTTATAACGTGAGTAGTGTGGTGCTGCTGGACCAGTGTAGCAGTACTGAACAAATTACTTAGTTCAGCTGCAGTGTTTAACATTCATCAAAGTTATAAGATGAAATTGTTCAGAAAGCTGGAGAGATAAGAATAACCACTTTCTATTTAGAAATGCCAAATATGGTTGTGGGGTTACTATGAGTGTGTGATTAAGGTAACCTGTAACTTTTGCTATCCAAACTTCAGTGAGCATTAGGACTGTTCTGCCTTCTTGGTCTCAGCCCAAGGTTAGAAGTACTTTGGTTGGGTGCTTTTTTGAGGTAATCTTACAGATCTCTGCTCCGCAGATGACGGCAGTCAGCATTGGCCTAGTCCTACTCCTTGGTTTAATCCCAGTGCTCTAAATCTGGTAGTTCTCTCCAGAGATTAAGTCCTGAACATTCTTTTTCTGCAGCACAGCCTGCGTGTGTGAGGTGGCCCTAAGGGGTGTCCCACTGAGAGCCCCCACAGGGCTGTGTGTGGCTGCTGCAGCGCTGGGTGCCCAGGGCAGGGGCTCTGGGAGCTCCCCTGGGACCCTCCCAGGCCACGAGCAGTCTAGAGGTGCTAATGAGTGGACAAGGAGAGAGCTCTCTGTCTCCCTTATCTTGTAAAGGGAAGGGGAACTTAACTTTTAAAGTGCTAAAAATCTCCGTAAAAATTGTGTAAAAACTGTAAAAGTTGACATAGGAAGCAGAGTACGTTTCAGGTGGTGCCTCTGATCATGGAGTTGGAGGGATTGCCTTGCTAAACTGGCTCACAGCCACAATCCTAACATCTGTGAGGGTTTGTTGTGCAGCCTTACGGGATTCACCTGTGAATGGGAACTGGTTCTTGTGGCTGAGGAGCATCAGCAGTGGGAGGTTACGGCCTCTGGAGGAACCAGATCTCGTTGTGGCGGTTGGCGGCAGCGGGGTTGGTGTACCCAGCAATGATGAACGTATCCTGCAAACACAGCTCGGGGCTCTCCAGGATTTCCGCCAGCAGGTTTATTTCTCTCATTATAGAGTCTTCATTGGTGATTCCTCTGAAGCTCCTGGAACAATCAATTTCATACCAAGTTCTTTTGAAAATCCATTTTTTTTTCCCCCCAGAGCTTAGAAATGCCTTCTCCTAAATTATTTAGTCATGTTTTGCACATGGCTACCTGACTGTGATCTCAAACACCTTAACGGTTTTTCCTGAGCGTTTTTGGTGACATGTCAGACACAGAACAGTCTGTGTTTTGAGATGCTGTTGTATCTCACATTTACAGATGCATCGTTTTCCCAAGTAAGCTGGTAACCGTTATTTCCTGAATATCCCAGTCTCATAAAGCAAAAGGCAACTTCTAACAATTACTGAAAATCAAGTTTTAGTGTTTGTTAGCTTTTTAGAACTCAATTTAAAAGATGTAACGTGCCCAAATTGAAAACAGCATCTTTTTACAGATTTTACTGGGATAAAGTTACAATCTCTCTCTTACCTACTATAAACAATAGTAGAAGGCCATTCTTCAATGACTATGTCGGAGTCAAAGGGGTGCGGTGGCTCGTCCTGCAGCAGCTCAGGCAGGTAGTACGCTACTGTCACTGCCTGCGTCATCTCCGACTGAGCTTCGTTCGTGTGCACTATGGTCACAATGGGTATCGTTATCCCCAAGTACAGGCCTGAGGAGACATACGAGACTTTTAGAAGATATAAAAGCAGGTCTCCATGGGGTGCTTGTCTTCTGAACTCATGCTGAGTAACAGAAAGTAAGTACCACGGGGCGACAGGAGTGTCATTATTGAAAGCAATTAGTAGGATCCAGTTTTAGAAGAAGGGGCTGTATATTCCAAGTGGAAGTAGCATTTTATTATGGCTTGTAGCTTGTGTGTGTGTATTTCTATATCTAAATCCTACACATGCAAATATTGTGCATGTGTCTCTAAAATACGGGTTTTGGTGAGCTCCCTCATCTTCGGGTAGGGCAAGGAGTTTGACTTCTTTCCCCATGTTGATCTTGTAAACCGACCTTCTGACATGTTTTAAATATTTGGGAACAAAGAATGTAGGCAAGATAAAGGGCTGCACTGGGAATCCATTTAGGGTTTGCTGTTATCAAACACATTGCTATGTTTTTGCAATGTTCTAGGAAAAGGCTGACTGTTTTGACTGTGCCGGTAGCAGTGATGGCTGGGAGTGGGAACTTTGCTCCTGTACACATTTGGAACCCAAACTGCACTGTTCTGGAGCCAAAATTCCTTATAATTACTTTAACCGTGTTAAAGCATTAAAAAAAAGGGGGAGAGTGTGGAAAATACCTGATTAAGGAAAAGCTTTAATGATCAATGTTTCTAGTTTCTTGGAAAGAAAATGAGGGGTTGAGTTGATTACAACACGTGTGCTATTACAGAACAAAGCTCTGGGCATTGCAATATTTTTTTAATCAACTGGAGAATTAAAAAATGAGAACCGATGACTGGAAGTGGAAAGCAGATTAAACTGGACTGGAAACGAGGTGCGCGTTTTTCATGCAGGCAGAAGCTAGCGAGGACATGGTGGACCTGCCATTATTTTAAAGTACTTGAGTTAAAACTGGATTATCTTTCTGGAAAATATGCTTCAGCCACACAAATTTTTGGTGTGCGTTCAGATACGCACAACTTGAGTATCATGAACTCAAACCAAAGAGACAAAACATCCTGGTCTCTCTTGGCATTACACTCTGAATCGGTTCCTGGAACAGGCGATTCCAGTACTGCTGTGAGAACTAAACTACTAAAATTCTGTAACAAAAGCCTAATTTATAGCTGACAGCCGAGAAACCAGCCAGCATCTGATTCCAGGCAGCTGTAATGGTCACAGTGACCTTGGAAGCAGCGATGGCTTCCCGCAGATGTTCTGCTCCAGCCTGTGTGCAGGGGGAGCAGCACGTGGGCTTAGGCTCTGCTGAAAGGCTGCACTGCAGGAAAATCTCCCTGTGGACAGGGTGGAGGATTTGGGAAAAGCTAATAAAACTATCTCCCCAGTTAGGACAAGCTAGTGCATAAAGTTCTAAATTTAATGTAGAATTGTGGTATTAATTACCTGAGGAATTCTGCTCACAAATGTACCTCATAAGCTTCATGAATCCAAGGCATATGCTCTGTTCATACTGTTTTTCTTTCATTTTTATACAAGCCCATTTGGCTTTTCCATACTGACGTTTTTCATAAAGCAGGTCTCCAAGCTGCAAACACAGTAAGATAATAATTTTGTATTTTAAGTTAATCACCTAAAAAACCCAAGCAAACAAATGAAAGTCAAACAGTATTTGTTGTGTACAAACGGCATAGGTTGTATTTGTATACAACAAATACATATTCTGCAGTGTTACTTGTGGCATAAGGAAATCAACCCTGTTACGTGTATGACCAGGAGAAGAGCAAGCATGAGCAGTGATTTTAAGTCTCAGTGTCAGCTCTGCCTCAGTGCATTCTGTTTAATGCTTCCTTCACATGTGCTTCATTTCAAGGTCCAAGCCTCTAGAAAGTAGATATCCAAGCCCAGTGCAGCGTCTGCATCTTACTGAGTACAGGAATAATTGCATCTTTTTCAATTGTCAGTGAAAAAATCTTGAAAGGAACGTGTGAATTGTAATCCTTCCAAATATAGATCAAGAAGGGGTACACTGCTGATCTTGGACCAAAGTTCATTCCAGCAGACCTCTAGGTCGTTCTCTTTAACGTCAGGAACTGTCATCTCTTGCACTTGCAGCATTAAACGTTTAGTTGCAAGTAACACTCAATAACATTTTTTTATCTGCAGTTATTAGAGTAGCACTGCGAAATTGCTTTCAGGCATTTAATTGCAACAGAAATAGTCAGGAGTCTCAAACTGTTTGGATGAAATACACTCATTCAAATTGTGGTATTTATAAATTTGAATTACATAGATCTATTTATAAGAAATGTAACAAGAATTCTTCATGCATGGTTTATAACGATTCTCTTGATTTGTCATGTATTTAAGATGAGATGCTCGTTTGCACATTTCCTGAGCTGCAAACAATTTGCTGGATGTCAATTTCAGTTCCTCATTAGAGGATGAGATGGGTTTGAGGAGACGGGTTTGCAAATCGCTGCTTTGTTTGGTAATGACCCGTGATGCGAAAGTACCTTTCATTTCAGATATTTATCTCTTTCAAGTAGCCTTTGCTAAGGTTCTATTAATGTGATCGTGTAAAGAAGCAAATGCATTGATTTAAATGAAGAAAATACGTATTTTATTTCAAATGTCAAAATATAAGGGGGTTTTGTTAAATTAATTCTAAAAGGTCACAGACACTGTAATTCCTGGCCATCTTCTGACTCTCCTGATAGTTTCTACCTTACAAAAAAGAAAAATTCACGCATGTAAAAATGGTGAGATGCTAAACATGAGATGCAGTTATGCAGTCCTAACGCTTTGCACTTACGATGGCAAAATTCCTAGTTTGTTAAAATAATTTTATAAAGAACCATGTTTTTATGATCTTGGTCAGAGCACTGAAAACGCTGCTACAGCTCGGCCGGGGAGGGATCCGTACCTTTTCTTTGCGCTGGATGAGGGTGAAGGGGACGGTCTGTCTCTCCTGGGGACTGTTGTTCCGCGTCAGCTGCTGGATGGGCTCGGCCATGTCTGCAAGAAAATAACACGTCGCCAGTGTTAGAGGTGAAGCTGGAGAAATGAGAATGAAACGTGGCATTCTGTTGTCTCCTAGTTAAACTTCTGGCGACTTCGCGTCTGTAACGAGTTTGGTTTGTGCTTCAGTATTAATAGGAAAGCTTAAGGGGCTTCTGTCTCTGTGCAGCTGACGTTGCAGATTCCAGCTCTTGTTCACAGAAATACTAGTGTGGAAATTTTGTCACTTTCAAGCAGCGTTTGATGTCTGATATTCTACAGCGCTCCATGTTACGCTCGTGTCAGTGCTACTGGTTAGGCAGGACACGTGCTGGGTGTGCGGCCCGTGTTGGCTCTCGGCGGCGGCAGTGCCTGAGCCCCTGGTGACCAGTGCTGGCCACGCACTGGTGTCCTGGCTCTGCCGGTGCTGCTGCCCTGCTGCCACGCTGCTTTCCTCCCAGTTCCCTCCCAGTTGCAGTCACTGGCAGCGTTAGGGCTGAGACTGGTGGGAGCACGATCCGGCTGCGGTGTCTGTACCTCACATACAGGGAGCTCCTCTACATGCAAAGTGCAGTTCTGGGTCTTAAGTGAATTGCAAAATAGTTACTTTTTTTTTTTTTTTTTTTAATGCAAGGCCTCCCAGTAAGACCTCGTAGGAGGGCAGGATTTCAAAACAGAAGGCAAACAAACATCTTCATTATGGAGTGGAAGAGAATATGACCTTTTGTTTGTAGGCTCAGGAGATGTCACAGAACAGGACACACACGGGCTGTGTCAGCAGCCAGCCCCTCAAGGGAGGTGGCTCTTCTCTCCAGTGCCCATGAAGCTGTGTTTCCCGTGCTGTGCCTGGTTTGGGGCTTCGTGGTACAGCTGATGAACTGGAGATAACTGGGTGGAAGGCCACCTGCCTGGCCAGGACAGGGTGAAATGCACAAGGGGCTGGAGAACCCCACGTGCTCGGGCTGGAGGGGGGAAAGCAAAGGTGGGGTATGGAGGGGGGATCGAAGTCCAGAAAGTACAGATGAGGGAGGAGAAAAGTGTACTGTTTAGTTAAAGAAATATAAGATGAGGAAACTTAAAATTCTCCAGTGTATACTTCACTGAAGAACTGTATCTTAAGATGACATGTAATTGTTTAACAAAGAAATCAGAACATTGTGTTAATTTAACACAATTGCTTTTTGTTGCATACTAGTTTTGTCTGATTAGATACCAAATATATCAGATTGAAGGGTTTGTTTCAGTTTGGAAGGGACAGAAAACTGTTCACTTAAATATTAACATTCTAGCAAAACTGGAAGGTAATTTATATGAAGGTGGGAGTAGAGCAAAGTCTCAGTGTTCTGGTTCCGTTACATCTGGCAGAAAGAAATACGGTGGTTCAACGCTCTCAACTAGTCATAGTTACCAGAAAGCACTAGTATTGATTAAGTGGAACAAACACCTTACGTGACTAACAGAGACACACTGTGTGTTTACATGCCTTTTGTTTGCTGCTGCCTGTGGTCTCACCCTTTGGCAGAGAGAGGGCTCTGAGCACAGTCTAACACGTGTCATCACTTATCTGAGCTCTCGCACACTTTGGTGGCAGATCATTATGTGAAGGAGAGTGTTAATACTTGGCTGTTGAAGAACTGTGAACACCTACATGCTCGCTTACCTACACCGAGTTGGAACTGTAATGTGCATTTGTGGGATTCTCACATTTGCAAGAGATTAAATAGTGAACCTATTCTCAGTCTTTAGATGTAGTGACCCCAGCCATCATCCAGTCCGTATTGATCATTCCACTTCCCAGCCAAGCTCAAATGGATGAAAGGAGCAAATATATTACACTTGCATGTATAACACTAACATATGCTAGTATTTCTGTTCTGCTTTAGTTTTGTCATTTAAATATGGTTGAATTAGGCGTATTTGCAACTATGGTTCCCCTGACGTCAGTCCTAGCTGCGGGTCAGAAATAAACTCTGCTTAGAAGTTGATCCCTAACAGACAGGCTTGGAAACTCTGGGTATAAGGTTATTCTTAGGAATGGAGAGCCTCTCTTCCAAAAGAGCTAGTCCCTTGCCTTTCAAGCTGAAGTACTACAAGCATTTCTGTATTTTGACACAGGTTGAGAAACTTAATTTTTATGTACAGTGTTTGAAAGTCTGGATGTGAATTTGTGCCTCATGGTATGTATCAGACATGCGTGAAAAGGACTGAAGTTTCAACTGAAGTAAAAGCTTCCCCTGGGTGTTTGAAGTGCCTTTAGTGCAAAAGGCAGGATGGCAGGGAAAAGAGTATTAACTGTGTTTCAGAGAAGAGGAGAATTAAGATGCAGGAGAATTAACTTGCCCTAGGTCACTTAGTAAATCTATAGCTGGGAATCAAACCTACATCTCCTGGCATCAAGTGCAGGGACTTAGTTTTAAGACTATTTGGAATAGTAAAGATCCTTTTAATAAAGGGGAGAAAGCTAGACTTAGTTAATCTTAAACGTTTTTTAAAAGTGTAATTGGGAAACATTTAAAATACAAGTGATAAGTAACATGTACAATTGATCTCCTTAGAGGCTGAGAAAAAATAGATTAGACTTCAGCACTGAATTTTCCACAGAGTATTCAATAATTAGGAAATGTTTTAGGACTTTAGAAAAGTTAACTCTATTTTTAGATTCCTTTACTGATAAATGTGTGTGTGTAGGGTTATATTCTTTTTTTCTTCCCTTCCCCCCCCATATTAATGCACAGGGTAGGGATTACAAGTAATTAAAGTCCTTTGGGGAGTTTTATTCTTCAGTTGATAACAGTGTAACATTTGGATTATAAATATTTTAACCTGCACGATACTATACTATATATATATAATAATTGTATATATAATACTGTAATATAATAACAAAAGCAAGTGTGTTGCTTGATATACAGGCCATCTGTCAGTCCAGGCTTGCAAACACAAACAGTGGTGTGCCAAAGGCAGGCTGAGTTGTAGCAGTGTCACCAGGTAAAGGCTTGGTTTAACTGAATTTCAGAATTGGGATTGCAGTTGCCGCTCTAGGTAGGTATTAGGAAAGAGGCAAACCTCTACAAAGGGCTTTATGTAGATAAGGCATCTTTGACAGGACTTGTCCATAGCAGCAAGGTTGAGCAGTATTTAAATTGTTGTATGTCTTAATGAGCGTGGGAGTGTCACTGCAGTGGGATGTACTTGTCAGCTGTGCCCTTGACTAATGTACCTGCACGGGAAGCTTTGTCGTTCTGGAGCAGAGGAGACAGGCTCTGTAATGGTGGGAACCCGACCTTCACGCTGAGGAGGGAGCCACCAGGCTCCGTGCTGGGGCGTGAGGCTGGGCAGGACCCAGTGATGGGGGCTCTGCAGTCCCCTCCCTGCTCGCTGCCTTCCCCCCACAGAGGTTGTGGCTGTCCCTGGGCCACTTGGGTGAGGCCACCTCAGCAGGGGACGTGCATCGGAGCTGGTGGAAAAGCACCTGTGATTCCAGATCTGCAGTTTGACCTGCAGCCTTGGTGCTTGAGCTCGATGCGAGCTGCTCTGCACACCGAGCGTCCTTCAACAACTGTGTGCTTTAGCAAGTCGATGGCTTTGACGTGTAGCAGCTTCCCTGAGCTTGCTTGTCAATGAACGTGCTTGTATTGAAATTAGAATTGAGACATTTAAAGTAACTGCCATAGCATGTTTTCTGCTTCTGCTGGAAGAGGTACAACAGAGTTCTAAAGCCAGGGAAGTTAGATTTTAGCTTCCTACGCCTTTCATTTTCTTTTATGATCTTGCTGTAAGCTTTGTCATAGGCCAGTTAGTCTATAGGATTAAGATCTTGTTAACAGTGATAAATCGAAGTGCCAGCCATATAAGTATCTGGTCACATCTCACAAAATCTTAGATTTTTTTTAAAATGCTTACAGTGTTCTTGTAACCCTTACAAGGTGCTAAAGAAAAGCTACAAAGCAAGGCATCTTTTGGAAAGGTACACTGTTGCCATTGAACAAAACAGGTGTCAGCTTGTGGCAGTCCAGAACTATTGCTGAGAGGGCTGCTAATGTTCTTATTTTGCAGATTTTAGCCCCAGAGCGCAGGAGATCCCCGTGCTGTTGTGACAGCGTGGAGTGCCCCGTGCAGGGAGCAGCCTGGCAGGCAGCACTCGCCAAGGGAAGTTCTTGTGTTCCCTTCCACCAGGGCTCAGGCAGTGACCCAGCTGTGGGGATGGGCACAGCAGTGACCAGTGTGCTCCTGGCCACCAGGGAGACTTCATCTCTGCGTCCCCTGAGGCTCAGGTACGCTTCA
>JAOXJM010000041.1:987028-997585 GCA_026413425.1 Tringa solitaria
GTCAGTCTGTCTGTCCATCTGTATCTTTGTTTATATGATACCTCCCCCCAAAAATCATTTACTAGATAGATTTATCCATAGTTATAACACTTAAACACCGTTTTGCTAGTTGTTTCTCACATCAGATTCTCTATATCTGGCACAGAGAAGGTATTTTTTCTTTCAACTGGTATCAAAGTTCTTTTTATTCTGTATATTCTTTCTCTTCAAACAGATAACCTGTTTCCTCTTCTTGCCTTTCCCCAATAGGCCAAAAGCAAATACGCCGTCATGAGAACTGGTCTCTGTCACCTGAGGAGTTTGAAATATGGGACAGATGTTACAGGATTAAGGAAAACGATGGAATAAAAGAACCGGTGTTGCCTCAAACTCGGTTTGAAACCTTAGAAAACCTGGAAGAAGTGTCAGTGAGTATAACCTAATGGCAATGTTTCCTTTGGCATGAGGCCGAAAGGAAACCCTGATTAACAAAGTTAACGAGGAATTTGAAGGAGAATTACATATTAAAAATGTAATTGTGAGAATTATGTGTGGGTTTTTGAGGTAAAGAATTGAAGAGTTAGGTGTTTGAAACAGGTCTTTGAGGTTAGATCTACAAATTAAAAATAGATTAAAAAAATCTCTCAAAGTCCATTAATTTCTGTCCCTGTTTCTAAGAATTCCGTGCAGGAGGCTGTATTGGTGAGGGGTTGTATCCACGCTTTTTCACTCCCTTGTTTGTAGAACTATAAAAGTGTTACTGAAAGAAAAGCTCCAGTTTTACAAGTTCTTTTATGATTCAGAGAAAAAATTTGGAGCTTTTTTGTCACTTCACCACTTAAAACACTCCTTGAAAGTTCCTTCAAAAGCTGTGACAACATAAAGCACGGAATCGTTCTTATTTAAACCAGACTGAAACATTTGTGATAACATTTAGGTACTGCCTGCGTTCAGAGTATTTATGGTCCCTGCCAGAGGAGTGGGCGTTAGTTTTGCTAAACAATTTCTTGATGCAAATCTCCCTGCCAATCTGAATTCCAAACTGCAGAAGCATCAAGAGGAGGCAACTCACGAACTTTCCTTGTCTGAATGGAGAATCTGGCAGAACCGCCCCTTTCCTACCTCCGTGGTTGATCACTCGGACCGCTGCTACCACTTTATCGGTGTTATGGAGATGATAGAGCTGATGAGACACGAGCAGGTAAGGTTTTGGCTGGCTGTGAACATGCACAAGTATTTAATGCACAGCCAGACTAATTAAAACATAGTAAGTGCTCTATCTCAAGGAGCAAAGTCTCCAAGAGTGGTATTAGAAGTTCCAGAGTGTAACAGGAATTGGAAATAATTTTTTATCATGTATGTACGTTAAATTCATCCCATAAAAATTGTACCAGAATGTAATGCATGTTTTAAGGTGGCTGTGTGTTGAGGCTTTTTGGGTTGTTTTCTGGGGAAGCTTTAATTAAAAAGCTAATTGCTCCTAAGAGCTAAAGGATAAGAGAAGGGCAGTCAAACAAAGGGATGAAAACCATCTGGGAGACGGGAATTATTTTTGCTGTCAGTTAGGAATAGCAGATAAGCCTTTATAGGGAAGGGCATGTACAAGGAGGTGTGGAGAGGTGGATCTGTTGAAGTACTTGAAGACTTCAGTTTTTCACCACACTATTTTTTCCTCTTTTATGTTCCACACATATTGCTTTTTAGTGTGTGGAAGTTTTCTAGGTCATGAGAATCTGTTGCTAAGCTGCCACAGTTTCCTGAATAACTAGAGTAATCAAGGAAGAGAATAGAGACATTGTAGTTGTACTCCTTGCTAGGAAAGTGTATTAATGGCAAGTTGTAAAGAGACTTTCAGAGCTAAGATAAGCTCCTCTGCTTGGTCACAGAACAATGGCCTTCTTGACTTCTCAGAGAGTCTGTGTTCCCAAGGCAGGGTCTGGAACCTACTGCCAGAGAGAGCACTCTGGGGAAAGTGCAGGTATGAAGAGCTGAAGGAAGTCAAGAGGCAAAGAAATGGTTAAAAAATTTAGAATTGCTCTTCTAATTGAGGACTTGTCTCCCCACCACCACCTTGGGCACTTCAAGTATTTGTGAGTTCAGTTCCTTTTGTGACAGTGCATTGATACCAGCAGTCTGATCAGGTTCCCAAGCGCCTTCAAAGCTGTAGGTGCTAAACCAACATCTGGCACCCTTAAAATAATTTACAGGAGGAAATTTGTTAGTCACCGTGCAAGACTTCAGTCTTCTCCCCCAAACTCTGCCAAACCAGGTGCCAAAAATGATGAGCAAAATGTTTTTTCCAGAACTTTTAGAGATGGGTCTGCCTGCTGGCCCTCACGGGAACGAGACAGCGCAGCTCACCTCTGTGTGGAGAACAGAGGGTGTTCCTTCAACAGGCAGGACCCAAGCTATGGCTTTGTACTTGTGCTCACTGCTTTGTGCTCAGCTTAGTGCTGCTGGTGGCCATGTGGTGCATTCTCTGTGTGGTGCTCTGCCCACAGACCATGCTGCCCTGTGCTCTGGTAGCACACGAGCTCTCCCCAATGGCTTCAGAGCAGTCCCCTTGGTCAGCACCCTGCAGGGCCTGCACATTCTTGGCAAATGCTGGGAGATCTGTTAATTGGTAACAAGTGATAAACAGTTGGCTTTCATGATTTCTAATTTAATGGCTAAATGTCAGGTTATTTGTGGTACTTCCCCTGCACTCAAAAGACTGGGGCTGCCCGTTGCCTCATTCAGCTCTCCCAGCTCAACCTTTCAGGCACGGTGTGGATTGATTTCCAGCCAGCTTTCGCTGATCTGTCTTAGCCAGTCATAGGTGGAGACACGGAGCTTTCTCATCAGTTGGTGGAGAAATTGGAATTGGATGTCCCTGTCCTGCTGAAAACGTCTTCCAGGGGATGTAAGAGGTTACAACGCGGCACTTCACCCTGCTGAATTCTCCTAGGGAAACACAAACACTAGTGGTGACTCTGTCTCTGACAAGGTTGACACTGGAGTTAGCACTGACACCCACCCAGTTAAACTTTGGTGGTTGTTGGCCTCTTTCTTATATCTAAACCAAATTATCGAGGTTCGAGGACATCAAAGCTTCACGGTAATTGTTTCACAAAAGCAAAGGTACAACATCTCTCAAGCTGTTCTGTCAGCGCTGACAGCGGGTTCTTGCATGCAATCTTATTAATATTTTCTTAAGTCATCCTTGGCTTCTCTGAAAGGCGCTGAGGGTCTGCCCAAGAGAAGGATCCTCCATATGGCCAACGGGAGAGCACGTGTGAGGGTGGTGGAGGTGGTCTGGGTTTCCCGTTACTACCAATCTTGTCCATGTTCAGTCTTCCTACAGCTTCAGTTCTGGTGAAATCAGAAAGGGCACACAGAGAGAAAAGGGTGTAATTACACAGTAAATCAGACCAAAGAACCTTTCTATATAAAATGTTTTTTTTTAAAAGTATGTCTGTGCTAAGCCATTTGTTGGCTAATGTCACCCGCTTTGCAGGCCATCACTACTACCTTAGATAGTTCAGTTGGGACCTGTGGAGATCTCAGGTCCAGTCCAGGGCCCATGTAGACCAGGTGGCTCGGGATCTTGACAAGTCAGGCTTTTGGGATCTCCAGGGCTGGAACCCCTCAACTTCTCTGAGCCCCTGGTTCAGCCTTCAATCACCCTCATGATGCAAACATTTCTCCTGATATCTAAGCAAAATTTCTTTTGTTCCATGTCGTGCCCATTAACTCCAGCCTCGGCGCATCTCCTGGAGGCCTGGCCCTGTCTGCCCTCTGCTCTCACACAAGATAGAGATGGCAATAAGGCCCCTCTCTTCTTGGGACTGAACAGAGGTCCCTTGTCTGCCCTTGTACATCCACGTGTTCCCACCCTGTGACAGTTTTGGCTGCCTCTGCTGGATTTGATCCAGCCTGAGATGCTTCTTGTACCGGGGGCCCCAGACTAGACTGAGCTCTTCAGATGTGGCCTCACAGAGGACTAATGGAGGAGAATAATCGCTTGCCTTGCCCTGCGGGCCACTCTCTTGCTGATGGAGCCCAGGTGCCATCCTCTTTGTTGCCACAAGGGCACACTGCTGTCTCAGTTTTCTGTCCTGAGGTTTCTGTCATCCTGTTGAAGACCCTCCAGAGTGCCCTCAAGCGCGTCACCTGCTTCCTGTCCCCTAGTGCCATCTGCAGACCTACTGAATGTGCTCTCTGTGCTGTAGTCATGGTCAGTAGTAGACATGTTAAACACTAAACCCCCCTGAGAAACACTCCTGGCAGCTATAGCCACTGCCAAGACTTCATACCAGTCCTCAAAACGTTTCAATCATGGTGGTCCAGCCAGTTTTCTACCCACCCGTATTGTCCAAACCATATCTCAGGAGTTTCGCTAGGATAATGTGCCAGAACTGGCTAAAGTCCAGGTAAAGAACATCCACGGCCCTTCCCTTGCCCCCAGAGCTAGTTCCATCTTCATGAAAGGCAGTCTCGAATCCTTCACCCCCACGTGTTCTGTGTGCTGCTTGGGGTATTTGCCTGGATGTTTTCTTACTGGCTGGATTTGAAGTTTGTAATTTAAACTTAAAATTGGAATAAATATTCACGTAGTATTGTGATTTCACACGTTGAGATTTTCCTTATGTCATAGTATTCCCAACACTAGTGCATATAAAAGCGGTCTTATAAAATCAGGTCATATAAAATCAGGATCTTTCAAAAATCAAGCAAGCTTTGCCAAACTAACACACCCCTCTGGCCAAGGGATTCTTGGTGAAGGCTGTCTCTAAAGCAAGGTGAAGCTCTCAGAAGGTTGGCTTCACCATCGTGTTCAGATGTGGATTGACAGTGCAGGACACGCTGCTGTTAGAGGGTGGGACAGCGTAACGGGGTGTTACAGCCTCTGGGAAATCGACCTTGAGCAGAAGTTAAGCCTGTAAAAAGCTACCTAAAATGTTAGTCTTGTATGAAAATAAGTGGATGGAAACCATAAAGCTTTTAGCAGCGAGGCAAAAGGGTTTTGCACGTACGTACTGTGCATCCAAGTTCCTACTATAAATATTCCATTGCCAAATATACCCCTGCTAATCTGTCTGACGTTCATTTACAGCTCTTAATAGCAGAGGGACTTAAGACAAATGTGAGTTGAAGCTATTTCCTTAAATAACTAAGATATTGAGCTTCAAACCACAGTCCTATTGATTAGTTTCTTACTGAGGGATAAAATCTAAAAACAGGCAAACCGTTATTTTCCTGTGAATAACCAAATGATCTGGAAGTTTCTGATGAAACTAATTATTTCTTGGGGAGAATCTCATTCAGAGATTAGTAATAACTTAATGCGAGCCAGCTCAGGAGGTGCTGGTGTGTTCTTTGTGGGTGTCTTCTTCTCTGTTACAGAAGAGAGCTCAGGAATTCACTGATATGTAGCTTTCCTTCCCTTCTACCCGTTCAGTGATTCCAAGAAACCTCCTGTGCAGTTGTGTTTGCATAATAAATTTTAAAAAAGTCAATTAAAAGGCTTGGATAATTTTAAATAGATGAAGTGAAAATGTTTTTTGGGGAAAAAAAAGTATATTGTATTTATATGCTCTTAAAAACTGAGAGAAGAAGTTGGCACAATCAAAAGAAAATTACAAAGTAAGAGAAATCCCAAATACGAACCCTGCGCCAGGCACATCCACCCCAGAAAAGCCTTTAATGCCCGTGTGGCTTTATTACTACAGCAACGGGACCTGGGCAGATGGGATTGGATTTTCTACTCCCTACAAGCAGGGATTTTTTGTGTAACATGGTAACAAATCAAGTTGTCCTTATGCAAAATAATTCAATAGCTTTTATAAGCATTTTTGAAAATTAAACTGTACTGTTTGGAAACAAGGTCAGGGCAAAGTAATCATTTTTATTGAAATGCTCTTTGTCCAAGTTTCTGAGGACAAGGAAGAGGAAATACTGAAGTGCAAGTGCGTTGGCTTTTTCCCTGGGAGGGGTGCAATTCTGAGGGACTTGGTAAAGTCAGAGTGTTCTCAGATTTGGGAGGGTGACCGTTCCCCACCTCAGAGTTGGCAGTGTGAGCCAATTAATGTACAGTCATTAATTTTTCTCCCTGGAAAGACACAGAAAACCCAAAGACTCTCGTTTGAAGGATTCTGTTTCTTTTTCACTCAAGTCGTCTCTGGTACCAAACGCCGTGGGAGACAGGGTTTGGAAGCTGAACCCGGAACAACTCCCACAGAAATCATCTCGTCATTTATCATCTGTCTCAGGTTGCCATTCTCGGGATGAAATGCCCGGCAGCAGGGAAGATGTTCCCAGGATACCCTAAAATTCCAAAGAACCTGAAGAGGCTGTCTATGATTTCGAAGTTATAAACCAGACATGTTTTAGGGGGGACAATGAAATATTTTGATTTACTATTTTTTTTAGACTCTCATTGCCAGTCTCTGTTTGAAGTCCCGATCTGAGATGCGGTGGGAGTTCTTCCCAGGCAGTAACAAATAATTTTAGGTGGCAAACGACATTTAGTTACAGCATTTACGACAAGAGGGACTAACCCATCTGGGGAACTGCTGGTTTGTACCGTGGGGCTCTGTTATTGTCTGAATATTGTATATTCAGCACTGAATCTGGCTGAAAGAGCAGAGAACAGATAATCAAAGCGAATCCTCTGCCTTGGGGGGCTCAGAAGCAGGCTCCGCAGCGGTGGCTGGGCTTTTCTGTATGGCAGAACACCCCCAGAGGAGCCCGATTCCCGGCGGGAAGGTGGCAGGGTGTTTGTTTTGTTCTCAGACAGGAAGGCTGCCAGGGACAACCTGCCAGACCAAAAAACCTCAGCTTTCCAATTAAAATAGTTTCTTTGTGCCCGTATTGATTCTTCTGATCTCGGTGCCAAATGATTCGAACCTGGACGCTAATTGAGACCTGCTTTAGGTTGTTCAGACCTTTAATTGCAGGTGCTTTCTGTTTTGAGTGATCCCGTGGGGCTTTGTGCTGGCAGTGAGAAGGGAGGGTGATTAGGGCGAGGATTCTGGGGTGTCAGCCATGTGCGAGGGACAGAGGACTGAGCAGCTCCTGTGGCACCTGGACGGGCTCAGCTGCGTTAATTTGGGCTGGTGCCTCTGCCCCCTTTCGGGGCGACTCGGTGTCCCTCGCCAGCCCTGCCTGAAGCCCTTCTGCCTCAGGTGTGGGCAAACCAGCCAAAAATAGTCTTCCCACCCAAATTAAGTGATCTCAGCTTTCTGGAAAAACGTGCCATGATATTACACCTTACGGAAACCAAATAGAATATCAAGAGGGGGTTGCCAACCCCCAGCTGCAGGCGAGAGAAGCTTGCTGTGTGCTGTGGTGTCACTTGCTGCCAGCTGTGTGCTGTATGTCAAAGTACTTCTGTCTGTGAATAACCGCTGGGTTGTTCCTTACGCTCTTACAGAAGCCTGATTTGGCACAGCTCTTCTGAGGTCAGTGTGCCAGGGGGAACTGGCCATCCAGTTGTCATAGCCTTGGGACTGGTGCTACTGCACACCAGAGCTCCTTGAGGATGGTTACTACTTATGTGTTGAGAAGGGGATATGGTTTTAACATTGTTTTTAATATTACACTAATGCAGCGGTGACAAAGTTCAGTGCAATATAATTGCCTTTCTTTAGAACACTGAACTGCTGCTGTAGTTGAAAAACTCCTTTAGATGCAACAGCCTTGCAGCCTGGATACCTGTTGCTGCTTGGATTTTAAATATTGGCGTGGAAATGCAGTGAGCTTAGGAAATTATTGTGGTCACCGGGGTTCAGGAATGTTTATGTTTATAAAGTAACCAGTTACTAACCCATGGATTTATTTATTGATGCTTCAGATGTTCTTCAATGTTCACTCTTTCCTTTGTAGCCTCCTTAATGGTACCTGTTCCCACAATCACTGGGGTACATACCCCGTGTTTTGCTAATGAATATTCCTTTATAGGAATCTTTCAAGTGTTTTATTGTGTAGCCGTTTGCTGTATAGACAGACACTATCTCAGATGAGAGCATCAGCAGAAGCAGCAGGAGCAGATCAGTGAGGAGCAGGCGGTTGCTCTGAGCAGGAGCAGATGAGAACCCTTTGAGGATTCCCAGGGCTCGGATCAGCCCCCGGGCACGGGAACAGGAGGTGTCAGCGCTGCTGGGGTCTGGAAAAGGGTGCTGGGGGGCTGCATGGGAGAGTCTGTGATTCGGTCCAGACCAGCTGCCCAGAAGCAAACCAGCGGTACAATTAGTAGAGACATCAGTGATGAGATATAGTTAGGAAGAGAAATTTGTAGAGGGAAATGGTGGTTCCTCTGTCCCTTAGGCTTCTTTCATGAATCAACTAAATATATTTTTAAGGGTCATCTGATGAAATATCCTTCAACTTCCAAAGTTTCTGATGGTGTTCCTTCCCCTAGAGTCTCTTCTGGAAACGAAGCAATCATGGAAAAGGAGGGATTGATTATCCTGTTCATTAACCGGTTCCTGAAAGGTATAAATAATGGGCTGTGCTCTGCTGGCAGGGAGGTCAGCAGTGAAATCACCTAAGCATCAAAATT
The DNA here is from genome assembly GCA_026413425.1 of Tringa solitaria. Lineage (NCBI taxonomy): Eukaryota > Metazoa > Chordata > Aves > Charadriiformes > Scolopacidae > Tringa > Tringa solitaria. Next base: position 995,550 of record JAOXJM010000041.1, read on the forward strand.
GTTTAACCTGGTTTCTGAAAGGGATAATTTTTACAGCAGTAAAAAATTATTTTTGGTGATAAAAGTCAAAGATGGAATAAATTTCATGAAAAATCACCACGTGAGCAAGTTCTAAAAAGCTGGAGAATTAAATTCTGTACCAGTAAGTTTGAAATTGAGTGAAGGAGAGAGCTGCCTTAGCCAGGAAAGAGTTGTTTTGGATACTTCTGTGTAAACATTACTTGAGTGATCACTAGTGCTCCAAAAAGGGATTGGAATTTCAGAAATCAGTGGGAAAAGTAGTATAAAACAAAGCAGTAAAAATTCTGTCATGGTAAAAATATGTCATATGCCCATGCCTTGTACCGTACACTTGTCATTCCAGTAGACTGGAATATCTGCTTTGCTGTCTGCTCGACCTACTCAAAATACTGGGGGAAAACCACCAGCCTTACTGTTGGGATTCTTGTTAATAGTCATGCTAAAACATAATTAAACCAGAAAATATACCCATGTGGCTGACTGTATTGGCAGCGTCGGCTCCACGGGATTTAACACTCGGTGTGAAAGCTGGGAATCCAAAAGCCCTTCTTCAGTAGAGCTAACAAAAACCAGTTCTGAAGATGGGAGCTGGTTTGTTTCAGAAAACATTTACATGCTGGATGTTCGTGCTGCTTCTCCCTCCGTTTCAATCAAACTTTCCATTAAAGGAGTTACAATTGTTAAAATGTATATTGTGTCTGTTCACAGACCTGTCTTTTCATTTTTAAATAGCAGACTCACCAGGGTTTTGGCAGACATCTGAATCTCATTAGAGAATGTACGTCCAAAGCAGCTTAGGAGGAGAGAGAGGTTAATTTTCATTTTGATATTAGATGCCTTAAATTTAAATGCTAGAGAACAGAGTGTATATGTATGTATATGTATATATATATGTATATTTGTGTATATGTATATCTATGTATTAGAAATGAAAGTCATAATATCCTAAGTTTACTTCTTCCTTTTTATTTTCTATATGAAAAAAACCTATTGCTTTTTAAACTGAATTAGTAATTAATTGTAAGCAAGGTCATTAGTTGAGTACAGTAACATTAGAGCGATGCCTGGTTTCTCACTCCTGTGTGACCTATTTACTGGGTGGCTGGCACACACTGGGGCTTACCAGGCTATAGAAGAGCTGATCAGGTAATTTAAGATTCTACGAATTGCACACATTCAGGCTAAAATGTGATAATTATAATTCTGTCCTTTCATTCCATCAGTATTAACTGGGCTCACTGGGAGAAAGTATTTTGTTTGGGAGAAAGTGTTTGGAGTGCCTGAGTGGAACTGGGACAGTTACATAACCCCGTGTAAGCCCGAAATTGGGTTACTCCAGTTTGTCCCAGATGCTATATTTGTCCTCTGGACTGTTGTCCTGGCACACAGCACTTCTGCCAGATTTGCCTTTTTTTGTTCTTTCTTCTTTTTTTTTGCCCCCAGTTAGAACACAGTCATGGGGACGTGCAGTGGCGTGATGAAGTTCTTTGCTGTAACAGCTCCTCACTCCCTGTTTCTGTGTCGTACCCACTTACTCATCCACGCAAGAAGTCTCCCTGTTTGCTCTCTCTGTTTAACTTCAGGGTAAGGATGAGCTTAAGTTAAGGGTAAGGGCAGAGCAACTGACGTCATCTACCTGGGCTTGTGCAAAGCCTTTGACACTGTCCTGCATGACGTTCTGGTCTCTAAAGTGGAGAGCTGTGGGTTTGATGGATGGAGCAGTTGGGGGGTAAGGAACTGGCCGGGTGGGTGCACTCAGAGGGTTAGGGTCAACGGCTCCATGTCCAAGTTGCGACCAGTGATGAGCGGTGTTCCTCAGGGGTTGGTACTGGGACTGGTGGGGACCTAAAGGGGCTCCAGGAAAGCTGGGGAGGGACTCTGGATCAATAAGGGGACCCATAGGATGAGGGGGAACATTTTTAAACTGAAAGGGGGGAGACTGAGATGAGATCTCAGGAGGAATTTCTTTGCTGTGAGGGTGGTGAGAGCCTGGCCCAGGTTGCCCAGAGAAGCTG
>JAOXJM010000041.1:1032897-1048414 GCA_026413425.1 Tringa solitaria
CCATGTCCTTCTGCTGTTGGTGGCCCCAGAGCTGGAGGCAGCACTGGGGGGGGGGTGTCTCCCCAGAGCAGAGGGGCAGAATCCCCCCCTCACCCTGCTGGCCAGGCTGCTGGGGATGCAGCCCAGGATGATGTTGGATTTCTGGGTTGTGAGTGCACTTGCCAGCTCGTGGCCAGCTTTTCATCCACCAAAGGCTGCTCTCCAGCCTGTATGGACACTGGGGGCTGCCCCAACCCAGCTGCAGGACCCTGCACTTGGCCTTGTTGAATGTCCTCAGGTTCACACAGGGTCTGCTTCTCCAGCCTGTCCAAGCCCCTCTGGGTGGCATCCCGACCCTCAGGCGTGTTAACACCACCACTCACCTTGGTGTCATCCACAAACTTGCTGAGGGCGCACTTCATCCCACTGTCCATGTCACTGACGAAGACATCGAACAGTGCTGGTCCCAGTACAGACCCCTGAGGGACACCACTTGTCACTGTTCTCCATCTGGACAACTCAGCAGCCCCCAGTGAGAACAGCACGCAGCTGCCCACACTACTGGCCAGCTAAGCCAGGCTGAGCACTTAGCCTAGTTTTCTGCAATTACATCTTAAAATGAACACCAACAAGCCAGGCAGGTCTTAACCCCCCCTCCCCAAACTGGATTGCTACAGGAGATTCATAACTCCTGTGCTTTGAACAGGAACACAGGTAGCAACGAAGCACAACCCTTCCCACAGACCAGCCAGCGTTTCAGCGGGTCTCCCATTCCTACTGGCCTCCTTACAGGGGGGCACGGTGCTTTAAAGCTCGAGATGCACCAGGAAAGCCATCACCCCGGGCTGCCCAGGGAAACGCTCCAGATGGACTTCAAAACCCAAACAGCCCCTCCACCAGCCTTTCTCCTTTCTCTATTGACTGTATGGGGTAGTTAACGTCATAGTTTGTTTTATTTTTTTAAAAAGCTTATGGAGTGTAATTCTCTATTTTTGAAGGTGTTGCAAGGGGTCCCGCTCACAAACAGAGCCGAGGGAGCAGTTAAAGCCAGACTGAGCAAGAAAATGAAAAAACGCCACGGGAGGGATTCCTCTAAGGTAAAGAAAGGGGAAGAAACATCAACTATGGCACAGACACGTTTTATTATTTAAACACACCCCCCCGAGCCAAACTTTAAAAAGAAAAAAAAAAATCCCAAACATGTGGGGGAAAAAGAGTAGCGGTACCAATATTTCTTTACACCTACGAATGCACACCGCTGCTTTTTCCAGACCCTGGAAGAGTCAGAAGCAAAACACAAAGGAAGCCAGACGGAGCCAGAAGTTACAATACGAGACCTAAATACGAGGTTAATATCCTTTCGCAGAGAAACCAACCTTTTTCCGGCCGGACACAGCCCCGGTGCGTCTCGGCGGGTCCCTGCCGGCCCTCTGCCTCGGCAGGCGGCGGCCGGGCCGGCGCGGGGGCGGGCTTCGGGGCGGGGGTCAGGATGGAGTCGCTGCCGCAGTCCCGGGGCTGCTGCCGGGCCTTGGCCTTCATCCGCTGGAAGATCTTGGCCGGGGACTCGCGGGCGGGCGGCTCGGAGGCCGGGCGCTTCAGCCACCGCTGGGGCCCAGGCCCGGGCGGGATCTCGCTGACATCCAGCGGCTCCGGCTGGTCCGCGCCGCCCGCCACCAGCGTGGACTGAAAGACGCCGCCGCCGCCGCCCGCCGGCCTCCTCTCCCCGCGGCCCGCCGGCTCCGCGCCCACCTCTACGGCGCCCTGACGCCTCAGGAACTCCTTCAGCGGGGTCAGCGTGCCCGCGGGGACGCTGTCGAGCGGCACCGACTTGAACGGCAGCTCTCCCGGGCGGCGGCCGGGGTACCGGCTGGGCGTCACGACCATCTCTGCGCCGGAGCCTCGGCCGCGGCCCTTCAAGAAGGCGGCGGCGGCGGCGTCGTCGTCGTCTCCCCTCGGGCCGCGGACCCCTCAACGGCGGCGGGTCGGTGTCTCCCCTCAGACCCCGCGCGCGCCGCCGCCCAGCCCGCCCTGCGCCCTGAGAGGAATTTGAGCGGGGCCGCCGCGCCCGGATTGGCGGGGAAGGCTCGTGGCGTCACGGCCGGCTCGGGCGGTGCCAAGCGGGCTTGGGGGGGAGGGGGGGAAACGCTGGTGGGCGGCGGGCGGGGAACGGGCAGAAGGGGGGTGGCACCCCCAGAGGGATGGTGCGGTCCGCACGGCCCCGCCCCCTGGGCGCCGCGCGGCCCCGCTGAGGCGGTGGCGGCCGTTGAGCGGCTGAGGAGGTGGCGGCTGGGCGGGGGGGAGGGAGGAGCGGCAGGCGCTCCGCTGCGCTCCTGGAGGGGCAGGCGGAGGCAGTTTCACCGGCGCTGGGGAGGCAGCGGCTGCGTTGAGCTGCCGGTGGGAGAAAGGCGGGTGGGGTCTCCCCTCCTCGGCCGTGCCGGGAGCAGCGCACCGGGCGCTGAAGGAGCGCGGCGCCGTCCGCGTTGGGAGGAAGAGCCCGGCAGGGAAAGGTGACAGGCCGGGGACGGGCCCGTGGGACAGGGCGCTGGGGCGGGGAGGGACCCGCAGCCCCTCAAGGAGCGGAGCCGGGACCTGCGGGGGGGAACGGGCCGAGCGGCTGCGGGGGCAGGCACAGGGGGGGCAGGCGCTGCGGGGAAGGCGGGTGCGAAGTGCGGCAGCACCTGTGAGGGGGGTCGGGGCTTCCAGCACCTGGGCTGCGAAGTGACCCCCGGCTCTAACTGCCTCTGGGTCTTTTTCAAAAGACAGCAATTAATGCAGTCGGTAACCGTTAACCTTGGGTGAGGGGTGTAATTAGAGCTGTGAAAACGCACCCGAGCTACTCTCTCTACCCTGGCCGAAAGATGAAGTGGTAGGGCTTCGTATTTCAGGTGGGAAACGGGGAGTTACTTGGGTAATAGATAGAGCAGAAATCACCAGCTTTACCCACCGGCCGGGCTCTCCTCCCTGATGAGAAGGCACAGGGGGATCAGGTGTGCCTGGCGCTTGCCTTAGGCCAAGCAGGTTTAGGCTCAGAAATTCACCTTTGGGTAAGAAATGGCGTCAGTGTTTACTGTAATTGACCAAGTGCCCATTAATAAAGAATAGCTGCATTTAAAAAAAAAAAAAAAAGTAGTTATGTTGGATAGTTTGGGGTTCTATTTGGTATTTTGCAATTTATTTTTTTTTGGTAATTCATGTCTTTGGGCTTCTTACAGGAAATGCATGCGCTAATTAGCGGCCCAGATTATATAGCAGACAATGACCCTGTGCTTGCAGTTACCCAAAGTTTCTAAGAACTCATATGCAGAGGAGAAAGAGTCAGGCACAGAGCTGCCGGTGATAAGAAGCAGAGGTAGGTGTGTCTCTGGGGAGGGGGGCCATAAGCGAGAAGCATCTTTTGGGAGGTTATGTGGCCTTGGAGCCCCTCGGTGAGGGGTTTCACGTGCTTCTGAGCTGTTCCCAGTTAAAGAAGAGACAGAGTATCTGCTGTGGAGGCAAAGATCTGTGAGTGCACAAGCTGGGCGAGTGCTGCCTGGTACACGGTGGTGTATGGGCACGCAGAGGCCAAGAGCGAGCATTTCGGAAGGTGTTTGCTCGCTGAAGGGGATCTCTGGGAGCTGGACCAGCTCTGCTGGTGTCTGCTGCTGGCCCTGGCTCCCCACGCTGTTCCCTCTGCAGCCCTTTGGGGAGCTGGGGTCCCAGAGGGAAGAGATGGGGCTGGTAGCCCCATTGATGGGGAGAGCAATGGGGAAAATGAAAGAAGAGCGTGAAAAAGTCAAACAAGGAATGGCAAGAAAAGTCTGTATTTACATTAATTAATGTGTATGTGTCTGGTTGTGGTTTGTACAGGACTGACTGTCCGTACAGCTGGCGCGGGCTCAGCCTGGCTGGCATAGCACTGGTAACCTGAAAGCAATAGCAATCTGATTAGTACAATGTAATATTACCAGTTTCTAACGGTGTGTGTTGCCCTCTAATGGTTCAGTTCCTCATAAAAAGCAAAAAAACAAACAAACCACGTTCAACCCACAGTTTACTCCTTATCTCTATTGATGCCTTATTGCTACCATAGTTTCTTAAATACTTATTCGATCGGCTTTTGGCTGAGTAATCAAAAGCAAAGAAAATTTGGGTTGCTCCAGGTTACTTGCAGAAGCCATCATACTTTTTCTTCCTTTCAGGAGGAAAAAAAAACCAAAAACAAACAGGTAGGATCCACAGAAAGTTGAGAGTGGTAGATGCTTCTTTCTAGTGAGAGGTGGGTTTGTGAGGTAGTTGTAGGTGCCCACACTTGCTATGAAATTCTTTAACAGAAAGCAAGTCCCCTTTTATACGTACTGTCAGACTCCAATAAAGGCTATTTTGGCAGCAGCTGCAAAAGTACAAGCCAGAAGGTCTGTAGATTGTACATCAAGTCCAGTAACCTCGGACCCGGAGCTGTAGTATGTGCTTAAACTGAAAAAAACCCAAACAACCCCTCTTGCGTGCGGTCTGGCTCAGGGTACATGCATTTTCAGGGTTTTTTCCTAGGAAACCCTAAGCCCCCTCTTTTTTGAGGAGGTCCTTTTAACAGGTACCACAATGAAGCGGTCCTGCAAATGATATATACGTATTATAAGTATAAAAGCATAAGAATAAATGTGTGGAGTCCTCTGAGTGGTTTTGCCTTATTGCAGTCTGGCAATCACCCTTGTGGGTCACGTTTCTGTCCTGGAGAGATGCTGAAGGACTGAAAGACCAAGGGGACCGACAGATTCCCTTGCCCTTTGTCACCTGCAGCACCCACGAGAGAAAGCCAAATGTTCTCTGTTCCCTAAACAAGCTTCCAATGGGAGAAATAGAGCAAAGGTGGGGGGAGCTTGTTTAAAATTAAATATGTCTTACTGTGTCCTGTTTAGCCAAGGTAGATTACTGTTGATAATTAAAGAAACGTCGTCTTGCCCTCGGGGTTTCCAGTCTGTATTCCTGTAGTCGTTGTGGAGCTCTGTGAAGAAGCTTAGCCTTTTGCTCCTTTCCTTTCTGGAGCTATTTTTTTGGTAGGTTAGTAATTACACTGGTCATATCTACACATCTGCCTGGCTCACTGCTGTGGAACTTCCTGGCAGTACCCTTACTGCACTTCACTCATTTTCCTTTCTTTCCCTTTCTGGGGTAATACTACTTACATTCCCAGGCAGCTGCTTGGGGAAGGGAAGCGGGAGCTGAAAAGGAGGCTGTGGTTTAGGGATATCAAACAAATAATAAGGTGAAATGAATGAATAAATTGTCACTCTTCAAGCATCTGACATCATGGAAACTGACTAATGTGTTTTGAATCTGGACCCACCTTTTAATATATGAGTGTGATTACTGCCTTTGATAACTTAATTGCTTTTGGTGAAGAGTTTCTCAGAAGCCTCTAAGGATTCAGAATAAAACTTTTGAACCAATTTTGTCTTTGGTCTCTTACTCATTCTGATATATGACTGAGGGATGATTTTGTTAGAGGTTATAATGTGTTTCTCTTATCAAAATAAGCTGGGATTTTCACAAATTGGAAATAGTTTGTGCATAAATGAGATTTGCTCTGTGATTCCCAGTGTACCTTTGCCATTGTCCTTAGCCAGAGTTGTTAGATTTGAGAAATGTGGGTGGTGTTCCTTTGGAAAAGCACGGAGTAGCGTGTGCCTGCAGCTTGTCCTGGGTTCAGTGAGCCTCTGTAAAGCTGTGCACGTGGGAAAGTTCTTGGCTTAAGGATCATGTTCTGTGCAAGAACCTTTACTTATTATTCTCTCAAATCTGTCTGTTTGTCCCCTCCCCACCACCACAATTCAGCTGTACCATTCCTTAGTATTTGCCCTAAGTCCTCCCTGGGCTTTTGTCCTAAATAAAACTTGATGTTACCTTCCTTTGCGGTCCTGGCCTTCAGCTCTCTGCTGCTTTGCTAGTTCTTTTCTCACTCTTAAAAAGTATTTTGTCATTAAAATTCAGAGTTTCCAGTAGCCCCTTCATTCTCACTGTTTCTTTCGCATTGTTGTAGTTCCACGGTGGTTCATTCTTCCAATGACCTTTATGGACAGTAAATGAAAGTGAAAGATTTGCACTTTATTCAAACTTTATTTGTGAGTAAAGAGAGATTCAGGCAAATAGTGGAGTGAAAGCTTGAATGACGTGGACTGTGTTAACCCATGGGCTAACATCTTCTGTAGAATATTCTGCAGTAGGTGGAGATGATGAAATGATAGAGAAGAAAGAAGGGGGTCTGGTTTTATATGGCCTTCTCAGAGGACTTTCTAGATGGAATGATGGCAGTGTTTGTGATCTTCTGTTTGTACCGTCAGACCATTTGGATTTACATTTAAAAAAAAAAAGTAAAATAAGTCTTTCAGAAATGTGCTTCTATTCTAAGCCCTTCAGGAAAGGTGTGTTGCTTTGGTGGTTGTCCCACTCTTGTGAGAGAGGAGCTGCCCTAGGGGTGTGGGAGTCGTTCTGCAGCCCTGGCTCTGGAGTTGGTGTCCAGGGGAGAGGTGTGGAAGCAGCACCCCTGGTTAGCTAATAAATATATGAAATAAATCTGGGTCTTGTGGGGCTGTGTGAGAGAAGCCTGTAGGAGAGTGAGGATGGCATAGGATTGCCTACTGCAGGGAGCCTGGGGCTGATGAAGGATCTGGGACAGGGTAAGCTCCTTTGGACTAGAGGGAGTTATCGAGAGCTCTGAGGAGCACTCTTGGGCTGAACAGGAGTTAGTTTGCTGCTGAAGTTATCCCGAGACCTGTGTTTAAGCCTGTGCAGTTGCAACAGGTGGGACTGGCTTGGGGGGACACAGGTAGAGCTCTGGTACAGCTCGCTCGCCCCTCGGCGCTGCTGCTCTGCCTGGATTCCTTGTTTGAAGCGTTTCAGAGCGTTTTCCCCTCTGTCGGGGTAGCCAGCCCTTCTGTCCCCACCATGCACGCTTCCCTTTCCCTGCCTGCGTTTCCCATTCCAGTCGGATATGTTTGTTACGTGTGCTGATTGATGTTCTGCCTGTTCCTCCTGCTTCTGGCCTCGCTCATTGGATTTCTGTGAACTCTCCTGCTGATTTAGCAACGGTGCTCAGAGCCGTGTGCCTTGTGCTGGTCTCTAGGCCTTTTGTTTTTGTTCCTGTTTATTCTTCTGCTTGGCATCTCAGTATCACCTCGTGCAGGGCCAGGTCTATCTCCCTTAGTAACCATTCCCTTCCTTTTAATTGGTATTTCTGTGTGCCAGCAGCACTTTGGGCGTCTCATACACCCACAGGTCATGCATCGGACTTGCAGGCTCAAGATTTGGAGATGTCCTTTGTCACTAGAGCGGAGAGCTGGGAAAGTAGAGAAGAGCTGGGATGCAGCTGAGATACGGAAAAGAGAAAGGACTGGGCCAGACAGCGTTCAGAAAAACCAAATTACTCCTCATTCCTCTGAGCAAGGCTATTTGTAGAAGCCATTTCATCTATTAGGATGACTCTTAGTGGGGAAGATGGAGTTGATTCTGTTTAATTCTAAGTTTCCAGTGATAATTACCTTTCAGGGCTGTGATGGAACAATGCTTACAAAGGAATAAAAAGAGAGGATAAAAAAACTCCAGCTCCGGCTAAAGAGAGAAGCTGAAGGAGCAGGAGGAGGGAGGATGGAGAAGGAGCTCCCTGTCCCAGCTGGTCCCTCCGTGGTGCACAGCAAAGCTCAGGGAACGTAGCTGCAGACCTTGTCCCTCTTCTCAGCACCTTTCAGCTACATTCTCTGCCCTTTTCCCTTCCCAATTCCTGCTTTTCTTTTGTAGAGGTCTGAAGGAACTTGTGGTGCATGGAACGTCCTGTACTTCCCTGTTTTGCCTGCCAGTGGGATCTCAATTCTAAGACTGCAGTTGTCATTGTGTTATCAGGGTTATATTTGTGTGAGTGGTTTGTTGGCTGTAGCATGTTCCTTGATCAGTAGGATCACTTCTGTTTGGGTTGCATCTGGGTTTCACCCTTTCACACCTTTCCCATTGACACTTTGTTCCCTTCCCCGCTACAAGTACAAGCTGCACAACCCACATTAAAGGGGCTTCCCTCCCTCTTCATTTTCCCTTCCCCTGTTTTCTTCACTTGTACTTTTTGTCTCCTGGGAACAGGTTGTCAGAGGCACCCACTGAACCTGTTTCCCTTGGTTTCCTCTGTAGCTGCAGGAGAGGCGATCGAAGCAGCCGGTGAGGCGGTGGGACAGTAGATGTCCGAGTGCCTGTTTCCTTCCATGGGTACACTGAGATGATCCGTGCAGGTGTAAAAGTCCAGCTGGACCGAGAGAATCCCTCCCTACCGGTGCCCAGCAGGGAGCCTGCCTTGGCCGGGGCCTTTACAGCCCCGTGTGGCCCTGGCTCGCTCCAGCAGGATATCAAATAGGGTTTCATCAGGCACAGAATGCACAGAGCCATTCACTGGCAGAGATAAGGACGTGTTCCTGCCTTAGCCTTGAAATTGCTTTTACCAGGTTGTTGTAGTTGTTGGTCTTCCTTGTGGGGTGTGTATCACTTCCCTGGCTCTCTCTGGTGAATCATCTCAGGAATACTGATGGAGGAACGAGTGGGACCTCTAGAGGAAAGCTCAGGATAGCTGTGATTACATGACAGATAAGCTAAAGAGCTATAAAACCGGTAAATACTCTTGTTTCAGGACATCTGCTCAGCAAAGCAGGGTTAGGAGAGAATGCCTCCTCAGAAATGCTTGAGCACATTTGTTTTAGTTGTATAATTCTGTCTGTAACACAGTGATGGGTCAGGACAGCTTATGCCAGGCCCTGTGCGAGGTGCTCTGGAGGTACCTAAGCCAGTAGGAGACAGTTGGTGAAGGGGATGGAATTGAGGAAAGCAAGGAGGCAGCGTTGGTCAGGGTGGTGAGAGGTGCTCTCGGCTTCCCCATGCTGTATCTAGGAGGGGTTTTGGCTGGTTCCATAAGGAACCAAGATGTGCTGTGTCTCTCCAGCCCTGTTCCTCTCCATCCCTCCCTCACCCCCTACTCCTGGCCAGGAATTTTGGGTTCATTAGCTCATGTCGGTCACAGTTGATGGAGAAACTCAAATTTAGAGGGAAAAGAGCACTGACCAGGTAGGTCTCTTCTCTGATCCCTTTGTCCTGGGATTAGTGAGGGGGGATGTTTGCTGAGCTGTGAAGGTGTGTGTGCTGGGATCCCCCAACTGCTAAACACTGGGAACTCTTGGGTTTAGTGGCTGGTTTAGGGGCAGGCTCAGGAGAGGGACACTTGGTGGTGTGGCAATTTGTAACTTCTTACAGATAAAGCAAAACCACTTAAAGCCTAAAATTGCTTCTGTTAAGTACCCTAATTAAGATTTCCAAGGCCTATTCATTGCCAGGATAGAAAAGTATCCAGTATGGACTCTGATCCAGTTTTGTTTGGTGCATGGAGATCCCATTAAGGGGCTAAATGTCATCAGCTACAGTATTAAGCTGCTAATGTGCTAATTTGGCTAAGCATATTTAAAAAAAGGTTTAAAACCAAATTAGTGCTGTTATTCAAACATTATCAAGATGGTTGTTTTAAACTCTAAAAGGAGCTACTTCAGAATTTGTTTTAAAAAGCTAGATGGGAATGATGTGCAAGAGATGACCGTTCCTTTGGCCCTTGTAACATTTTGCACAAACAAGGTGTGACAAGTCTTCAAATACTTTATTGCTAAGAGAATATCTACTTCATAAAACCTTTCAAGACTGGATTTTGTCAGGAGTGGCCCCGCTGCCTCGGGTGTAGAGGCAGAAATAGCAAAGCTCTGGGGATCAGCCCCTAAACGCCAAGTCTTTCCTTCGAAGCCTCGCTGGGCTGTGCGAGGTCTCACAAAGTCTGAACAGATCCTGCGCTTCTCCCTGATGCCGTAGGTGCGATGGAGGGGGGGGATTACTCACCTGAGAGAGGGTTTTCTTCAGCATCCAGGTGGAAAGAACCCACTGAGGAGCGTTTCCAGAGGGGATCCCGAAGAAGGAACAGCTCTGCGTTTTGTGGTAGCAGTTTGATGGTGTCCACGAGATGGCAGGAGCCACCTTCCCTGCATCGCCCGCCTCTGGAGCGGGGTCTGTGGCCAGCACACAGCTCTGCCAGAAACGTGCTTTTGCTGGGACGGGTTATTCATCATGCTTATATTCATCATGTGATTCTCAGAAACACCAGCAGGAGCCGAGGGTTCAGGAAAATGTGGTGTTTGGTGCAGTTTGGAGAGCTGTGCCTGCTCCCCTGCCCCGTTCCGCTGCTGCTCGTTCCCGCTCCCCCGCGTCCCGAGAGGAGAGGAGTATTTTGGCCGTGCCCTCGGAATTGTCCTGTCGTGTGGGCCATAGAAATTCCTGTCCCCGTTAGTTCCAGTTGGAGCCATTGGCTTGTAGGAGGGCTCAGCACCTCCTGCGGAGTGATTTCTGATCTGATTAGGAAACCAACCACAGTCCTTACTCAGTTGTTCTGATGACAGCCACTTCCATGTTAAAATTGTGTACTTTACCTTGAACCTGAAGTTGTTTTGCTTTAGTTTCCAGAAACTTACTTTCTCAGCTGGAAGGGAGGGCGGCCTAATTAACAGCTTTATACCAGGAATGTCCAGCCCCTGCAAGTGGTGACAAGGTCCCTTCCTCTCGCTCTGTTCACTGACATATGAAAAGCTTCTCTCCTCTCCCCACGCCAGGCAGGTTTCCCAGATCTCAGATCTCCCAGTTGCTTTTGCGGGGGCCACTTGGAAATTGAATGCTGGGTCTCCAGCCCCTCCATACAAGGTGGTCTCCAGAGGTGCCTACACTGGCAGTGCCAGTCCCGGTTCTGCCCGTGCGTCCGAGGTTCCCCACTCAGACACCTGAGCCAGCCCTTCAGCATCTTCCCTTGGGATCAGCCATAACCTGTCCTCAGAGCACGTACCGTAAAGGACTCCTGGATTGTTGCTTTCAGTCCTGTCCCACTATTGTCAATAAGCTGACCTCATTTTCTAACCAGTTCCTTGTTTTTCCTGTTGCCACTGGAGTGTATCCCTCAGTATTTCTTCTCTAGTGATCAGGTGCTGCCTTTTTGTTCCTAGTGTAAATGTACTCATAGCTCCTTTATAATGCTTGGGTTTTGTGCTGGCCCTGCCCTTTGCCTTACTGAGTTCCCTCCTTTCACTGCTCTTTTCTCCCTTGTGTGTCTCCAGAGACTGGTCACAGTTTGTCTCAGCTGGAAGCACTAAGCCGTGTCACTTCGCTGCTGGTTCCAGGCCGGTTGATCTCCAAGTTTGTGTTTCTGGATCCTCTTTGATGGTTCTCCTGGCTCTTTGATGAACCCTCTCTGATTGATCAGCCTTTTCCTACAGCTGTGGGAGCCCCGTGGGACTTGGCATTGCATCTGCTGCTGCCTCAGCACCGCAGTGGGCACCTCACCCCTCTGGGCTTGCATCTCCCCTCGGGCAGTGATATGTCCAGGGAGGCAGCGAGGGTCAGGAGAGGGCTGAGAGTGACCACGGGGGGAAGCAGGTGAGACCCAGACAGGGGCATGGGCTGAATCTTAGCAGAGGAGCAGTAACAGCTTCTCATCAGTGGCCCCAGCGTGGCCTGCAGTGAGTAAATTCCCCTGGTCACCTTCTCTGCTGGCCTCTGCCCGTGCCTGGTGCCTGCAGGAGCTCCCAGAGCCCCATGTGGGTCTCAGTGATCTTGCCACGTGGGAATGATGGAGAAGTTCCCCTTCCCCAGACACTGTTCCAGGCTGACCGACAGGGACATCTGCCTGAGGCATGTGCTAAACAATTTAAAGCAATTTTAACAATTTAAAAATAAAGACAAAGTGCTTGGCCAGTCTAGTGCCTGTAAAGTGTATGCAACTGCTTTTAAATAATACCAAATTGCAACAGCATTGATATTTATGGATGTTAAATCCGCATGCATTGTGTGTTAGAAAAGGGAAAGCAATGTCTGCCAGGGATAAGTTCTTCTGTGCCGCTTTCTATTTCTGTCACTTCAGAGACATTTTGGTCTAGCAAAATGCAGGAGTCTTTAGCCATGCTAATGCTTGCTCTTAACACAACACAAATTATAAAGCCATTAGCAAAGGAGATGTTGTCTACCTGCAGATTAGTCATTGGTGAGCACTTAAAACAATTTAAAATGGATGTTGCCATTTTTTTAGAACATCATTTTACAAGTCCCTTGGACGTTTGCCAGATGCACTGCCTGGGAAAGAATCGCTCTCAGGCCTGAGAGCTCCTACAATCCAGTTTAGGTCCAGATCACATTTGAGGTTTCCAGATTTCTCCTTTTTTTTCAGTTTCCTGTACAAAGCTGTGCAGCAGCTCTGTGCAGGAGGATGGACTTTTCCAAGCAGCTGCGAGGTGTTTCTGGGATGTCTCACTCAGGCAATCTTTTCTAGAAGCTGGGGCAGTTCCTTTTGTGTGTTAGAGCCGTGCCCTGGGCAAATCATACAGTCACAGAGTGCTTTGGGTTGGAAGGGACCTCAGAGCCCATCCAGTGCCCCCCCCTGCCCTGGGCAGGGACACCTCCCACCGGACCAGGTTGCTCCAAGCCCCCTCCAACCTGGCCTTGAACCCCTCCAGGGATGGGGCAGCCACAGCTTCTCTGGGCAACCTGGGCAGGGTCTCACCACCCTCACAGCAAAGAAGTTCTTCCCTACATCTCAACTAAATCTCTCCTCTTTCAGTTTAAGACCATTTCCCCTTGTCCTATGGCTCCCCTCCCTGATCCAGAGTCCCTCCCATCTCTCCTGGAGCCCCTGTAGGGATTGGAAGACTGTTGAGGTTGGGGGATAGATATGGGGGGGGATAGATGAGGATTCTCTGCTCAAAGCAGGGGCTGCTGGAGCAGGTTCCTCTGAGTTGTGTCCAGGTGGCTTTTCACTGTCTCCAAGGGTGGACGTTCCATATTCTTTCCAGGCAACCTGTTCCAGTGTTCAGTCATCCTTACACTGAAACAGTTTTTTCTTCTATTTAGATGACATTTCTTGTGTTTCAGTTTGTGCCTCTTGTCTCTGTCCTTTCCCTGGGTGCCACTGAGGAGAGTCTGGCTCCTTTACAGCCTCCCACCAGGTATTCGTGATGGCCATCTCCCTCTGGAGTTCCCTGTCTCTGGTACATCACGCGGGGACCTGCAGCACTCGGCATCTCCTCGCTCGTCCTCATGGCCTAAGCCACAAATGGAGAGACTCGCCTGCGGAATTCTCTGCCGTCTGAGCTCTGCTAATTGAAAATGGAAAAAAAAAAAATAACGTTTCTCCCAGTTTTTTAAATCAAGAGCTAGTAATTTCACTCTCTCTTGGAGTGTTACTCTAGTGGTTATGAAATTTAGCTTAATCTGCATTAATACTGCCTTTTAGCATTGGTTTAGGAAGGAGACCAAAAACCCACATCGAGCTCTAAAGAGCTATTATGGAACAGTTGCAGGCAGAGTGCTGGGGATCCTTCCTTTATAGAGAATAATAAATGTTAATGCAGTCCTTAGCATTTCAATGTCATGATTAAATATTCCAAAGTCTTATTAATTGAATATTTTATATTCTTCCAAATGGCCTTGATCTGCACAATGGCATACTAATTCCAAAGTGCCATTTAGAGGGAAGAAGAGAGAACATTTTCCAGTTCCCTCAAGGAAGCAGTGCAAACAAGCCTTTTCAGGCTGGACGCCTCGCTGTGCTCTTTGGCAATTCGCTCTGCGCGACGCAGCCGTGTGGAGGAGTGGAAATATGTTGGTGTTTTGGGGTTGGGGGGTCCCAGAGGCGTAGGGATGGTTGGCCATTGGTGCTGCGCAGGAGAACTGTCAGTAATAACGGACCTGAGGGAATTAAAATTCTGTGGGTAGCGGTCGTGCATCCTCTGAGCACCCCCAGCCCTGGGGTTCTGCGGTGGTAGGTTCTGCAGAGATGGATACAAGTCGTACAGAGTTAGAAGGTTGTTAGAGGCTCCTGAGCTGCTTCAGACCCCCTTCGGGAGGTGACAAGAACTAACTTTCTCCTCTAGGAAATCCCTCCCAGTGCTGTTCTAGCCATGTGTGATAAAATGGTCTTTTCCTCAGGTATTGCTGCCAGGCTTTGGGTGGCAGAGGTCTGGAAGAGCAGAGCCTTGGCTGGGGTAAGCGTTCCTGCTCCCTAGGTACAGGTACAGAATCCCGACACGCTGGATTCCTCACACTTAATTACCTCTTGTAGAACATCACAGTTCAGTGCTACCCTGGCACAGCTTTAACGCAGCACAACAGGGAGTATGCATTATTATAAATTTTAGATAAATTTATCTTGCTTTTCTTCACTCTGTTCCCTCTTCCTCACACACTAACAAGAGTAGTAAATAAATAATAAATAAATAAGTCATTAAGATTCTGCAAGAGGCAGCCAATTCTGACAGAATGATCTGCCTCTTCTTTTGTAAAGGTGAGGCTCATCAGCCCTTTTTTTGATGAAATTTCGTTTCAGGTGTATGGTTTTCCTCTTGTCCTAATTTTGCCCAAAATTAACGTGTTTGGACCAGAGATGAAGGCTGCCCTTTATATGATAAGCCTTTGGTACTGCAGAAATAAAATAGGAGGAGAGAGCGGGCAAGTCCGGTGGGTGAAGCTTAGAAAGAGCTGTCTGGCTCCGTGCCTGCTCCCAGGTGTAGAGGCTGAGAGGAGGTTCTTCCTGGCCATGAGGAGCTCCTGTGTCCTCCTGTGCCACCCCCGGGTGCCACCTCCCCACCGTGGGTTCTCCGGGAGGACCACTGGCTGGTGACGGGGCAGAGGAGGATCCCATAGCAGCCTGTGGTCGGGGGGGCTGAGCCCAAACACCCCAAGGGGAGCTGCCCAGCTCTCCCAGTCATGACAATCCTGGCCAAATCCTGGCCAGTCATTTTCACATAAGGCTAGTGAATGGCAATAACATCCCAAAGTGGTTATACCAGCTTGCTGTCCACTGAGATTAAGCGGTGGAATCTTTTTCCTTTCTTTCTCCTTTTTAAATCCAAGTTGACTGCAGCACTTTTAGGATGACAAGAAGAAAACCTGTTAATAAAATTATTTTCAAAGGCCATTAGCATCTCAGCTGGCTGGAGATCTGCTGGGCCCACGGCTTATACAGTGCGATGGAAAATCAGTAGCAGAAGAGAGAAGCCCTAATGCAGTAGGAAGGGAAATAGATAGCCACTGGGAGTTGCTATGGCTACTTGGGACGTCTCGCTCCGCTGTCCCTTTGGATCTCTTCATCCCAGTGTTGGGCTGTGTTGCTCCAGAGCTGCGGTCGTCGGTTGTGGCTGTGAGATGGCCAGTTCCTGGTAGGGCTTGATGGCCCCAGTAACACCCGTAGCAGGCTGCAGGGATCTGGGGGGTTGGCTGGAGCTGGTGGTGGTACCCACCAGGGCAGTGCACTGGTCAGTGACGTGGTTCCTTAGGGCAGGAGAGTGAAACTGGTCAGGCCTTTAGAGCCCTCATGTCTTTATCAGGGAGCATAGCGATAGGACAAGGGGTAATGGTTTTAAATTGGAAGAGGGGAGATTGAGATGAGATCTCAGGAGGAAATTTTTGACTGTGAGGGTGGTGAGAGCCTGGCCCAGGTTGCCCAGAGAAGCTGTGGCTG
>JAOXJM010000041.1:1050302-1065125 GCA_026413425.1 Tringa solitaria
TGGTCTGGTGGGAGGTGTCCCTGCCCAGGGCAGGGGGTGGCACTGGATGGGCTTTGAGGTCCCTTCCAAACCAAACCATTCTGTGATTCTATGATTGTTTGGCCTGGAAAAAAGGAGGTTGAGGGGAGACCTTCTTGTTCTCTACAGTTTCCAGGAAGGTGCTCCTGGAGCGGATGCCGGGGATACAGACCGGCCAGGGGACAAGGATTGCTTTCACACCAGTGGCTGGGCACATCAAGCTCACATCTTAACACGCATAATGCGTCTTTATCACTGTCCTGTGTTGTTTGGGTTGGTTTGAGGAGAACTGGCAAAAACCCATGGAAAGGACTCGTGAATTATGCTTGGCACACAGAGGTTACCGTGCTTGGTTTTGACACCAAAGCCCATGGGGTTTGGAGCTCCAAGCCAGGTAAGGGTGGCAGTTTCCTACCTTACAGCTGGCAGCAGTAATGAGGTGGCCCTGTACCCGTGTGCTGCAGGCTGCTTTTAGCTTTTGCTGAATTGAAGCCCAAGATGTTTGCAACATGGGCGCAGTTGAAAGATGTTTGGGACAGGAAAGGCTTTGTTTGTGTCATATTTTTAACGAGTGGGATTGACACCATGTACCATTAATAGCAGATAAGACGTTTGTTGTTGTGTTGTTTGCTGTGGAGCCACTCTGCAGAGACTGGATTTTGGTAACGTTTGGGTTTTTCTGTTTAAATACAGAAAAGATACATTCTGAATTTTTTTCAGTCGTGAAAACCTTGCTCCAGCCAGACACGTTACGGGCTTTCTTGTCCTTTTCCGAACAACGTAGTAATGGTTATTAGTTTAATTCAGGGTTTAGTCTGTGAGATAGACAGAACAAAGCAACAATCATGGGAAGTACACGTTATGCCGAGGTGGTGCCCTCCGGAGCAGCCAAAACGTGCTCTCTGGGGTGCATGGCCGTGGCTCAGCGCCCTGCGGAGGTGCAGGACCTATGGACCTATGGGTGCACCAAGGACACGCTTTGGGGACGGGTCAGTCCCTTCCTGAGACCCCTGGAACCGTGTCCAGACCCGTCCATCCCACATGGTGGCGTCAGTTTAGGTTTTTTGGGGGGTATCCCCGATTCTCGCCCTCTTATCAGACAAAATCAGCTCTGCCTAGGAGTAGATAAAAAAGTAAAAAAAAAAATATGAAAGGAGCAGAATTTGAGTATTAGACTAATTGTAGGAAGTTACTGAGTTATTCTCTGGCTTCTTTTTAAAGAATTAGCAAAGGGTGTAAAAAGAAATTCTGAAATTTTACTCTTTTAGTGCTGCAGAACTGCAAGTTTCTATTTTAGGAAGTGACGAATGATGCTTTTTGGAAGTAGTCTTGTTCTTTTAGAGGTGTCTTTGGCAATAAAGAGGAGTTCTTCTTTTTCACAAATGCTTAACACTTGCCGGATGGTGCCCTTTCAGCTCCTCCGAGTGATCCCCCCTGGTGAAATTAAGGCATGAACTCTCATTTGACCGATACAGATGCTGACAGATCAAATCTATGTTTTTCCACTGAGAGGAGAGCATCCCCTGTGAGATCTCTGTCCTCGGGATTTATAGTTAAATTGGGCAAACAGGTGCCTTCCTCCGCAGCCGGGAAGGGTTTCAGAACATCGCAACTTCATGGTACATGCTTTTCTTGGAAACTATTGCTTGTAAACCCCTGAAATCTCAGTTTCAGCTTGGCTTTCACTCATGGAATTTCTTTAAAACGTGAAGAGCAGAAGAGGAGCTGAGGAAGCAGCACTATGCCATCTTGTTCTCCAGCCAGCCCCAGACCCCTTCCGTCCTGCATCAGCCCTCTGTAAGACAAACACAGCAATCGCTTCCCTTGCCCTCGTTCCCTGAGACTGTCTGTGTCTGCGTGTTTACAGCCTTCAGTGCTGCCGTGCTCGGAGCTGAATCATCTCTGTGGTGACAGTAAACACGCTTTGGAGTGAAATAATGATGATGGGACAAGTTCCTTCCCTTTTGCTGATCCGCTTTGGCTGCCGGAGTCGTGCCTCGCTCGAGCGGTGCGTTTGAACCCGTCCAGGCTGTGCGCCGCTCCTGAGGACACACCGCCAGTTTCACACCAAACGGGAAGGGACTGATTTGAATTCCCACGAGTTCTCTTGTCAGCTCTTCCTCTTCTTTCCTCAGCAGAGAAAACCAGCCTTCGCTGGCGTGTATTCCCCTGGTGCTGGCACACCTGCAAAACCATCACCACCTGAGCTGCATTAACCGTCCTCTGTCTTCCAAGGTCTTTATTCATCGTGACACTGTCAAGATAAGGAGATTGTTTCATCCCTACGTTCTCCTCATCTCAGTGTGTTCTCTCTCCCCACATCATTTGGGATACCTGTAGGAAAGCATTAGGGTATCACAAGAATGTCTGTCACTTAAGACTGAGAAACAGCTGTAAAAAGAGTTATTAGGGAAGAAGAGACATGGGTATCCGTCAGGTGTGGAGAGAGAGGAGCAAAAGGAGAGCAACGTGGAAACTTCAGTCTGGGAGCAACATCAGTGCTTTTCCAGGCGCAAAGGCTATTCCCGGCCATGTATTCCGGATCCTCTCTACAGCTGTGGTGATAACAAAGGTTAAAGGAAGTGCCCAGCACTCCGTGGGACTGATAAGTAACATCACTGAGGATTTTTTCACCAGCTTATGCTGTGGGTCATGAAATTGCAATAAGATCAGTTTTCTTTGCTCCCTACAGTGAAGACAAATAAATTTCACTTGATATTCAACTTCTGTTCCCCACCCCTTCCCCCAGTGTAAGGAATTATAATTAACAGAAAGTTGTGTGACAAAATGACAGCTTGGAAGTACTAAGCTCTGAACAGTTTTTGTGCAAACAGTATGTCAAAAAGTACATTCTTATGCAAGCTGGGGTGCTGCCCTTGCTGACTCTTTTCCCTGAGAAAGGAAAGGCAAAGAACCCATTTTGTCACCATAAAGAAAAAATAGTGGTGTTGTTGGAGGTGTCCAGTAGGTTTCCAAATTGTTCTATTGAGAAGCAGGAACATAAATACATACTGTAAAATGAATTTAATTTGGCTTGGCACTAAAACTCGTAGCAGTGCAGGTATCAGCAAGAAGGGCAGTGATCATGAAAAGCCTGGGGTAGCTCACAACTCGGCGTGGACACGCATTTCTGTTGGTGAGATCCACGCTGCCTGGGAAAAGAAGGATGGTTTTGGTGGTGGCACAGTGTAATGACCAGTTTAGTGTTGGAAAAGCCCTGTAGCACCTGGGTCTGTCCAGTACTCACCATCTAGTGTCACTGGTCCTTTTATTCATTTGAAAGGGTTATTAAGCCTTGGAATGGGCTGCCCAGGGCAGTGGTTGAGGCACCATCCCTGAAGGGATTTAAAAGACAGGTTGACATAGTGCTTAGAGACATGGCTTTGTGATGGTTTTTATCAGAGTTAGGTTGATGGTTGGACTCGATGATCTTAAATGTCTCTTCTAATCCAGACAATTCTGTGATTCTATGAGGCTAAGCTGGGGGTACAGGAGTGACCATCCCAGAGTCATCTCCTAACCCCGTGGCAGCACATACTGCCTGTCCCACCGTGCCACACTGACCACCTTTGTGTTTGCATTCAGTTTTGGGGATGCTTTTGTTTTCCACATGTTTGGGAAACTCATGTTCACATCCGAAAGCGTTACAAGGCTTCTTTTCCTGGCTATTGCAGAGCCTTTGGAGCATTCCAGTTCCGCTCCTGTTTAAAGGGCTAAGACTCAGCAAAGGGTTAACAGTGTCTCGCAGCGCTGCAGTGGGGGAAAAGCAGCTTTATCTTCAGATGTCCACAGAGGGCTGCTTCCCCGCCGGTGTGTAACCTTCCCATTGCAGGAACAGCAGAAAGAGTTGATGGTTACTGTTTTCTGAGACACGGTTGGGCAGAAGGCAGATGGAAATAACGGTTTGGGAGCAAAGAACAGAGAATAGGTGTTGTGTCAGCTTCCTCTGGTGCGTCCAAAGGCTTCTGAGCATCTGCCTGTGCAACGGAGCAGAATGTGACTTGCAGTCCTGGTTCCCTGTGGATACGTGAGTCAACCAGAACCTGACCTGACTCGCAGACCCCGGGCGAGGTTTGGAGAGCTGGCGGAGGGAAGTGCACTTTAACTTGCTCTGGATTTGGGGAGGCAGTGGCATTTCACAGAGCCCACACTTTTCCAGCTCTGGTTTGTCGTCCTGTGGTTTCATAGTTTGTGTTTTAGCAAAACTGAATCCCTAGATCCCACATCCCAGTATTCATTCCGAGAGCTTCTGCTACTGCAGGGTCTTGACCTTGTGCAAAAAAAAAACCCCAGTCATTAAAGACTATTTCTTTACAAACATTAACACCACTAATGAATGCGGTCCCAGGCTGCTCAGCCTCGCAGAATATGATCAGGGTCTTACAGAGCTCAGTTCCTGTTAATGAGGATGTGGTAATCAATGGTGGCCTTGTCCAAACCAACCTGGAAATGTTCAAGGTCATGAAGGAAGTGATGAAAGAGTATCCAAACACAGAACCCGGACTTGAGGAGAGCAGGTTTGGGGTTTTTAGGCAACTGATAGGTGAGATCCCGTGGGCGGCAGCTCTGAAGGACAAAGCAGTTTAAGAAGCTGGTGGGGCTGTAAGGAGAGCCCAAGAACCATCCATCTCCATAGGCAGGAGGAGAAAGAGCTGCCTCAGGAGACCCGACCAGGATGGGGACCCTGTGCAGAAAGGCAGCACGGGAGGTGGAAGCAGGGACAGGCGACAAAGGAGGGAGTTACAAACGTTGCCTGGGCTTGTAGGGATGGTATCAGGAAAGCCAAGTGCCACCTGGAGCTGGGGCTTGCAGGGAATGTCCAGGGCAACAAGAAGAACTTGTACCACTAAATCAGCAATAATAAGCTGAGTAAGGAACGTGTGGGCCAGGTGCTGGATGGGGTTCAGTGACAGCAGACACAGATGAAGCTCCATGCCTTCTTTGTTTCTGTTCTTACCAGCAAGGTGTCCTGGACCTCTGGGCGTAGGGAAGGGGTTCAAGGAGGAGAAGAACTACCAGCAGTGGGCAAGGATCAACTCAGGGATTGTTTGTGACAACTTGATCCCTCCAAATCTATGGCACCAGATGGGATGTGTCCAAATTGTGTGATGTCCTTGCAAGGTTACTCTCTGTCATCTTTGAAAAGTCATGATCAGGGGAGTTCCCTTACAGCTAGAGAAAGACAGGTGTTGTATCCATCTTCAAAAAAGGCCAAAAGAACAATCCAAGAATTTTTTCATCCCTAGAAGAATCCTGGAGTGAGTCACCATGGACCATACTTGTGGGTGTGTGAAGGGGAAGGAGATGCCTGACCAACCTGATTATCTTTGATGATAAAATGACTGGATGTGCAGATAGATAAAAGGAATGCCATGAATGGTGGTTACCTTGACTTTAGCAATGTTTTTGACTTAATATTCTTCTGTCGTACGATATCCATGTTTCCAGGTTTGGACATTACAGCCTGAGTGTGTGGACAAGTAGTTGAGCAAAAGCCTGGTTGGGTGATTGGGCTTTATAGGCTGTACTCCCATGGGGACAGTGCAGGAGAGGAACAGGTTGCCCAGAGACATTGTACAGTCTCTATACTTGAAGGTTTTCAAGACCTGGCTGAATAAAGGTCTGAGCAACCTGGTCTGACCGCACCGCTGACCTGCCTTCAGCTGGAGGTTGGACTGGAGACCTTCCAGCCCGAGTGATCCTGGGATACTAATCCATCAGCCAGCGTGTAACACATGCAACAGGCTTCTGGCTAAGTTATATGAGACCAGTATGTATCCTTAAATTTTAACACTTGATTTATGGCCTCACTAAGGTTGTCTAGGAGTGCTGGCTGGTGCCTCCTCCTCCCCTCCAGGGATGGGGCATTCTCTGCTGTCTTTCTTAAAAAGAGCCTACTTACTGCTGTGGGAATGTTCCAGAGAGACCAGTTTGGGACTGACCTCGGACAGCCAGTTTAAACTGAGCTGCCAGAAGCTCGGCCAAGGTGTAAGCAATGGGAAATAGTTCCTTAGATGTAAAACTGTCCTCCTTTTATCAGATGCTTCCCCTGCCCGGGAGCAGGGTTGGGCACGGGCGCTGCGGGGCTGTGGCAGGGAGTGCCTGGGCAGGGATTGTAGATTCAGCCCCGGAGAGATGAGCTGCTGCCCCTGTGTTAACAGAAACCCTCTGCCCCTGGCATTACTCAGCAGGGATTCGGTTAACAGCAAAAGCTCCCAGGCATTTCATGGAGAATGGTACCAATAAATAAGAGGGCGAGTGGGTGCCCGGTGAAGTTCAGTAGTTGTTTCCACAGAGCCAGGTCTCGTGTTCCGCTCTGAGAATCCAGACTCTATTGATCCATGCAGTGCTTTCCTTTTCCCTAGAAATATAGATAAATAATCATCCACTGCGTGTGTAATTCGGTGAGCTGTTCCCGTGAGCTACCTTCTGGCTTTCCATAACAGGATGAGAAGAAGGCAGCTGGGCTGTGTCTACCCTCGCCCCGAAGCCCACCCCGGGAGAGCACAGTCAGCCCCATGTTTCTCAAGGTCAGCGCCCGCCTGAGCAACTCTTCATGCAATTTCCTACCATTAAGTACAGTAGAAGCAAGTCAGCCTTGGTAGTTTATTTATAGACCCTGTAGATGCACAGTTCTCACATTCTATTAACGAGGGCAGAAACGGGATGAATTTTTTATCCATTACCTTGTGCTGCATAAAATACTGCACATTTTTACTGCGGGCTCTAACGTTTTAACCTTTGACAGGTGATTAATGATTCAGCTACCAGTGTTCTGCTGGTGGCTTGTGTAGGACCTGTGTGGTGCCTGTGTACTTAACCACTTCAGACTCGTTCAATGCATTAATTTCCTTTTGTTTACAATAACAAGTCCCAATGTTCGGCGTCACCGTGTTCGCCGTGACCTGTGGAACACGCTGGAGAACACAGGCTGATGTGGCAAGTCTTGTGAAGCAACGAGGCCCGTGGTTCCTTCTGTCTTTTCATTTTCTTCTCTTTCCATTTGCATTTTGGCCACTTTAGGTTGCAAGACTGAAACGCCTGGGCTTCTCCCCCCACTGACGCCTGGGGACACCCACCAGTGGTCACTGGCGCGGATGAAATTGGGTCTGACTATTGCTGCACACACGGGCAGCAGCCCTGGTCAGCAGGGGTTTGCTAACTCCTCAGTAGAGTCTTGATAAGTTTCCTAAGGTTCCTTTCCACCATTCATTCTGCTCCGTGTCACGGGTCTCTTGTCCAGGTGTCACAGGTGACACAGTGGTTCTAAAGAGCAACATCAGAGGGCTCAGAGTGCCAGGACAGCAGTCCCCTGCCAGGGCTGCTGAGGGACCTGGGATTCTCAGAGGGACATGGAAATACAGACATACTCTGAACGTCTTTCTCACATTCTTGAGTCATTTCTGCTGGAGAGCAGAAGAGGACATCCCTAAAGCAGTAGGGACCTGGTCCCTGAGATACAGAGGGCTTGCGGTTATGTACCCAAGTCCAGCAAACTCCTCTGTTGGTGAGAGATGCTGAGGAAGGCATTTCTGCCAGCTGACTGGCTCCAGGTTTGGAGGGTGCCCACAGTGGGGACTAGGCTTCTGTGGCTGGTGAAGGGGGGTTAGAAGTCTTCCTCCACTGGCAGAACCTGGTATCCTTGGTTGAGCACCGAGTCACAGAGTATGGACTCTGCTCTGCCATCCTTCCCACCACCCTGGGTGCAGCAGACCTCTGTTTGAGGTGCCTGCATCCCCCCCATTGCAGCTCCCTCTTTGGAAAGCTTGAGAAAAAAGCTGCTCCTCCCCTCAGCTCACCCAGCTGTGCCTCTCTCCCCTTCCCTCCCCTTCCCTTCGGACTCAGCGGACAAAGGCAGGGACGGCTGGCTCTAGTGTTGGTGATGGTCTCATGTCAAGTGAGAGGTAGAAGCCTTCAGAGGTCTCTTCCAGCCACCACTTGTGTGACTGTTTTTCCTGTTATGGTGACCCTTTGTTCCTAAACCTGCATCTTCCTCTTAGGGGAGCCCAAGTGAGCAAGGAGTGGGCCACCAAAGAGGTATTTAACGTAGTCTTACCACAGCTATAGACCCCATGAGGCCAGCTTGGTTTTTGAGTCTGTCCTTATCCCTGTGGAGATCTTTCATCTCCCTGGGGATGGAAATGGCAAGCGGTTGGCTTTGTCCCTCTGGATAGCCGGCTTCTCCTCAGATGAAGTGCCACACACAAGTGGTCCCGTTCCTGGTTAACGCTGCAGGGAACGTGGTGACAATCTTCAGCCTGTGACACAAAGCTGTTCTTCAGCCACCGTGGGGCAACAGCAGGTCCTTTCCCAGGGCACGGGAGCAAGCTTTCCAGCAGCTTCTCTACCCTGGCCTGTCCCACTGAGTTGTCCTCTGGGGTTTCAGCGGGTGGCACAGCCACTCTCCGTCTGTTGTGGGCAAACAGCTTTTCCCGGTGGTGTGACTGGGATCTCTCTGCGTCTCTGCTGTGGCTGGGACAGGAGGAGGAAGCTGCTACGGGAGGAAGGCACAGGGTTGTGTGGTCTGTCGGGGGCACCGCTGGCTGTGGCTCCCGAGCAGCTCGTAGGGTCTCTGGAGAAGGGCTTTTTTTGAAGACACTCCTGTCACGGGATGTGTACAGAGACTTGGGTCTCTGGAGGTTTGGAAGCCATTAATCATGTGGAATTAAGGCAGTTAATCAAGTCTCAGAAAGTGACAAAAGTTTGTCCCTGAGGCTTTTTACCTTGAATATCTTTGGAAAATGATAGTTTCAGCTTTCCACTTGACTACCTCGGTAAGCTCATTCATTTTCTTCAGAAGCAGCCCAAGGTCAGCCCTTACGGAACGGTGTCAGCTCGGGATGACGCTTGGCTCGCGTCAGGCTTGGAGCTCTGCGGTGACGGGCACCCAGGGTCTTGCTGTCAGGGAGGTGCCGTGGGGCACCCCGGCAGGAGCCGAGCCGGGGGGAAGGAGCAAATGCCGCAGCCCCCCCACCCCAGTTTGTCTTTGAAACTTGAAATATTTAGGTCACCAAGTGAGATATTGGGGCGAGTGGTAACGCGGAGCAGGAGCGCGCTCAAGGCACAGGCTGCGGTCGTGCTATCTGCGTTCCGAGTTCATGTGGAAACACTCATTTAGCTAATCTTTTCTCATTACGTAATTTATGTCATTAATTTCAAATTGAACTGCTCCAGATGCTGATTCTGCCCTCTCGGTTGTCTGCTGCTGCCTTTCCCGTGCTGTTAACAGCAGGGGGCCAAAGCCCGCTCTCGGGTCTGCTCCCCGCACTGGTTTTTGGCCATCCTGCTGGGGAGCACCTGGTGGAGAGTCCCCAGCGAGGAAGGGAGGGAGGAGATGGGGTACAACCCCAAAACCACACTTGTCTGCAGCGTTCACACCTCCCAGCCCTCCTGCCAGTGCTCGTCGGTGTGCAACGGCAGCCCAGGACCATGTCCCTGCTCTGCAGTCAGGGGATGAAGAAATTAAAAACGCTGAAAGTCAGAGAATCTGTGGAATCCCCAGGATGACACTGTCACCCCGAATTCACACAGGGATGGTGCTGAGGTCCCCATGTGAAACTGCCTGTGCAGGTCATGCTCTGGGATTTGTTCTCTACATTCTGAAGGAATTCTACAGGCATTGGTTTGAAGGCATTTCTACAGCGAGGGCATGAATGTGCAGGGGTGGAGAGGAGACACGAGGACGCCGGGTGGAAGGGCTGGTAGAACAGTGTGGGGTCTTGCCATGAGGGAGCGTGGATTGGAATGGAATGGAATGGAATGGAATAGAATAGAATAGAATAGAATAGAATAGAATAGAATAGAATAGAATAGCATAGCATATTTTCAGTTGGAAGGGACCTACAATAGTCATCTAGTCCTGTATCCAAATAATATTTGCATTATTAAATACAAATAATCCTGTCTCTGTGCGCTGGAGTTGGTCCTATTTTGGAGGTGAATTGCCAAATTGTCCAGGGCTTAGCAGAGCTGCAATGGAACTTATTCCTGCCTGAACCTGTGTCATGCTGCAGCGCTGGAACGGAGTGTTCGTGTGGGACAGGGGGGCAGGAGTTTTGGGTGCGGGTTGGCCTGTGGTCCCAGAGGGAATCAGAACAAAAGTACTGGAGCCTTGGTGCAGAGCCAGTTCCTGGAGTGAGAGGTTTGCTGCCAGCTCCAGGGGGTTTGAAGTGGTTTCTTCTCGGGAAGCTGGATGAAGTAGCGCATGGTGGGTACGTAGACACACAACGTGCCAGCAAAGGCAGTCTGTAACGGCAGGGACATCCCAGAACTGCTCTCCTGTAATATCCATCTGTAGCACCAGGTGGCGAGAACAGTCTTCGTTTCACGGCCGGCTCGGTGCCGGGCACCACTTGGCAGGAGTAATGCAGAAGATCCTTAGGAGAGAAAATAGTTGTTTCTTCCACTTGCATGAGCATCGCAGGGCGGGCGGGATGAGATGTGTCAGCTCCTCCTGTGGATCCGGATGCACTTTCCCAGACAGGGTATGCCATGGAGGTGTCCCACAGAATGGACCTCCCAGCCTTTCCCACCCGGGGAAGAGCCATTAGTGTTCATCCTGCGAAGGACCAGGCTTTAAATTCAACATAAGCGACAAGCGTTCTCTCTGGGGACGTGGGTCAGTGGTGGGTATGGTCAGTGTTGGGTTGGTGGTTGGATGCGATGATCTGAAAGGTCCCTTCCAACACAGACAGTTCTGTGAATCCTAAGCTGCCATGTCCTAAGTGCAGGGTGGTAGGTTGTGATGGCTTCTCTGCTCCACTTGTTTCACCTCCTGCACCAAAAGTCTATGTTGGGGTTTGAAATTGCCTGGAAGTGCTTGAAGGACTCTTGGGGAGGTGAAAGTTCTTTTGGCACCAGCTGCTCCCACCTCTGCACCAAGAGCCTGTGATGCTGGAGCAGGGGCTTGGACCGGGTCACCTTCCACCCTCCAGCGTTGGGGGAGCCTGGGGTGGGTGGGCAGAGTGCAGGGCCCCAGCACAGCACCCGGCCTCGGCACACACATGCGGTTTGGAGGACTTTTGGGGCTGCCCAGAAGAATATCTGCAGTATTGCCCTCTGTCTCCTGCACTGCCTTACCAGGGGGTCAGAGGTGCGTGCAGAGAGGGGAGAGAAAAACGCAGTTAATGGGAGCGTGTGAAGCAGTTTTCAGCTCCGTGAAGTCTCTCCAGCAATTTGACTTGCCCTTTTTCATCCCTTTTTATCGCTCTGTGGAGAATAAATTAGATCAGGTGAGAGATGTTGCTGGAGAGAAGATAAGGAGGTCAGAGAGAATCCCTTCAAGTCCGTCTTGCCCTGCCCAGCAGCCCCGGTTTGACTTGTGGAAAGAACTAAGTTGGTAAGAGTTAGAGTTAATTAGTACAGCTTAACTAGGGAATGACACAGTGAAACAACCAGAACACGGGGAAGCAACAAACCCCTCTTCCCCGACAAGTTAACTTGACTTAAATTACAGAAAGAACTTTCTAAAAATTATTTTTTTCTGTGATTATTTCGGGGGAAAATCGTAAACTTCTCTTGCAGGATATGTCCAGGGATGACCTCGATTTCCTGGCAAAACCTGAAAAATGGAACCGTTTGGCTGAGGCTGGAAGTGCTGCGGGGGTGCCGTGTCGTGCTGACTCCCGGGAGCGGGGTTTGGGTTGGATTAGTCTCCTGTAAGGCCTCCTGCCTCCCTCCTGCTGGGGCTCCATGGCATCCCTTCCCCTGGAGGCAGTCCTGGGTGCTCGGCAGTATCTGGCTGGGATTTCTGAGAGAGAAATTTCAAGAGACTTACTTGAAATTAGGCTTTTCTTTAGTGAAAGTTAAGTTTTTGATACAGATAACCCAGCTGGTGCTCGTAGCAATGGTACCTCCCTTTCCTCCTCACCCAGGGACCGAAGCAGAGCGAGGAGTTTTCCCTTTGCATTTCCAGCTGCTCACCTGAGCGGTACCAAACGGGCCGTGGCTGGGATCTGGGCCCCGGAGGACACTTTGCCATGGAGCGGTTGTCTTTCCCAGGTCTCATATCCCTGACCAGTCCAGCACTGGGAGCGGTTCCTCTGCTCCCAGCAGAAGTTTGTGGATCTGCTCAACGCATCAAATGCTTGATGTCTTCTGGGAGAGCACATCCGTCGGGACTCCACATGGCCAAAGTTCCGTCCTTGGCTACTTGGCACCTCTCAGGGCAGCCTCAGTGAGTCCAGGATCGGTTCTGGAGGTCAAAACCACGCTGCTTATTCACACGCAATATTTCAGTGTGGCTCTGAAGAAGGGAGATGCAGAGGAGAGGAGACACAGACCACGCTGCTTCTCGACGGGTGGTCAATATGATGCAGCTGCCTTCCTCCTGCTGCTCTCGGCCTGGATAGCAGGGTGGCTCGGCAGCAGAAATAATGGGCTGAGGAACTGTATGGAAGGATTTTAAACCCTTGTTGCACATCAGTCTGCGACGTCCTCACTCCATTAATATTCCGGAGAGAGCAATGTAACACAGCCATCTCATGATTACTCTGCTGATTATGGGGCATCATTATATGTCCCTTTTGGAGCTTTCAGCCAGCCGTATGCTTTGAAGCTGAAGACAAATAATGAAGGTGCAGAGCAGACAGCACCTTCTCTCTCCGTATCTTCAGGTAAAATACCTTCTTTGATTTATTACTTACCCCTAAAAAAAGCAGGACGTAAATTACTAAACGTTGCCAAATCTTTCAGCTCTCATAGGCAAGGCTATTTGCTAAATAGTCTATTTGAAGGTCTTTTTGATGCTGCTAAACATCCTAGCAGCAGTTTACTTGGAAAGATGAGTTCTTGATGAGTTTCTCTATTAAAATACACAGGAGTTTCTTTTCTTCCTCAGAACATGTGTCTGAAATGGAAAACGCAGTTCAGGGTTTTCATCTGTGACCATGATATCACCTTCTGTGGATACAGTCTGAAATGGTTTTATTAAAGACGTTGGTTCTTCTCAGTTGTCTTCGTTTAGGGAGAGATCTGACCATGGGTTCAGACTGTGAGTCTACGGGACAGAAAGGCAAGCAAAAAGGTGAGATATGTAAAAACAAACTTGTGTGCGTGTTCCTTGTTGTAGCAGGGAGCCCCAAACTGGCCACAGCACCCCAGCTGTGCTGCTCCAGGGGCTGAAGAGGATGACTTCTTTGGACCTGCCCGAGCAGCCTGTTGTCCCCTTCATCCACCTTCTGTGTATTTCTTTGTTGTGTTTGGGCCTGGTGAGGAGCTTCACATTCATCCCTGCTGGCCCTTGCCTGACTTTTTGTGCATTGGAATGAACCTTTCTGCTGCTTTGGCGAGGCTGTCCTTGACCACTAGCCGGCTCTCCTGGGCCCCTGGGCCTCCCACGGGGGCATATTCTCAGCAGATCCTGGCCAGTAGGTCCGTGAAGAGGCTAAAATGATTTTCTTCTGAAGCCCACAGTTGTATTTTCTCGTGGTCACTTCATTCAAGGCTGCATCATCCAACAGTTCTCTTCCTCACCTGAGTAGCAGGTCCATCAGAGCATCTACCCTGGTCATTTCATCCATCACTTGCATCAAGAAATTCTCTTTAAAGCGCTCTAGAAATCACCTGGATTGCTTGCACCCTGCCACCGTGCCCAGCTGGCAGACACGGAGGTGTTTAAAGTTGCCCATGGATACCAAGGCCCACCTGTGGGGTGTTCTCCAGCCACCCAAGGAGCGGACACAGGACGGGCTCCATCCTCTGTGTACCCTGGCACTGGCCCCCTCATTCACCCTCCCCAAACCACCCCCTGAAGAGCAGCTCCACAGCCAGCAGGAGCCGTGCCCAGACCCAGCAAGGGTCCCCAAGTCTGGTTCCACCCATCCCTCCTCCCCGTAGCCACCATCGTGGCGGGGGGCACTGGGCTGTGAGCCCCACCACCCTCACGGCAGGAGGAGGCTGTGCTCGGCGCCTGACGGTGGGACAGAACTGGAAATAAATCAGGGCAGGGATGATAGCAGAGGATTGGAAACCGGGAACCGACACGAGTGGGGGAATGGCTTGTCAGCGTGGGTTCAAGGGCCAGCGAAGTGATTTATTTTTAATTTGGCTGGTTGACAGCTGTGATTTCATTTGTGAGCCTCCGCCGGCGAGGCTATGACATACCGAATAGAACGTGTCAGCTCATATGTCACGTCGCATGAGACCAGAGCAGCCTGTCTCTGCTGCAGCCGGGGACACCTTCTGCTGACACCCCTGGGGTGCCCTGCCGTGGTAGCCCACCTCAGCTCCTCCCGGGGCTGGGAGCGCAGGGCTCGCCTTTGTCCCGAGGTGTCCCCTGGGCTCTGGGCACGGCATCCCACCAGGAGAGGAGCAGATGCCGCGCGTCCCCGCTCCAGCTTCACCCTCCCACGGCCAACAGAGCAGCGCTTTCCAGTGCCGGGTGAGCCTGTGCCGCTCCGTGCACAGGGGAAAGGGGCCGACACAGGCAGCCAAACAGTTGTGACGAGGGACAGGGACGAGTTACACCCTCCTGGTGTTCCAGGGGAATCCTTAAATCCAGCGACACCCGCTTGAAGCGGGACGTTGTGCTGCCAGGTGTGGGTGGATCGCTGTAGTTCCTTACAGGCGTCATGGCACGGTGTGGAGGAAAGAGAGAGGAGGAAGAGGAAAGAGACTCAGTTCTTCCTCCTGTGCCTTTTCTCGGTGGTCTTGTGCGATGCTTTTAGACCTGTGTTATGGTTTGAGAAACCCCACAACAATTTATCGTCTTTTAGACAATTGTTCTCTCACCCGATGACCCCTCCCCACCCGGGAAGGGGAATCAGGGAAAAATCCAAGGAAACCCAAAGGCTGAAATATAAATAC
>JAOXJM010000041.1:1171714-1184612 GCA_026413425.1 Tringa solitaria
CCCTCACCAGCTCCATTGCCCTTCTCTGGACCTGCTCCAGCCCCTCAATGTCTTTGCTGTCATGATGGGCCATACCTGAAGAAGAGCTAATGAAGGCCTTTGCTGTTGTGGGAACAAGTTGGGAGGAACTGTGGAACCCTGCAGCGTCAAGGTGAGCTCCTGCAGCAGAGCCCTGGCCATCCTGCTGCCACCAAGAGCCTCTCAGGGAGAAAACCAGGTTCTTCTTCTGGGGGCTCAGCATTCACAAGCTGTGACCTCCCCAGGGGTGGCGATCCCCTCGTATGGACACTCTGGAGGTGATCCTGGCCAGGAGGATGCTCAGCAAACCATGGAGCAGGTAGGGACTGGGGCGGGAAGGCAGCTCCAAAGGACACACGTGGTGCTGGTGGGGCTCCCCGTGCTTCTGGAGGAGGTTTTGGTCTGCACAGCTGATGACAAAGCTCCCGGGGGACACAAACCAGGATTCAGAGCATGCCCAGGCACAGCCACCCCACAGGAGGAGGCAGCTGGTGTCACACCAGTAAAGATGGTCCATGCACTGCAGTACCTGCTGCTCCAGCAACTGGAAATCCCGGCCCTTTAACCCCTTGTGGCGAGGTGAGAAGTGAAGTCTCAGACACGTTGCTTATTCTTGGAATGTTCCTTTCCCTCCTGAGCAATCAAAGCAGGAGTAAGACGTCCAGGAGAAGCTGCGGATGTGGAAAGAGAGGTATAAATTCAGCGCACGTTGTTCTCAGGGCCAGGAAATGTTTCTGACCGGCTCATCCTTCTTCTCGTGCTTTTCCCCCAGCTGCTCCGCAGGGACAGTTCCATTCCACCAAGGAAGATGGAGAGACACACGGTGTCACTGCAGCAACGTGACTCACGGCAGCCCCACCGTATTTTGGCTTTCTGCCTCTCCTCACCCGGGGCTGGAGAAATGTCTCCCCTCGGCCATCTCACCAGCGCATCGTTCTCCCGTGAAATGCCATCGGTCCCTGCTCGGAAGAGGCAGAGCATCCCGGGAGGATGGCAGGGACATCGTAGCTGGCACAGGGTCCCGAGCTGTGGTGGGAGCATCCTCTGGGTTTTGGGCATGGACGGGCAGGACCCTGCGATGGGCAGTGGGCAGAGGTGGGGTAGGGTCCGGGCTGTGCTCGTCTGGCCCCTGTGGAGAGCTCCTGCAGCGTGGGGCTAGAGGCAAAGGGAAGAAAAAAGGCAAAAGGAGGAGAAACCATGGAATCTCAGAATCGTGTAGGTGGGAAAAGAGGTTTGAGATCATCGACTCCAAGCGTTGACCTCACGCTGCCAAGGCCACCATGAAGCCGTGTCCCTCAGCGCCACGTTGAAGTGAATAAGGTGTCACCAGGCAGAGTCGGGGGGAGGAACAGGCCCTTTTTGGGGGGTGATCTATTCCCATCCACTGAACCTGGCCCAGGAGACCCCTCGGGGGAAGTCCATTGTGCGGCTGTTCTGAACCCAGGCCTGTGGCTGTGACCATTAATGTGGCCATTTCATGATTTGCCTTTTCCCACAGCTCTTCCAGGAATTGTTTTAAATTAATTTTTAAAATTACTGTTCCTGTTTGCTTTTAGCAGCTTTTACACAGCACTAACGTGGTTTCCCCTGATGGGTTAATGCCCTTGTGAGTGCTGATGTGTAACTAACACGACAAATGCAAAGTTAAATACGGTCTCTGTTATTATGATGATCCTAATTGGATTAAGCAAGTTCTCCCGGTTCCGTCCAGAGAAAGGGGTGACTTGTTGCCGTGTGTTTGCTGGTGCGTGGGGTCGATCTCCGCGAGTGGAGCTGGGATGGATTATGAGGCTGTTTTTTCGTGGAAGTGCATGATTTTCGCAGGCCCTTCAGAGACGGGGAACGCGTTTGGCACAGGGAGCTCTCGGCAGCACCGCAAAGACTCCGCGTGTCGGGAGGCAGTACAAACTCCTTGGAAGCAGCAGAACAGAAGAAGAGACATTTTGACCCAAAGATGTGGCTGCAGCGTGGGAGAGGAGCATCCCAGTGATGGCAGGACACAGCCCAGCTCCTCATATAGAGCAGAATGATTTGCCTTTTCTTTCCATCTTTTGGGGGCAGAAGGGGTATCTCTGTCTATGCAATCGACACTCTTCCCAACGTCCCATTTCTGCTCCCAGGGAAGAACTTTGGGCTGTTTTCTAAACTTTTTTATCGCAGTTTATATGCGGGAAGGCTGCCAAAGTGTAAATGAGTCAATGCTACAGTGTAGAGTCACAAATGAAGCTACTATAGAGGATGATTAGCTAATTGCAGTTAATTACTTTGAAAACATAGCACCCAGACCACATAGAAAGTATCATAGAGAAATTATTTTTTGTCACTTCGTGTCTAACAGGGTAATAAGGCCTCAACTATTTTCCTAGAACTAATTCTTTGTTTGCTTTACAGGCTGATACCTGCTGATAAGATGCTTTACTTTCAAGTGATAAATTATCTTAATTAACTTTAATTGTTTGCAGACAATTTTATGCAAATTGAGGCATTTAAGGAACAGAAGCAGGGGTTTAGCTGTGGTTTGGGAGACAGCTAAGGAGCACTAGACTTTGCTCGTATCAGTGGGCCTTGTATTCTTAAAAACTAAGCGTGTGTGTCCTGGGGGGCGATGCTGGGCTGAGGTGGGACGGTGGCCACGCGCCTGCGTGTGGCACTGAGAGCAAATATCATCCCGGGTTGTTTTCTCAGCTTTTCCCTAAAAACATGGGTGGCTTCTCCCCGCTGGCCAGGGTTCACCCTGGTCTCATTCCAGCCCCTCCTGACCCGCGGGAGGCTCCGTGAGTGTGGATTATCTGCCCTGATGCTGGGTTCCCCAACTGGCTACAGCCTGGGTTTGCTGGTGGTTTTGAGTCTCAGTCTGGCCGTGGCTCTTGCTGGGAATTCTGGTGACCGACACAGACTTTCACCCTAAAGAGGGGAATGTACACCAAGCATAGATGGAGAACAAAAACACCTTAAAATTG
This sequence comes from Tringa solitaria, assembly GCA_026413425.1. Lineage (NCBI taxonomy): Eukaryota > Metazoa > Chordata > Aves > Charadriiformes > Scolopacidae > Tringa > Tringa solitaria. The sequence goes on from JAOXJM010000041.1 coordinate 1,174,693, forward strand.
GGTGTACTGAAGACCAATAGAATATTTTGAGCTATTTATGAGCAGGCTGGATGCCCCATGTGGGGTCCCGAGCACCAGGAGGGTGCTGAGCACCCCGAAACACCCACCCGCCGGGAGCTCAGCTGTCCCCAAAGGGCTCAGCCCGACCTGCCCAGCAGCAGCAAGGTCTGGAGCAGGTGCCCTGTGATTGCATCAACGCCCTGCTTGAAAATTAACCCCAGGTGTTTTCAGTTTTCATCAAGAAAGCCATATAATTGGGGTGGGGTGGGCGGGCTGGTGCCCTGAAGCAGAGGAGAGGGGTGGGAGAGCTGTGGGTGCTCAGAGGACAGGCTTGTCCTATACCCTCTTAGACCTGGTAAGTGGTGTGGTTATATTTGTATTGTTTTCTTCTGTTTGAGGTTCCTATTGCTTTTCCTCTGGCGTTTCAGCTTTCCCCGTGTGTTTATGTGCTCGGGAAGAATGAATGCTTGGATTTAACGAGGGGAGGCTGAGCTCCCCCAGAACTCACTTCTTGCCATTGTGGGTATTATGTGTCGATGCTTTTAGTGCCAGATTAAATGCCATTTGGGTATTACAGCTCTCTTTCTCTGGAATTAAAGAGAGGCACCTAGGAACATTATACTTAGTGCTTTCTTTTTCTTTTTTTTTAATGTAGGATCTCAAAATGTTAATCAGATGAGCCCGTGGCGTACGGCAGCCCTGGGACTGAGACAGAAGTCTCCTTCTGATAATAACTTCAGCGGAATGAAAATGTGTTTTCATTTGGTAATTCAGGAGGAAAATATAATGTGAAGATGAGGGAAAGGCTTCTTTTTTCCAGATTACTAGAAGGAATTACAGTGAGTGTTTCAAACTAATGGCCTTGTCATCTTGCTGTGGTTAAATGGCTGGAGCTGGCAGCTCGGGGGGGGGGAGGCTGTGGAGAGGGCAGTGAGCTTGGTCTGAAATGGTAGATGTGGTATTTATAAATGTAATTTAAGAGAGACTGTTTTCACTGCAAATCGAGCTGCAGCAGGTGAGGTGCGTTTTGACTTTAACGAAGGCAGCAGTTTGCTTTTCCTTGGGGGAGTAATTTTCTGTGGCAGCTCCACAAAAACCCCCTTTGTGTTGCCAGCAGCGCAACGGGGAGCAGTTCTGCAACCAAATAAGTTAGAAACTCCTTTGTAAAATCCTGCTCTCGCAGGTAGGAGTTCAGACCTGATCCTGTCCCCCCTGGGAGTGAGGAGGTGGGATCACCCGGTGAGCTCAGAGCTGGATCTTCAGATCCACCTCTGTGGTGCCAGCCCAGGGAAGAAAGAAAATCACGTGTCTGTTTTCCAGCCTTCCTACCCTTCAGGTGCCTGGTTGTCTGTAAAAATCAGAAGGAGCCTGGACAACTGGCTCTCGGTGGGTGCCAAACTCTGGTGTAGCCCTGTGTTCAGCTGCAGGGTTGTTAATGCTTTCTTCAAGTTGTGCTCCACTTGGTGCCTCGTGTGAAACGGCTTGTGGTCAGCACCAAAAATGCTTTAAATAGATGACAATGAAGTGAAAACTTTAAGTTTTTGCTTTTATGGTTTCAAAATGTCAGTATTTTAAAAAAAAAATACAAAGGCAAGTGTGTTTTCCTTGGTTCTCCCATGTGGCTGTTTGGTGGGGCTTAGGTGACGTCTGACTTGGTGATGACTCTCATTGGTGTTGGGTGGAAAATGAGGAAGGACAAACTGACCAAAGTTCTTGGTTTAAGTGGCAAACATGACAACATTTTAGCTCCAGATTCACAGTGGACTGCACAGTTGGCTCCTGCACAATTGAGTGAGATCTGTAAAGGTTGGAAGGTAGTCTTCACAACTAGACTTTTCATATATATGTAATGTTTTGTGTGAATTTGGGATGAAATTAAATGTACAGTCTTTAATTCTCACCATTGCCAACTCTTTTTTTTATTTCAAAGGGAAAAAAATATTTCTTTTGGCCCTGTGATCTTCTCTTGCAGCAATTATCTTCGTGACCTTTTCTTGTGGTTTAAAGATTGAAAACAATAATAGTTTCTCAGTCTTTGTAGCTCATAATCTCTACTTACGATTCGGAAAGCAGAAGCGATGAACTATGATTTATTTGCTGAGCAGTTGCAGCACATCAGTGATGTTTATTTAGACTCTTCTCTCCCCTTTCCTTGACCCAATGTCTAACAAAAAGTCTGTTTCCCGGCCTCAGCCACCTGGCTCTCAGAAGAGCTCATTGGCATGTTACAATACGCAGCTCCCCTGGCTGAGGAGGCATCTATGATCCCAATTTAAGTGAAATCGGATGTGTTTTTAAAAAAAAAAAGTTCTGGGCAAAGACTGAAATTGAGAGAACTTTATTCACTTCAAGTTTTTGTTTGGATAGAATAAAAAGCATTATTTTCTGAGGGAAATATCCAGTTGGGACAGCTGGGTGTGTGGGTTGCAGTTCAGATCTCTCTATATCAATAGTTCTTCACAGGCTTTAAAAATTATTTGCAGCAAGTTAAGAAGCATCCTCTGATCTGCAGAGGAAGGTGCTGAAATCGTGTTTCTTCCTTTTTCCTCGAGCATAATTATGATACAAGGTACTTGGTAAAACCAGTGATTCTATTTTTTTCTTTTTTTCTCACTTAACATGGGTGCATTGCCTGAGTTTTGATCTTGGTTTCTTAGGTTTCATTAAACTTCAGCTTGGTGTGAATCTGGGGTCAATGGGAGCAAAGGGGTTTGAAGGAGTAAATCCAAAGCACGTGGCTGGTGCTGTGCAGCAGGAGCCGGCGTGGGAGAGCCCTCGGCCCCTCTTCCATCAGTAGCTGTTGTTGGTCAGATGAGTTTCCTGCTGTAGATACATGGTCTAAAAGCCACCACCCTCCACTGCTGTGGTCCACGTGTCTCCATCGCCTGGTTAGGGCTGGTTAGCTCTTGATTTGGTGGGAATTCCTGAGGTGCTGCTTTAGCTGCCCCAAGGTGAATTTGCTGAAGGCACATCAGCATCTTGTGAAAGTGAGAAACAAGTGAAGTGTAGCAGAATGAAGAGGAATCAATAAAGAATGAGGCTTCTAAATTTAAAGAGACTTGTAATTTTCCATCAGCTGGTACCGTTCGGGAAAATCGATGGGTGGTGGAGATGGATGCGTTCCTGGGTGTGAGGTGGGGAGATCAAGCTCTGTGGGGGCGTTTGGTGACCGCTGGGATCAGTGATGACGGCTCTGCGATGGCTGGAAGGGGCTGAGGTAGCAACAGTCGGATGTCACTGCTGGAAGCCAACTTGTTTTTGGTGAGATGCCCATCTGGGACAGGGCACAGAAAGGCGGTGTCTGGTAGGAACCCAGCGTGAGGTGTTACCTGCATAAAGCAGTGAACTGCAACCTCTGCCTTCCCTTCGGTTCACGTGGGGGTTTGGCAAAGCCTTGGAGACTTTGGCAGTGCCCATGCACTCGCAGGCACGTTACCTGTTCTCCGTAACTCACCTTGCACTTCTGCTTCCCATGCAACCCATCATGGAAGAGACCTGATGTGGTCATTCCTGTTCCAGTTCTGGGGTTTTCTTCTTCCAGAGATACTGATGGGAAGTAGAAATTGAAGGCAAAGCCATGGGCAGTTCCCAGGGATCAGAGGGAAAGGGCTGCTGAAGGAGTTGTCCTGTTCACAGAATCCTGGGTTGGAAGGGACCTCTGGAGATCACTCAGTCCAACCCTCTGCTAGAGCAGGTTGGACAGGAACATGTCCAGGTGGGTTTGAATGTCTCTAGAGAAGGAGACTCCACACTCCCTCTGGGCAGCCTCTTCCAGTCTTGCTGTCTCCTCATCTAGCAAGTGATCTCATCAAGGTGGATGTTTTCCTGCACCTTCAAGGGCAGGGGAGCAGCATCTCCACTGAGAACCTGTGCAGGGACTTCTTGAAGCACTCTCGTTACACTTATATTCACTTTACAGAATTTGTGTTCCTCTCCTGCACATGCAGATAGTTTAAGGCTAAACAAAAACTTCTGGAACAATTTCCTTATGCTAGGATGCTTTTTGTACTAATTTGGGATCAAAGGACCTTAACATAATTGCTTATTCAAATAAGAACCTAGTTGCATATAAAATATTTATATTAATTGGGGATTTAATTGCTTATCTAGCAATACTAAAATAAGCGTTTCATGGATCTCAAAGATGAGAACAACTTCTCTAAGGACTGCTAAAACGAAGAGACCACGTTGTCTTTAAGGTTGGTTTGTTTAAAGGCTCTATTTAAGAATTGTTTAAGAAAGAAATCCAAACTGTTGTAGCACAAAAAGCCTTTTCTGCAGGGAATAGGAATGTTTGAACAGAAATTCAGCTGCTCTGAAAACCTCATGGAAATTGAGGAAAACTTCAGAAGAATAAAGTGCATGAAGAACCTTTGAGTCCTAATTGTGGAGCTTCTCTGGGGAGACCCGGCAACGCGAAGCGAGAGCAGGGTGACCCCAAAGCTGCAGAACCGCAGCTTCTGTGATGGTGCTGTGAGAGTGTGAACAGCGTTCCTTGCAGGCTGGTAACGTCACCGAGGCTATGGGAGGTGACAGCAACAACCTTCCTGCTCTTAGAAACTCTTAAATAAAGGTGGCAAAGAAACCTCTAGGGAGAGGGTGTGAGAAAACTCTAGGAACCTTTCCAAATCGTTGATTTGGTGCTGCCTTTGTGATGTCCTTCTCTTGCGTGTTGGTGTTTTGGTGTTCTGCCACATCCAAACCTGCAGCCTGGGGCTTGGTGTGGCATCAGGAGAGGACATGTCCCACCCCAGGGACCCCCTGGTCCTCCGTGGCACGGGCATAGAAATGCTCCTCATGCTGGAGGTGTGAAGTGCTTGGCACCAGCTCCATGCCCACTGATGCTCACCACTGGGCAGGGCTGGCTGGGGCTGGGGCCCAGAGGTGCCCAAGCCAAATTTTGATAAATGAAAAGCCTTGCTTTGAACTTCAGAGGCGCAGAATATTTACTTATTTTCCCTCCTTCAAGACCATTCCGTACAATGAGGTGCTTTGTTTTATTTAAGGCGTTGCTGGGTAAGGTCGAGCTTGTAAATGACTTCTTTAAAAGCAATATTTACCAGGGGTACTTTGACTTTATTGGTCGAAATGACTTTTAGTCTCCCCGTCCAGGCGCCGCGCAGTGTGCTGACGGCAAACCAGGCAGGATTAATAAACCAGAATCCTTGGCAGGATTAGCAGCCGGTTATAAACTGAGAGAGGGATTGCTGGTCTTCTAGGGATAATGGGGTGAAAGTAAATATCAAGGAACTTAATGTGTTTGTTCCTGGAGAGTCTGGTCATCTCCTCTCTAAAGGGCTGAAGGAGCTTGCACCTCAGTAATGAGCTCAATAGATTTTAATTATTATCTTTTTTTATCAGGTTCTTTGGGTATTTTCACAGGAATAAGGGGATGGAGCTGAGTCTGGAGGGCTGTAAATATGGTATCTTCATTTAAGAAGGGGGAAAAAAGGCATTGTTACTGCTACAGGCTTTTCAGCTGGCACTATCAAGCAAGACTTTATGCTGGTCTTTTAGGAAAATTTAATTACAGATAGAGAGGGAAAAAAAACAACACTCTTTTTCCTGGACTTACCAAAACCAGCCTGTGTCAGATCTCCACCCCAGACTGGCTGCCCTGCCCAGGCACTCACTGATGTTCCTTCTTGGATCCTCTGGCAACAGCTTCTGCCTCTTTGAGCTGTGCCCAAATGGAAACCTGTGTTTCTACCCCAGCTCAAATCCTATTTTTTTTCCCCCCCTTTTGCATTGGAAAACTGGAGAAGAGGGAATTACAATGCAGACTTTTCTTCCTCATCATTGCATTATGCCTTTCTTTATCGGCATCGAACCTGACAGCTTGAAAAATGCCATTCTGCTGGAGTTTCTGTTCTGTAAACATGGAGATGAAATGGAGGTGTTTGTTTAATACTCGAGTAACTGGGTAACACTTAAAAACTTCATAAGGGTACATTATCAACTTTTAAAACGTTCCTCAGAGAACATACCTTCAGCTGTTTCCAGATGCTGAAGCCAAGCATATAAATGGAATCCATTTAGAGGTGGTTTAGTGAGGAAATGTCTTGCTTGGTGTACTTCGTGGCACTGATTGGAGGGCAGCTTGGTAGGTGACAGAGGACCTGGTGTAGCACTCTCCTCCAGCCAGCATGTTCTTGGCTGCTTGTCCTTTTGCCCCAGCAGGACACATCTTGGTTCTCCCATAGGTGTAGATCTCACAGCTTTGGGTGGCTGAGGAGTCTCTTTAGTGGTCTGGAGAGGAACAGATGGGCGCGTCTATGGACTGTTGACAAAGATGGGCCCAAGCCATGGAGAAATCTCCGTGTGGAAAGGGCTGGTAAAAATTCTCAGCCTGATAAGACACGAGAGGGGTGTGAGAGAGATCTGTAGGGCAGGGATCTACAGCAATTGTCAACTGTCTCACTGATAGAAGACTGTCAAAATTGTTTATGTGGGGGTTGGAATGAGCATAATCTACAATTGAAGGGAAATTATAGCTTTTTCCCTATTTTTTGCTTCTCTAGCAGCAAACAATTCTTGAACAACTGATGTGACCTTATTTTTATTATAAAGGAAAAGCGAAAGCACTTGGTCATGGCTGGAAGCCTGTCTAATTCTGAGGAATGTGAAAAACTTTGTAAACAAGCAGGAAACCAAAGTCAAAATTAATTCCAGCCAAAAGCTGCTGTAAAAAAGAAGAGTCAAGAAATCACTGGTGCATTTTAATAACTGCTAAAAGGAAGAGGATAAATACAATATTAATTTTATGACTTATTTTTTCACACTCCAGTGAACATAAATTTTTGTAATTGTATTTACTGGGCTTGGCTGTGTTGAAAGATAAGGGATAATTACATTCTTGCCTGATGGGAAGGAGCCTACAAAATTCTACTTCTTGTTAATATGTTAATAATACTGTAATATTAGGGAATTCAATCTGATATTAATTAATGACAAGAGAAAACATCATCAATGAGTAAGTTCTACAGACTTGGTCTGTTTTGAGAACCGAAAGTTTTTGTTGGTTTTTTTTTTTCAATATCCACAGTAATTGCAATTTTGTTGGTCAGAGCCCCGTACTGCTGTAGCTCCACTGGCTGGGTTGCTGCTGTTTGTATGACCACAGGCTGCACTGAGTATTTTAATGTTCTTTCCAGTTTTGGTTTGGTTTCCCAGCTGTTTTATTGACTTTTCTCAACGTTGCACCTCAGGAATTTCTGAGCATCAAAAAGAGATGTTGGCGGGTTATCTCGCAGCACTGCTCAGATTGGAAAATTGCATGGAAACTCTAGTTTTTACGCTTTTGTAGCGAAGAGATTCAATGTTGGTCTACACCTCTTGCACGCAGAAACTATGTGAAATGCCTCCGTGTAACCAAAACCTGGAGGCTGTGGCTTGTACCTACGAGCAGGAGGACAGATGTGTAGGGGGGGAGTCCCTGCACTGGGCTCTTGGCCTTGGTGAGAAAAGACAGAATATTGGCCGTGACTGAAAGCCTAAACCTGCCTGTGAGGCGCTTTGATTTGCAAAGCAGTAAAGGGCTGCTCAAGCTGTGCAAAGGAATAATAATCACAAGGTGTCTGTAGAGCTTTCAATGGTTAGTGGTTGTTGGTGTCATGGAGAAGTGACACTCGACTGGTTGCTAAAAGCCTCATAATAGGAAAGTTCAAATTTTCTGTAGCTCTTGATATAATGCAGAGTAATCTTAGCACAAAAAAAGAAGCTGTAGGTGTGACAAATATTACAGGGACGATCAAGGGTCCTTGTCCATCACCTGAGCTGTAGTTGGCACCCCTGTGCCCCCATACTCGGGAGATGTTGGGACTGAGCATCCAGAGGAGAGTCCCGAGTTCCCTGTAGCTTGTCCCAGCGTTGCCTCCAGGGTGGGATGTGCCTGCCAGGGTCTGGTGCCAGAACAGCTCCATCTCCTCTGCACGTTCTGCTCCCTTCTGTGCTTTTCTCACTTGCCTCTCGCCTTTGTTTACCGTTTTGCACCCACTCTAAAGTTAATGTGTTTGCACCTTCACTCGGGTGCTGTTCACTGATCTTGCAGGAGAACCGCAATCCCCAGCGCTTGGTCTGAACAGCCAATTCCTGCTGGATTTCATAATCTGCTTTCAAAACAAGCTCTGATGTCCCTGCTGTGCTGGCATACACGTGGGTCTGTAAACACACACAGGTCTCAGTTACCTGATGATCTCTCGTGGGACTTAACATTATACTGAGATTTATCTTCCCTTATTTTAGCAAGTATTGGAGTTAGTTTGGCTGACTTCTAAGTTCTTTCCTTTCCTCGTTCTTGAAGGCTGCATTATTAAGTGTTCTTAACCAATAAACGCCTGTGCTGCTCATAAGCATTTAGAAACAGCAGTCTGTTAGGAATATCTTTACTTGCTAATGCCTTAATTGTCAGGAGGAGTAACTCATTCAAGTACATCCATTACCCAAATCTATTTACCTTCTCTATGAAAAGAGACCAAGTGATGAATGATGGGACAAGAGGAAACTGCCTCAAGTTGCCCCAGGGGAGGTTTAGGATGGATATTGGGAAAAAATCCTTCATGGAAAGGGTTGTGAAGCCTTGGCAGAGGCTGCTCAGGGCAGTGGTGGAGTCCCCATCCCTGGAGGGATTTAAAAGCCGGGCAGACGTGGTGCTGAGGGACATGGGTCAGTGGGGGTTTGGGCAGTGCTGGGTCGATGGTTGGACTCTTAGGATCTTAAGGATCTTTTCCAACCTGAATGATTCTAAAAGGTGTCAACCCCCACTAAAAATCTTTGGTTCTGGGCTGAGACAATCCAGGCCCAGGAAGGAAAATAACTTCAAAAAGTAGCTGTGGGATCAGATGGGGAGGGGGGGATTTTGGGAAGGTGGGAGCAGAGAGAGGTACAGAGGAAAAGCAGCTTTTCTGTCCCTTTTTGTGAGGGAGAAATCTTGTTTGATATTATTGTGCAGGGTTTGAGGGGGAGTGGTTGAGTCTCAGTTGATGTACCAGGTATCAAGAGAAGGGTTTGAGTGAGGCTGCATGACCATGCTGGGTAAACTGAGATGGGAACTGGGAAATATCTCCTCTTTCAGTCTTCCTAATTTTGCTTGATGTCCCAAATAATTTGACTGAACAATAGAAAGAAATATTGGTATAAATTGTGTTGGAATAATTTCCATGTTGTGGTGTTTGTGGGGGAATGGAGAGCAATGAAGGAGAGAGGAAGGGTAGCAAGAGATAACTGTCTCTGGAAGATGCTGGGGTGCTCCACCAGGGAATCACCTAAAGGATTGCGTCAGATCTTCTGACCTGAGTAGTCTCCTTGGATTGGAGCTCAGTCTTCCTGTCCCAAAGATGAAAACTCAGGGAGAGGTTTTACTCTTTACTGAGGTGTAGCGTTGCCAGCCTCAGCCCTGCAGTCTCACATTGGGATGCAGTGGGGGTTTGGCATTAAATCATTCCCGAAAACACTTCTTCAAGACTAATTGCCAGGGCTCCAGTGAGGTTCCCTTGCTCATCCTTGAGGATGAGAGGAATGACTGAAGGCTTCCAGCATTTTTTTCCTTTCTTTTCCTGGAGGGGACAGTCCAAAAATATCCCAATTAGAGCTTTATTGTGCTGTGAGGAGGGCAGCTCCTGCCCTAAATGGCTGTGTGAGTGTGAAATAAGAGATAACGAGGTGTGCAACCAGCAGATGGGCTAGAGAACTTGACAATTAAATATACCTCTCTGCCTAGGTAACCACTGGGTGGGATCTCCTCTGCTGTGGTGTGTGATGAGGCAGAGCCAGGCTCCTGCACTGGTTGGTGTTTGTACATGTGAAATTCCAACAGTTTGGAAACGGGTTCTTTTTGGAAAATGGTGTACATAAAATCACAGAATGATTTGGGTGGGAAGGGACCTTAAAGCCCACCCAGTGCCACCCCCTGCCCTGGGCAG
>JAOXJM010000041.1:1219936-1233581 GCA_026413425.1 Tringa solitaria
GTGGTTGGACTCGATGATCTCTGAGGTCCCTTCCAACCACCACAATTCTGTGAAAATCCCAGCAGAGCTGGATCGTTCCCAGTTACCTGAATTCCACCCAGGACTGAGCTGGGTGGGTGGGTGTGGGGGTGGAGTGGGCGCTGAGCTAAAAGTGGGGAAAAAAAATCTCCAAACAAATTGATTTGCTCAGAAATGAGCTTTCATGTTGTTAGAAGTTAGTGGTGAAAGCAAATGAAACGTAACCAGGATGGCAGGGCGCTTTGCAGAGCGATATGAATGACGTGATTTGTGTTGCAGGGTGGGCTTTTTCTGGGGGTGGAGGTGAGTCCTTTCAAACAACCTGTTTCTCTTGCTCCTCCTGGAAGCACAAAGAACAAACAATTCCTAAAGTTTATTTTACGTTTATTTAAGTGTGTATTTTTCTGGGTTGAAAGAAGACCCCAAAAGAGCACTAGGAGAACGCAAAGGGCACGTCCCGTGTTGCAGGGACTCTTCAGTCTGGAAGCCCACGCCAGGGCGCTGCTTTGCTGCTGCTCCCTCCCAGTCTGTCACGGGGTTTTATGACAACATTTAGATTTCACACCTTGGTATTAGTACTGCCATAGCAGTCTTCAAAACTGCTCCTCGCAGATAAAGTTTGTGTTTAGGTTATTATGTCATTTGCAGCAAAATATAGGATTAAAAATACCAGGTGGTTTTCCTGGGCCACGTGTTGCTCAGCGTCTGCAAAGATTACAGGAAAATTATTCTCCCTGGGAGAGAAGGGAGATTCTGGAGTTGCATTATCAAATATTCTCCCTGTAATTAAGCAGTCTGCAGATGGCCTTGGCTGTGCCTGTTTGCACTCCAGTACTCCTGGTGGGTTAACTACTGGCTCGTTATCATCTCCTGAATGAAAGCCTGACTGCTTGTGATCTCTGAGAGGTGGAGACACCTCAAGCTCTGCATCTAAATTGTTGGGGGTTTTTTGCTGTCTAGTACGCTTTTTTTTTTTCTTTTTCATTTTGGATAGATGGAATCAAGTTGCTGTGGTATGAAAAGAAGAAAGTGTCTGTCTTTGAAAGACATAAGTAGTTCTCTTTTTCAGGCCCTTCAAAACTATACCCTTCTATTATTTTGTGTATAATGTATCATTACAAAGTTAATTTCAATTTTGTTTGAAGCTACTTTAAGCTTAAATATAAATGAATCATTTAGTTTCATCTAAAACTATTAGTTGTGATAATACTACTCTACGTTTTCATTATTGCTTTTTTGTTTTCAGTGCTTTGTATCTGCTATGGGCACCTGCTTAAAGCTACTGAATATTTCTATTCATTATAAAACCTTTCATATACAAATTAGACTTGAGACATTCGAGCGTTATCTGTTGACAGGTTGTGGGTTTCATTTGGATACTGTAAAATTCTTTCCTATGGTTTGGTTGGGGTTTGGGTTTTTTTTTTATATCCCTCACTTGCTGTCTTAAGTTTAAGACATGGACTTTGCTAAACAACTCTTATCTTATAAGTGTGACAGGACATGAAACAAATTAGGTGTGTAGTCAGACGGGCCAATTAGATCACATAATGACTCCTGAAAAGCATCACCTGACATTTCATGTATTAAGCCCCATGACACAGCCAGTAGCATGGTTTTGGCTAAGGTACAGCCTATAAAGAGAAATAATTTTTTTTTTTTCCCAAAGAAGCTGCTGCTCAGCTACTTGTTCCAACAGTTTAATTGTATTCTTTTATTTTGGTTCAAGGGCTGGGCTAGTTTCAGTAGCAATCTTAGAAACGACAAATGCTTTGCATAGTATAAATTTCCCTGGCCTCATGCTCCTAAAAGTTTTGCTTCTGGATTTCTCTCCTGGATTGTAGAACCCTTTGGAATTCCTTTGTAGTTCCTTTGATAGTATTTGTAATTCCTTTGATAGTATTTACCCACTTAATCAAATCTGTTCATTCTTTTTTTTTTTTTCCAACAGCACATATTGGTCTCTTTAAATCTCTTATTTAAAACAGGACACCAACCATTGCAGAGATACTGGCTTGAATAAACACCTGATTTACTCTCTGTAGTTGACAATAACAGGGTCATATTGGAAGTTTTATTAACCCACATCAAAGTTATCAACAAACAAAAATTATCCTAAATCTGATGAGATTGATATTATACAGACTATTTACAGGATCTGCAGAAATAAACTTTTAGAAGTGTTCATCTAAGATATTTTTATTTTCTTGCAGAATTTGCTGTTTATAGCTATTCTTTTTACTTGAGATTATCAGCAAGAATATAGTTGGGAAGTGTGTTGATTTATGCTGACTGACCTGCTCCTTGGTGGAGAAGTCCCATTGCTTTATTGAAAGGATTTGTGTGGAGGTAAATATGTTAAAGTGTCAGCTGGATTAAGGTCTGATCGTGAGGACTAGAGAAGTTATTTAGCCACCTGAATTTGAATTTTGAGTTGTCAGTATTCAGATTAGAGATCTGCTAACTGGAATTATGTTGATTTAAGAAACTAATCTGCAGGGCTGTTTTTTTGGCTCTGAAGTAATGAGCAAGAATTTGGGAAAATGACAGAGTGCTTCAACGTGTGATCACCATGCTGACTCATGAAATTTAGGCTTAGTTGAATTATTTAAATGGCATAAAATTATTTACATTTCAACATGAGAAAAATATGAGCAAGTTTGCAGTCTCATTTGCTTAACGCCGTTGCAGTGTATAAATAAAGCTTGAAAATTTGCTGCTCAAAACACTGAAAACTGAGGGGGAGAAATGAGGTATATCTGCTGATGCCAATTTAAGAGAGATCGGCCTCAGCAAATGGTCCTGAGTTCATGGTCCTCACTCAGCTATAACTCTGTAGAACGTGTCGGAGGTGAGACAGAGAAAGGGAGCTGAGCAAATCTCTGGAGCTGATTGAGATGTAATAATTCACCCGCAGCCTGTTGAAGTTTCTGAGGATTTCTGTTTCCTTCCTTTCACTTTGGATTGGGTTCATAATGACTGTATGGCTGCAGTGTATCATCCTTTTGGCGAAAATGTAGGTGGAACTATATTAAAAGGGGAAAACTTACTATCTGCTGGTGTAAAGAAAATAGTACTCTGTGTTCTCTGACAAATATCATCTGGGAACACTTTAAATTGAAAGCCTTCTGATCTGATGTCAGAAAATTGATGTTAGAGTTATTACCAGGATCTATTTTTCAAATCTCTTTCATTACGGTGTTAGGGAAAATGTCCTGCTTTCCTGAAATTAAACCAACAGAGATGTGTGGGTAGAATTCGTGTGGCTGCAGCTCATGGATGTGTGCTCTGCTCCAGTGGCAGAATAAAAAGAGGGAAGAAAAGGAAAAAGATGGGGGAGGACGTGGCTACGAACAGGGTTGTTGAAGAAGGTCAACCACTGTGGTTGCTGCCGCCACCCTCCTGAGGATGGACATCCTGCACCGTGATCTGACATGGGATCCCTCAGCCCGGAGCAATGCAGCTGTCTCTCTTAGGAAGAGTGGGTCATTTTTTTGGCTCCTCAATGCTGCTGAAGGTAAACATCTTTACTAGTTTGAGTGTTGGTCTCACACTAGGTCATTTATCAAAATCCACCACTAGTGTTGCTTGCACTGGATCTGCAAAAGTGAAGAGCACCTGCCTAGGCTGGAAAGAGGGACAAAGACCTGCTGCTGTTTCTCTTGGTACTTCCAGCTCTTCATCATCTTCATAAAGAAATAAATGAAAGTCTTTCCTATCCTCCACTGAAGAACAGCATCTGGAAGCAATTTGGGTGGCATTTTGAATCTTCCATCACAGGTGTCATTTGTCTACACTCCTGTTGTCAGGTAAACATCTCCTTTATTTACCAAATACTCTTTCCTCCATAAAGCATGGAAATCCAACTGGTAAAGAGTGTTTGTAATCCCAAGACACACCAGCCACTCCCACACTTTCAGGCAGGGCTGGCCCATGCTGTGTTCTATGTTCTGCAAAGCTCTCCTGCCATCACACAGCCACGGTTCCTGTGCGTGTACAGCAGGGCTGCTGCTTTCTGAAGGTGTTAGATGTGCTATGGATGTGCTACCTAGCACAGGAGCAGAGGATGTTCCCTGTGAGAAAGAAGGTAAACTGTCCAGTGGCTGCAAGCAGGAGCCACCTTCTGTATTTTTGTGATGTTCTGGAGATAAACCTGGGTATTCTGCAGAAATTAACTGATTATTTCCTTTGCTGTTGTGATATTCAGTTAGAAAACTTTAAATAAATGTAAGATATTGCTGTAGCAAATCCAAAGCGCTCCCTTGGAAAGGGGGGATGTACAGAAGAGAAGACTTTCTCAAGGTTGGGTTGTAGGACTACATTTCCCAGATGCAACCAGAAATTCAGTCTTTTACTGTGCTGCATGGATCCCAGAAATGCCATAAAACAAGTTCTTTTTCACAGAGTCACAGAATGATATGTGGTTGGACGGGACCTCTGGACATCATCGAGTCCAATAGGAACACCCAGTTGCACAGGAACGTGTCCAGGCAGGTTTTCAATGTCTCCAAAGATGGAAACTCCACCACCCTTTCCCTTCTCTCCCCACCCCTCTCCTAGGACCTCTTGCAGAGCCCTCACTGCATGTAAAATAAGCCAAATTAATTAATTCCCACTTGCTCACACAGGTGAGTTTTAGCTGGAAGACCAGGAGATTTTGTCTTGTGGAATGAGGAGAAGCCCTTGTCCCTCATCTGGTTGTGATGCTGACTGCATAACGATGCTGCGATGCTCAGCTAGCATTAGGATGGAAAAAAAAGCCATTCTGGCATATGGTCCAAACGTGCTGGTGATGTGAATGACTAATTTTCTGAAAAGTCTGAGTGGGCTGAGGGTAATTTTGTGTAATAATTTGTATTTGAGAGTTGTCTCAATATTTCACATCTCTATTGAATTTGCTGTAATCCATCACTCTAATTGCCTTTCCTTGGTCAGTTGAATTTATGTGCTTGTCTCTATCATACTTAAAAGATTGTAGGTACAACCTTTCTTTCTTATTTAGATTAGGAGCGGGTTTTTTTTCTAGTTTTTGAAAGGTCACTGTGTCCCTTTTCCCAAAGATGATGGTGTGTATCAATTTTAGAGCAGTAGACCAGAAACGTGAGGTGGTTCTCCTAGGTTTCAATGGTATATTATTCCTGGTGGGTGAGGATCAGCTGATATTAATACAAAGGGCTTCTGTGGATGGTCATGAGCTTATCTTATGATGGTAAAAAACAGCGGAGCTCCTTTGAGTCATGAAGAGCTACCACAGTTTGGGTCAACCCACGTGTTTTCCAGGGGACCAGTGAAACTTGTCTGAGCGATGGTGGCGTGGGTTGACCGGGGAGGAGGAGGGAAGGTTTGCAGAAGGGCTCGTTGCTTGCCCTGTCTGGAATCGCGGTGCTTGAGGAGGTTTTGAGCAGATGTAGCTGAGCGGCTACGGTGCTCACGTGGCCCTTCTTGAAGGGATTTAGTGCTGGCTTATTGATATCGGCTTAATTTGCCCACCGTATTGATACGAGCCACCCAGTTGTGAATTGATTCAACCGTTACAGAGGCTGCATCGGGTTGGGGAAAAAAAAAAAAAAATCAATTTAAAAAATGATCTCCCTAAACCGGTAAAACTTGTTATAGTGTGCAGGGGCTGAACAGGGAAGTCATTTGGGAAGGAGAATGAACTGACCAAATTAACTGTGGAGCTTGTCACTTCGCAGCACTCATCGGCTTCTCGGAATTAAGCCTCATGATAGGGACAAATTTACACTATTATAGATGCAGGAGTGACATCGTTGTCCCTGCTGTAACACACCGATAGAGCAGATAAGAGGGAACCCTACCGTACATTGTTTTATTTCTAGGGTATTTTAAGTAATGGACGTAAGCTTCAAAATCACTGGAGCCTTTACATTTTGCTGCTTTTTTTTGTGTTGTGGTTTTTTTTTGTTTTTAAATCTCTATTGGAAAAAATCGTAGCTTCTATTGCACAAACAATGCAAACAATTAGCTTCTCAGCTTGTGCTGCCTTAACGTGCAACTAATTTATTTTATATCTACTGTATAGGCACAAGTGAAATCAATAGTACAAATGTAGTATAATTTTAATATATTACTGTCAGAAGAGCAAAGAAAACAAAACCTCATAAATGTTTAATACTTCACTGTTATTTTTTGAATAATGGATGCGTATTGGAAAGGCTCCATTGCAGTATTGCTTTTCAATATACCTGAATTTAGTAAAGTTGTTTCTCAAATTTACACAATTAGAACAAGTAAAAACCAAACAAAACTAATGCCCTTATTGTAAGCTTAGTGCAGAACTTCATTTATCAAACGTTTTCATAGCAATTTCTATTCTGAAATGTTGACATCTTATGTATTGAGATGCTTATTTAAAGTTTCAAAGTAAAAGAAATGCCTTTTCCTGCTTTTCTGTGAACCTGATTTTGCATTTATAAGATGTAGCTGCCACGTATGTGATTACAAATGTATGGATATGTATTTCGGAGCAGCTTATCCCTGCTGTCCTTCTCTTGAAATCACCAACACGATGAGACAAATGGGATTGACTGGAAGGTCTGCAGTAGGGTTATTGGGGAGATTCCAGAGGCAGGATGGCAATCAAAGCGTGAAGCTGGGAGAGCTTTGCTGCCAGCTGAGGACAAAGTTCTTCTGCCTCCATGACTTCAGCTGAGCTCTGGCGTGAGGCAATGCCGCTCGCCTACGGTACCACTTGGTGGAGGGAGCCCAGGGAACCACCATCCTTTGAGGGAGGTGCTGGTGACTCAGACCTTCCAGAGAGATGCTAACATGACAGTAAAACCTGTAATGAAGGGAGAATCACATTGTCCCAAGGTGGCTGTTCCAGCATTTTACTACCTTTTAGCTAGAAACTTCTCGCCGTTATTGCCTCTAAATCTTGTATGAATCTATTTCCAGTTACTTCTAATCTGCAGGCTAGGGGGCACGGAGAAGAGCTGATGACCTTCTTTTCGCCAGGGTGCTTTATGTCTGTTTTCCTTCAGTGTTCTCCTAGGTTACTTTTCCAATCTTGCCTCAGAAGTCACATTCTCTAAATCTGTTGCTTTTCTTCTACTTGCCACTTTCCAATTAGTGTAAGTTCTTTTGTAAGACTGATGCTAATGTCTGGGCTGCGTGCTCAGACCTGGGCTGCACAGAGCCGGGTAATCGCCTCCAGTGTTTGCCATCACAATTAATAATGCTCGGCGTGGTATTTCCTTTTCCTTTGTGATCTCTTTAAACCCTCTCCTGGCAATTTCTGTTAATGGGATCACCTAAAGGTTCTCAATTCTCTTTCTCCTGTATGTTTTAGTCTTACTCAAAGGTAGAGCGTTTGTACTTGTGCTTTTTGAATTTCACCCTGCCACTTTTTCCTTTTTGGATGATCTCTCTCAATCGCCAAGGCAACCGAGATTATGAGATTATTTCCCCCTCCGGGTCTCCAAAGGTACTTGTGATATATGCTGCTTTCTTGTCTTCTAAGGATTTTGTAGATGTCCTTTTTTATTCTTTCATCTAGGTCATTTAGGAAAGCAGGGAATGGAATCACAAAAATCAGGAAATTATCCCTCTTCTTCCCTTGACGCTGTCACTTTGGGAGAAAAACTTTGTGAACACTGTTGAAGTACTTTGGGGAACCAGGATGTAGTTGCTGTTGTGAGAGGTACTGTCAAAAGTCCCTCTGAAATAGTCCTATCACCTCGTTAAACCCTTAGATATCACTGTTGACTGTTCCGTGGTTTGCTCCAGTGCTTTCCAGCAGCAGTTCCTGTAACGGATGTATCACTCCACCCTCGTCTGTACTGGCAGCAAGGCTTTGGAGATAGTCATCAGAAAGCAAACACGGGACTCCCTGGTCCACAAGATATTTGAAAACATGCTCTGAGCATCACTGAAACGTGTACTTGACTGACAGCGTGAAGATTATGAAGAGGTAAGGTTTTTTTTTTTCCTTTAGTACAGAAAAATGTACTTCTGGGCATGTAATTTGGATTTAATTTTAAAATTTGGTTTACGGTGCTGTATAAGCAAAACATTGTAGGAATAAAATTGAGCCGTGAGGAAAAGGACAGGGAACAGTTCGAGAACTTTGACTCGTCCCTGCTGGCGGTGACCTGGCAGAGACAGGAGCTGAAGGGAGGGCGGCTGCTCCTCCGCCTTGGGAACCGAAACCAGAACAGAGTTAATGAGGAGACTATAAAAATATGGATGAAACGAGAACGAGATGCACACTGAGCATTTGTCCAGCTGTAAAAAGAGCACGCCCCAGGAAAGAGAGAGAGAAAGTTGAGAAAAGAATACGCTTCAGGAACTGAAAAGAGGTGAGTGCCTGTGAGATGAAGGATGCCCGAACATAAGCATCTCTTTGAGGTGACCAGCCCGGGCTCCAGCAGCTGTGTCAGGAGAGCAGATGTCCCCTGCAGGTCCTGGGCCGTATCCCACAGTGGTTTCTGAGGGACTGAGCTGCCTCAAACAGCACTAAACTCAAAATGTGAGAATCATTATTGTAACTTATTTGCGGTTCCGTCTCTCTTCTTTGCTTTGCTGCAGTGTGGGGGTTTCCAAAGCAAGCCCAGGATGCGATGGGGATAGGCACTGTGCAAAGCTGTAATGAAGATTTTGGCTCCAAGAAGAGTTTAGTTCAAAGGATTTAATGCCTCTGGCTGAAGTAGTCATATCTAATGATGTGCCGTTAGGAAAAGTGCATGCGGCTAGAACTGCAATGGGAACTTTGTAACTGAGGCCATTTTACTTCCCATTCTCGTTAAGGGACGAAGTTGAAAAGTAATAACGGCTGTTTTTTCAAAGTTTCAGACTGATAGCCAGTCTGGAGAACCACCCATAGATCACCTTCATGAGCAATGATGAATTTGTACTGCACACTTTCTGAAAGGAGAAATTAATTTACTTTATTTTACTCCTGCTTGTATGGGGCTCACCTCAAGTAACACTTCCCATCTCTGATGAGCAGTGAATGAGGTTTAGACTGGCCTCCTCCTCATTAGCAGCCACGTAAGATGGCCAAGGAGCTTCCCACCTGAGCAACAAGTTGCCAGGAGCAAATTGTGATTTGTGGGTCCTTCCTACGACACGGTAGAAAAGGTGGGAGAGGGGGAAAATGGCTGGGGGAAACTTCTTCAGCACGTTTCTCTGTTCCTCCTCTCGTGTCAGCTCTTCCTGGAAGATGGAGGAGACATCTGCCATGTCACTCGCAGTTCTGGTAGACTGAGATCCCACCATATGGGTGTTGGGAGAAAGGCCCAGCCGCAGAAGGACGCGTGCCACCGCCTGCAACCTCTGCTTTTGGAAATGAAATTCAGGTCCGAGCTCCTTGCCAGGCTGCGCTCCCTGCAGCAGCAGCATCTGTCTGTAATTGCTTAGCCGAATGCTAATTGCATGCAGTTGGCCACTGCCGCATAAATTATTCTGTGGCCTCTTCCCTCCCATCCTGACTCTCTGCTCACCACCCTCTCCCTCCCACAGAAAATGCATTTAAAACAAGAGGCAGAAGCGTGCTGAGGTACACAGCTGTTACTGCTGCCTTGTCACACCTCGGGGAATCTCACCTCGTTTTGGGCTCTTTGGGGAGACGGGGAAATGTTTTCCCCAACAGCAGGTTTGGTGACTATAAGCAATGGTTGCCAGACCACAGGGCCTCTGCTGCTCTTCCCTCAGTGATGCTCCAACCAGTGCCAGGTATGGACCCTTCTGTTGGCTGGGCACCCTCCAGCACCGTGGCACGGCCTTCCACGGAGATGGTGGGGATGATGAGGGGGCTCTGCTGCCTCCCAGTCGCTGATTGTGGATACCTCTTTCCAACAGCAGGCACCTGGCTGCCAGCTGGTACTGCTGCATCCCAAAAGCTTGATGAAATAACATCTGTCCTGCTGTGAGGGCACATTGGGGAAGGATCTCAGGGGAAGGTCTCTGCGTTACAAGGACCAGCTGGGTGGTGTTTGGCAGTTCTGACAGTGAGCTATTCAGCCAAATATGGATGATAAAATGGTTTAGATTGGAAGGGACTTTAAAGATCACCTAGTGCCACCCCATGCCCTGGGCAGGGACACCTCCCACCGGACCAGGTTGCTCCAAGCCCCCTCCAACCTGGCCTTGAACCCCTCCAGGGATGGGGCAGCCCCAGCTTCTCTGGGCAAC
The DNA here is from genome assembly GCA_026413425.1 of Tringa solitaria. Lineage (NCBI taxonomy): Eukaryota > Metazoa > Chordata > Aves > Charadriiformes > Scolopacidae > Tringa > Tringa solitaria. The sequence goes on from JAOXJM010000041.1 coordinate 1,230,110, forward strand.
CTGGGCCAGGCTCTCTCCACCCTCACAGCAACAATTTCTTCCTAATATCTAACTAGCTCTAGATATCATATCCAATTTGTTCTAGAAAGAACTATCAAAGGGAAGAAGCAAATGACAAGAAATGAGAAAGGATACACTCATGTGAATATAATTGTAGGAAACATTGTGGGTCAAGACTTTCTTAAATGGAGGATCAGGGCTCCCTCTCAGAGGAGCCAGGACTTGATGGAGAAATGGGCTGCCAGGAACTCCATAAGATTCAACAAAGGTAACTGCAGAGTCCTGTCCCTGGAGAAGGAAAGCCCCATGCACCACTACAGGCTGGGGGGTGACCAGCTAGAATCAGCCCTGCAGGGAAGGACCCGGGGGTCCTGCTGGAGAAATTTGTGGAGTTGCACAGTGGTGGGGGAGACAAGTTTCAGGAAGGGAATTTAGATATCGGGAGAATAAAATCTACCGTGCCAGTGGACAGATTTAAATAGGGGCTCAGACATGGTGTTTGATCTCCAGTCTCGGAGATCAAAACTCAACTGGACAAGGCCTTGAGTGACCTAAATTTCGAATTAGATCCAACTTCAAAGGTGACCTTACTTTGAGCGCGGGTTGAACCAGAGACCTCTATAGGTCCCTTCTGACCTGAATGTCATGATTCTGTGGGATGTACAGAAAAACCTTCCCATGCCAGAGGGCTCAGAGTATGTGTGTTGGTTACATTTCACTGTAAGAAGGCTATTGTAAAAATGTATTTTTACTAAATATCAGAGACCATAATGCAGTTGTATGTGCTTTGGTGTCTCTTATCTTCTCCTATTCTGTTGCCATAATCTAAGGGAGATATTTTTCCAGCTGTGAGATCTGTTGACTGTTGTGCTTGGTTTCTTGGTGTTGAGACAGCGTAGAAGCTTGTGATGATCTGTAGGGGTTCATCATGTTTGAATTTTCACAGACTCTTGCTGAAGAGCAAGAAGAGCAGTAGAGTTGAAGGAGCCATTGGACCCACAGACACTGCCCTTGCTGTCTGGTGGCACAACCGGTGAGGCTGGTGGCTGCACCTTTTCTCCTGTCACCCCAACAGCAGCAAGGTGACCGTAATGAGTGTATGAGTTGACTGGGAAGGGAAGATGCTGCCCGGTAGCACCTTATTGATGTGGTGATGAGCAATGTATAAAACCAAAAGCACTGCCATAAGGTGTGAAGAGTGCCAAAGAATGATACCATGGAATTTTCTGCTTAGATTACCTCCAGGGGAAGGCTTTTGGGATTTTTTTTTTTTTTTTTTTTGCTGCCAGAAGCTTTTCTTTTGGCAACTGTGAAGGGCTCTGAGTGCCCGAGGCTCCAATGGCGGTGGGATTGCTTGTTGCTTTGGGAAAACATACCACTGTGGAGGAGGGAGTTGTATCAGCACTGGCAGGAGCTGTAGCTTGGTGTGTCACTGTTCCCAGCTAGAAGAGTTGTCCATGTGGGGCTAGAGCTGAGGGAAAAGGTGTTAAGAGGATCTGGAAAAAATAAAAAAAGAAAATAACCCTGAGAGCCAAACATGGGGTTGCCCTCACCTCAGTCCCTCAAAGGTGTCTGACAGCAGAGGGGGCTCAGACCCCAAGCCATCTTTGTGGTCAAGGTGGGGCAGGGAGGATGGACACAGTGACACTGGGTGGGTTTCACCTGAGGAGGAAGACTCGGTTTTACCCATTGTTGTGTTTGGTGAGGGGTCAGGTCCTTCATGATGTGGTAGGTATAGATGGACTGTGGGGAGTGAGGTGGTTCACCTGGTTTCTAGATCATCTATGCCCAGGAGCTGAGCACGGATGCTGTCCTTTCGCGTGGGGAAGGACATCTGAGCTCCCACTCTTGGGAAGGCATCTGGTGAGGGGGCTATTTTGGTCCTGGGTTCCAGCACCTCCATCCGGCCGAAGCCCTCGCTGTCCTACAGTCTGTGTCGGAGTGTGCTGGAAACACTCATTCTACTTCCGTTGCAGTCTTTCTGGGCAGTTGTTTAATTATGAAGCTGATTATTTATGCGGTTATGTTTTTGAGAGTCTGGCTGAGCATTCTTTAAAAGCGACAGCGAAAACAGGCTCCCTGCAAAATGGGTGGTTACGTGGGCAGCGTCGCCAGCTCATCAGGCCAGTTGTCTAATTAAGCAGGGAGTTGGAGGATTTCACGGATTCAAAGGCTACTTTTAAATACCTTGCTCAGCCAACGGGGCATTTGGCTTGCTATTGTCTGACTGCAAATAACGCGTGTCTTGAATTGTCTTTGTTTTAATTTATTTTTGTGCTTTGTGTGTTCTGTAAGATTGGCTCAGGTATGCTGGGAATTCCTCACTGGGTACCATGCTGGGATGAGCGGAACAGTACAAGACACATAATTTTCTTCGTTCTTCTGTGGAATTTGTGTGTGTGTGTGCACATATTTGTCCGTCACTGCGATTAGCGGTAAGCTATATGAAAATAAGGAATAGCCCCAGGATCCCAGGCAAAAAATTAAATTAAATATTTATTAGGTATCATGATTTATGGACTCTGTCTGAAAGTGAAGAAGCCTTTATGAACTACGTACAATCTCATAGTTATCAGGGGACACTTCAGAACTTAATTTTAAGGAAGAAGGTATAAATAACTTGACAAAGATAAGGCTGGGGATGGATGGAGCTGGTCTCCACAAGTTTCTTCCAAAACTTCATTTCACATGATGTTGTCCTGAGCAGAATTAACTTTTTTAGTCCTTGATTTTTCCACCTAAGCCTGTTTAGGTAGACCTTGAAGGACAGTTTGCTGTATATGGAGCCTTCTTACAGTGGAAGTAACGGTGGGCAAAGGCAAAGCCGAAAACCTTCAAGGTGGTTGGTTGGCTGGTTGGTTGCCAGCAAAATTCCTTTTCATTTCCTCCACTGGTTTGTGGTTATCTAGACCATCTCTCGAACACAACAAAATGTGTAAGGAGCTTTACACATGTGGGTAGTGGCCCGGTAGTAGGAGGAGGTGTGGGTGGGGAAGAGGGGACATCCCCAACCAGCCTGGTGGTGTCTGGGTTGGAAGGCTAAAGGCGTTGACCAAGGTTGTCTGAAGAACCTTGTCCTTGTGCCAGGTGAACTGGAGATGGTTCCTCAGTGCAGCAGGTTCATGAAAGCTGTTCTTTGTGCATCTCTTACAAAAGATGTTGAAGCTGAATTTAAAAGCTCTAAGTGATGATGAATTTACTGTGCTCACGGTTAAATTGTTGTAGTGCTTAGAGGTCTGCTGGATTGGGCTTCTGATTGTTATGAGGGCTAATATGTATTTACACTGATGAGCAAGTATTGCCTATTAAACTGGAGATAAAAGTGGAAGAAATGCAATATCTGAGGCTTGGGGACAGAAAAGAAAATAACATAATTACAATTCTGTTTCCTGCTCTGTTTTTCTTTAGTGCTGTCTTGAGGATTGTAATTGCATATATTTTAATGATTTCTGTAGAGTTTATGATTTATTTT
>JAOXJM010000041.1:1236069-1256286 GCA_026413425.1 Tringa solitaria
GGTGGGAGGTGTCCCTGCCCAGGGCAGGGGGTGGCACTGGGTGGGCTTTAAGGTCTCTTCCAACCCAAACCATTCTGTGATCTGTCATCTTTTTGTTTAGAAATCCTAGTTTGTTCATTCTTTCCTTGTAGGTCATTCACGGGGGTGTTTTTCTTACTTGTGTTTGTTTTTTTGGATTATACCCCCTGCCTTTCTTTGGCCTCACCCCCAATAGCCCGTATTGTCCGCAAGGACACGGCTGGAAACTCAGGATGCAGTAATTCTGTACCGAGGAACACGGGGGGTTTTGTCTTCAGCTTTGATGTTTCTGCTGCAGCCGAGATATTCCAGAGTCTGTTTGTCCTCTTTGCATTAACATGGCATTTCCCACTCACGTTTGTTTTGTGACTCACAGTAACACGCAGAGAACGTCCTGCAGAACTGCAGCTGGCACGTTGGTTCTTCACCCTGTGTTTCTGTAACACGCTGACTCTTTTTCAGTGGGATGTCTTGCAGTTTTCCACTCTGGATAACAAATATATGTGGTTTTTTCTGCTCTTCCTTTTATTTTATTATTTTTTTTAATCTTGTGGTGTGTAGTGATAAATCTTTGCTGGGCAAAATGTTGTTTCATGGCTTAAAAAAAAAAAGTCTATTTCCAACTTTTCCAGTGCACAAGATAACTCTATATTCCAAGATTTTTGATCCTGGGGATGGGAGTCAAAAGCAATGCAGGAATAGAATATAGGTGTTTTTAAAAAATTAATCTCTTAGATTGAAGAGAAACTGGGCTTTATTTAGTTTTCCATCTATACTCCAATCCATCCCAGGAGCTGTACAGCTGCCTGCAGAAATGCCAGCCCTTAAAAAGAAGACATATTTAAATGTTTTGCTGTGCACCCTGCAACTATATTTTTATTCTGGTCCTTGTGGTGTTCCCTTTAGTTTGTTGCTTGTTGATAGGGGCCTCATCTTGAGTGAGTATTAATCTGGTTTTAATTATGGTGTCTAAAATGATTTAACGTCTGCCAGTGATTTCTAAGACATAAAATGTGGATATTTAAAAATGTGATTCACGTGAAACGGGAAAGGTTTTAGTGTTTCAAAACTTCTCAGTCTTTCTGGCATTCTGCCCAGTACTAATGCCTATCTACTAAAAACAAATTGTAAGAGTACTTTAATTCTAGTTTTCTTATGAAATGGAGGTCTTTTCAAGTCAGGTTTGGCATAATTTTCTCATCTCAGTTACTTTTTCATGTTTAGCTTGGAGGTGTTTATGATTCTGAAAGGAGAGAAAATAACCCCAGAAGCGCAGAAGCAGCCTGGTCCTGGTGAGTTCAAAGGGTGTTGCTGAGGATGTGACAATCGAGTCCACAGCTGGGAAATGTTCAGAAGAAAGAGGGGGAATAGGTTTGGGAATAGGATCAGAAAAAGACTTGCTGAGCCTCAAAGTTGGACCTTGCTGCTGTAGGCAGCCACATCAGAGCTGTGTCCCATAATGAACCCAGCAGAGATGGACCTCAGCTGCCTGATCCCAAGACACACATGCTTCCTAAAACCAGGGTAAGGGAGCATGTTTGTGGGGTTATTGATGTATTTTGCATTAGGGTCATATCACTGAGTCATTCTTTCCTTCACCCAAAGCCTGCCTGTTTCCTTCCCTCTCTCCACACATTTGGTGTATTTTACTCAGCATGGTTGTCCTTCCCTTTCAGTGGTCCTCACCAGCTCTACACGTCCCTTCTGCATACTTTAATCTAACTTTCCCACTGTCCCAAATCACTGAAAGCCCGTGTTTCACCCTCCATGAACCTCAGTGGCCCTCTCTACATCTACCACACTCATCCCTGCCACCATGTCTACCATGGTTCCCCCTCCCTGCTGCTCTTCCCTCTCTTTTCTGCCACCCACCACCACAATCTTGCACCGTAACACCTAGGTCCAAGCTGTCACAGAAGCCTCTCATCAGGTTCTGATCTTCAGCAGCTTTCTGTTTCTCCTAGGCTTCACTGCTTCGGGTCAGATGATAGCGTTAGTGATGGTGACCTTCTCTCCTATTTGTACTGTTTCTCTCCGCTTTCCCTTCCAGCTTCTCCTTTGCTTTTGGGCAGCCCTGCATTTTCTTTCCCATTTTGCCCTGCCCTGCTCCAGCCACCCCCTATATCCCTCCTTCCTTCCCATTGTCTGCTCTTCCTCTTTTAATAAAGCTCGTTGACTTCTCTCCTTCTGGGCACTCCTCATTATCCCTGAGATATTCCAGGCTCCCTGCCAGTGATTGTATGTCTCCATCTCCCCTCTTCCACCACTCTCCCAGTCACAGCATAGACATTTCCTTGACGTATTCTTCATCCTTCGCTCGCCTCACACCGCCTGCTGGCTCTGTCCATCTCTGTCTTACAAATCTTTTGAGGCTCCCGTCTGACAGGGATCACCAGATCTGTCAGCTTCCTCACTTTCATCAACTCCTTCAGCATCTCCACATGAGATTTCTTCACCTACGTGCCTCCTCAGGTGGCTGTGAAGCAGCTATACCCTAGAGACCAGGAGCAGCCCACTTATTTTTAAGGACCACATAGTTTCTGGAGGGAGGTGAAATGAATAAGCACCTCTTTTTTGGTGCTCAGAGCTCCTGCTGGAGCACCTTGCATGGTCAAAGCTGCCTGGAGCAAAACCCTTAGGGGAGGAAGCCCCTCGACAGCGCTGCTGCTTGGACTTGGGGAAAATGAGAGCAGGGGATGAGCCAGAAAGAGAGAAATGCTGGTAGAGGAGGGAGGCAGTCTCTGCTCTAAGAACTACTGGTGTCTTTTTCAATTTAACATCACAGTTTTCATGCCTGTGGAAATGTAAAAAGATACAAAGTGATGTGCTGGACTGCTGATTTTCAGTGTGAACCCATGTCCTGCCAAGCGGCGGGGCTGGGAAAAAGGAGGAACTGACAAGTCTAGAAACTAGTGGAAAAGTGTCAAAGTGAGTGAGCAAAATTAGGAAGCCAAGGTTTTCTCATTATCATCTTATTCGAGGGGAAAAAAAAAAAAAAAGAGTATTCTTGGTCTGAAAAAGAAGATGACAATTTGGCAGTAGGCGCTTTGTACCTTTACTACTGTGCAGATTGTCATTTTCTTACTTACTAAAGCTGTCAGGCATTTTGGGTTCCCCTTGAAGCAGAATTAATGGCAGCTTCGTCTGCAGAGACTGTTGTTTTTTTCACCCTTGTTTTATAAAATATGGAAGAACGCTGTGCTTGTTGTATTATCTTTGTGCTCATAATAGACATTAATAAATAAATCCCTGTAAGATGGCAGGGACGTTTAGAAGATAAAAAAAATCACAATGCCTTTTTTTTTCCCTGTGTTCAGAGTGTGTGCTGCATCAAGGCATTTCAGTATTTTAGTTGCAGTGGGAGGCTGTTTCCTTTTTCATGACTTTATGTATGACTGCAGTGTATTATGGAATTCTCTAGTGCTAAGAAATAAAAGCAGGAACCATGTTTTCGCACAAGAATTCAGAAGTTTGAGACAAAAAGTTTACTTGAGATTCAAAAATAGTTCGTTCTGGTTTTGGTTTTTTTGTTTGGTTGGGTTTTTTTTATTTTTTTGCAACGTAGAAGGAAGTCAGCGCGGCCTGGATATCCCACAGCAGAGAGCACTCACCCATTGCCAACACAAGCTGGGAAGAGCTTCAGGGTGGACAATGGAGATGCTGAGGAGACTGGGAAGGTGGAATTGCTCCCGGCAGCATGGCTCAGTGGCAGAGGAGCAGGTCAAGCAAGTGCCATCCTTGCATCTTTGAGATCTTCATCAGGACATCATGGCAACGCCTATGGATTTGCCACTGTCTGGGCCCTGTTGTGTGAGGAGCTGTACGGTCAGAGGTGTGGAAGGAGGTAACATTAAAAAGTGGGTACTGGGAGGAATGGACACAAAAGAAGTGTATGAGGAGGCAGGTGGATCCAGGGAACTGCTGGGTGGAATTAAACCCCTGGGGTTATTCTGATACTGATTGCTCTCATTACACCTGGAATGGATTTTGGAGCCACATTTCTCTCTGTGGGTTGAGCTGCAGTTGTTGACCTTGCAGACAAGGCTACGCTTCCCAGACCATTTTTAGGTGGCCCTGTTTGCTGCCATTATGGTCAAAGCAAAGACAAACCAACCCGTTGCTGCCAATGGGACCTCTGGAGGAGGGTGCCTGTGGGGGACATGGGAGGTGCCCAGAAAGCACAAGGGGAAGCATCATCTGTGGTTTGTGGTACCCTTGTCTTTCTGCCTGGCTCTTTGCACAATGAGATTTCCTCTCAGGCTTGGCAGAGCTTGGGGTGGTGGGGAAAGGCAGGGTCACAGCTACCTGGCTGGGTCAGGGATGGAGTTAGGGTGGGCAGGGCCAGGCTGAAGGGTTTCTTCAACCTGTGGTACGTATTTCAGGTTCTCAGTGACAAAACAAGCAATGAAGGTCAATGAAATGACCTTCCTAAATGAGTTGTTAGGCAAATAACATGGTTGTACTAGAATCTTTCATCTGAACATCTGAAGGCTTTCAGCTTTTGACAGAGAAAAAATGTTTATATGCTTTTTGAGCATTTCCCTGGAAGCAATGTTTGTTTTGCTCTTTTTCTTTCCCATGTATTATTGCTGGAGAATTGTTTACTGGAATGGCATGGCCGTATATTAACAAGTAGGAGGCACAGGTGAACCTTTCCCGATAGAACCGTAAGGTTGGACCTTTTAACTGCTCCCCGTTATCGCAGCACCATAAAGACGTGTTATTTTGTGGTGGCAGGAGGTTTGGCTGAAGCAGCAGCGTGTCGTGGCACGGGGTGGGTGGTGACTCACCTCCCAGTGAGTCAGGCTCCGACACCACAAAACGCCTTGGGGAAACTCCATGTTTATGTCCTCAATTTTCTCTTGCTTCACTGGGATCATTTTTAAGGCATTTGAAATACGGCAACACAGCTACAGAAAATTGCTCTCTGTAGCGTACCTCACCGTAAACGTGTTTCATCTGCTGCTAATTTCTCCTGCTACTGTCACCTGGCAGTAGTTCTTCCCTTTAGCTTGTAATATTCTTTAATGACTTTTCCCTTAAAGTTAACACAAAACTTTTTGTTGTTGTTGTTGTTTTTTGTTGTTGTTTTGTTTTTTTTTTATTAGAAAATTATCATCATTCAGGTGATGAATGCGGCCCTTACCAGTTTGACTGCTTGAGGTCCACCTTCTCTGTGCCATCCTGTGCTCTCTGTCCTACCCATGACCCCAACCCATCCCCATCCTTGGCAGACACCAGAACTCACAGTGTTTCAGGAGGTATCTTCGCTGCCCTTCCTCTTCCGAAGCAAAGTTTCTAACTTCTAATGGACTCATCTATTAAAAGTCATTTTAGTTACCGTTTTCTTTTCCGGTTTAGGGCTGTGAAGTGAGTGCCTTTGATCAGATTAATCGGTTTTGGCTTTTAGAGAATTGCTTTTTCACCTCATGTGGCACATTGAATATTTGGTTTGCTGTAAAGACTATTATGCTAGACATGCATTATGTTCACTTAAATATGTTTTTATCTTTGGAAAACCTTTAAGGAGCTTATCAGGGCAGAGGGAAGTACATTTTCTGTATAAATGCCATGTATGACTGAGTTTTCCTGCCCATCTCCCTCCTGGGGAAGCTCTGCCTCCTTGGCAAAGCTGGGCTCAGGCTGGGTCCCCACTGACCCCACGCTCTTGCCCTGGTTTTGGGAGTTGGGCAAAGGGCAATGGTGTGTTTGATAAAGGCATTTTCAGCATGAGCACTTCTTTTTCCTGTATGCTGTAGACATTCGAGATGGAAATCCTCCTCTACATACTCCCAGTGGTCTAAAAACTATTCCACATTTATCTTTTTTTTTCTTCTTCAAAGCTTCATTTTTTTTTTCTGTCAGAGAGTGGATATATTTTAGCTGTTTAATCCAATCTATTTTTCATGTTTTTTTTCCTGTAGCTGCAGCTGTTTCAGAGAGTAACTTATAAGAGATTAACCTCCACAACGAAACAGACTTAAACATTTCTTCCCAGTGCTTGGTTTGAAATGGTGCAGCAATTAACTAAGATTCATTAGAATGGGGGGGGGGACCTTTACTCTCACTTTCTGATTAATGCTTCTGCTTTAAACTCTTATCCATTTATCCCTCTACGTATCCTATTGTTCTCTCCTCCAGATAGGGGCTTCATACAAACACTGTTTTAATTACTTTTTATAATTAGTCAGAGGCAAAATCTTTGATGAAATGCCTCTTATAGTTATTGAAATCTTTGCTGCTTTTTTCATGTATTATACAGAACTTCTCATTAACTTTTTCAAGTCTAATTAAATTTCACTCATCATTCTTACATTCACCCCTCCAGTATCACTCTTCGCTAATTCTTCTGGTGACATTACACTCTAGATGACATCACAAGATCTCATTTGTTTCAGGGGAGAATGCATTTTAGAAAATTAAGGCTTGGAGCAACTTTTTTTTTTATATAATTATTTTTAAAGGAGATTTCTTTCTGCTTTGCTGAAAATTACCTCATGTTCTTAGGAATGAACAGAAAAACCAATTCGTAAATCCAGTATATTAATTCTCTGTCCTGAATTATCTTCCCCTAGTGTCCCTGGTGGCCTGTCCCTGACCTTAGTGTACCGTTTCCACAAAGTCTGGTATTAACAAAACGTGTTTAACAATCCGTTCCTATTTGCTGCTTATGTTTTTTGCAATTCTCTTCCATGAAAAGGTGTTTTCAGTCCTTACTTACAGGTAGCATTTGGTAACTCACGTCTTTAATACCCGGTGACTGTATCTTGGGACTGTGTTGTCACTCCCTGCTTCTGGCACGAGACTTTTGGGACGGTGCGCAGGGATTTAGCGGTGGTGTTAATGGGAATCCCATAGCTAAATCCTCTGGCAGGGCTTTCAAAATGAATCCCTGCCCCCTGTGCATTTAACAGGGAGTAGGGGTTTGAATTGTATGAAATAACATGGATAAATCTCAGTTTATCTTTGAAAACTTGCTGTTTCTTCCTTTGTCCCTTATCTGCGTTGTGCTTGTATATCTGCAGCATTTATGGTAACTGCTAATACTTCCTTATGGATGTGCTTCCAAATCTTTTTATTTTCAGTGACTGGATTACCTGCCTGTTGCTTAACCTTTGAGCACTTGGTTTCAGTCTCATGATTTTGCCCGAAAATAAGGGTGAGACTAGAATGCTGATGGGGAAATGAATATTCCCAGCCACGGACCAAACCATAACCGTTTTTCACTTGATTCTTTCAACTTGGCACAAAGCCCTTAGATAAATTTGTGTGAAGTTTCAGAGAGACTGCACGGAATGTGAATCGCAGGGTGTTGAGGGTTCACACTCACCTTTGGGAAGATCTAACTCAGCTTGTCAAGGGCTGCAGAGCCCCACCACAGGTGAGGTCCCTGTGAGACAGCAGCTTCAGGGCAGAGGTGCCACCTTCCCATCCCACGTCCCCACCAGGAGCCACCACCTGGTTGTACTGATTCCTTAGTGCTGGTTAGGGGCTGCTCAAACTCTTCCTCTGAGTCCATCTCATGCTTCCCCATACGAAAAGTCCCATCCTGCTGGTGGTGGGGCTTACCCAGCCCAGCAGGTTGTGGTGACACCTGGCCAAACAGAGGCCCAAACTTGGAAAAGACTTTTTGTACATTTTTGTTATACTCTTGTTTTTTCTCTAAGCATATCTGATTCTCTGCGTCCTCCTTTAACAGTTTCTGCATCCTCCTGATGTGAGGCACTACAGATTTTGAGAGGAATACCCCAAAGCAACCATGTTAGCAATTCTACTTCTTGGACTGTTTCCCTAAAGGGTGCGTTTAGTATCTAAGACGATTTTGGTATTTCCCCTGGTGAAGAACATCCCTTCCTGCTCTCAGGCACCTCTTGAATATGCTTCTCCTCGCAGCATGGACACCCTAGGGTGATTGGAAGGGTGACCTGCCCTCCAGATCTGTTTGGCTAGGCCCTAGCCTTGGTTGAGCTATGGGACATTAGACTTTCTTGCTTTCTGTGTAAAATTAATGTTCCAGTGATTAATAGTCTCTTCCAGTGATGATTATCCTTTATTTAAAAAAAAAATATAAAATCCTTTTTTCCAGTTTTAATTTCCCTGGTTTTAACTTCCAACCATTGCTTTCTACCGTGCCTTTCTTCATGAGAGTAAAGCAGTTTTCACTTCTCCCCATCAAAGCACTTACATGTTTATAGCATTCCCTCTCAGTTTTTTTCCTTTTTGATGAATAAAACCAAACAAAACCATTGAATATCTTCAAATAAGATATTATATTCCGTAAAGAGAAACAACCAGCACACAGCTCCCTACATGTCTTTCAACCTGAATTTCTCCAGTGCAGTATTCGGAGGTTAAACATATCCATTTCTTCCTACTCTACCCTCCTCTCTCCGTATATCCACACGTTTCTTAGACATTCTGTTATTGTGGGAGCTGCTGTTACTTGCTCTCCATGACACGTAAGGTCATGTAACACCACAGCTATATTGAAACAAGAAGGATTCAGTAAAGAATTTATTTATTTAGTGTCCTGTAGTTCAGACAATCTTCTATCACCAGGAATTTTGCTGATTGCTCTCCGGTGTCTGTCTTTTTACCATCAGTCGTAGCAGGAGTGGGAAAGCTGCCTGTATCACTGGCACTGTTGTGTCCTTCTCCTCCACTCAGCAGCTGGTGCGTTGTTTGGTCTGGTCCAGATTTGGTTCTGGGCAATGGGAAATGTCCTTCCACTGGCCCCAGATCAGCTTCACTTTAGTAGGTGTACTGGTTTCACAGGGCAGGAGGGATGAGACAGGGCTCTCTGTATGTGAGACCATGCTAATTCTGCCTTGGTCACGGCTGTTTATGGCTTGATCTCATCTCAAGTGATGTCATTTCACCAGCAGAAGCATGTTAATTTAAATGAGATGTGATGTAGTCACAGGTTTCTCTTGTTGGTAAATACTGATGCGTTACAGAAAGACTTTTAAATTGGTCTCTCTCTGATTTGCTCATTTTGCTATGGGAAGCTGTCTGCAAAGCATTCAGAAGCATGAAATTCTCATTTCTGGTGGGAGTGCAGCTTCTCTCGTATTTTCTTCTGGTTTATGAGATAAATCTGACCGGTGTCTGTCTGAGGAGGTTTAATGCCCGGCTCACAGCTGCTGGGTATTTTTGGCTGTAGCTACGGCTCATCTCAGTTCAACCTATTTGGGGTCTTCCTGGCCTGTGTACTTAGTTCATTTTTGATATTGGCCCAAGAGATGAAGCTGTGGCACAGACAGGCTTTTAGGCTGGATTTCATCCTGTTCCCCTTGAGTTTTGTACTGTCTGAACTAATTTAAAATGAACTCCCTTTTGAGTGATTTAGGTGATAAAAGATGCGTTTGGGTAAGGATGGGAGCCTGTGTTGAGTCACTTTGTGTCCAGTTCTCCTTGGTCTAGAGTGTGTTTGGGTTTGTTCTCAGTTGTACGTCGGCTGCATGCTCCTGCCCAGAGGTCCCATGCGGGCTGTCCTGTCGTCTCTGGGTTTATGAAGTCTGTAATTACACCACAAATGGCTGCAAGACTTTGACCTTAGCAACTTCTTAAAAACTTGCTCTGCTTTGGTGTGATCTGCGTTGTAGCATGCAGAGGAGTGAAGAACCAAGCCTGGGCCAACCACGTTGATGTCAATGCTATGGTAAGGCTTTGTAGAAATAGTGGGAAATAATAAGTGTTCACCGACTGTTTTATAATCACATGGACAGAGGGATTCTGGAAATACAGGTTTAAAGCTTTACTAATGTTTAGTTTAACAGAGGACAGTACCTTAACATCTTCACAGCAGTAAGAGATGCTTTGGGGGATGCCTTCCAGCCTCCAGGCCTTTGACCTTCCTGCTCCAGGCATTGTCCATTTCACATCCCTCCCTTTGTGCAGCATAGGTGGTTTCTACATCACCTCCTATAATTGAGCCTTGTGCTGGGAGATACTTAAAGCCAACGAACAACAAAACAAATGCAAATTCGCTCTCCTCCTATTTTCCATATATTCTATTTCTGCTGACATTCTATATGGATCACACCTGGCGCAGAGACATTGAGGTTCTTATAGTCTGCTCTTGGAGACTTGAGCCTGAAAAGATTTTCTAGGGGGAGGAGGAGAATGTGCTGGGTGATAGTGAGCCCGATAAACGAAGACAGCCTGTGAATTGTGCATATTCTTGAGCATTCACCTTCAGGAAGTGGTAGGACTTAAGTAGTGGATGACTGGCAGAGAAGACCTTGAACAGTGGCTCTGTGAGACTTATTTATTTATTTATCAGTGTAGTCTTCTAGGAAGATTAATTATCAGACAGAAAAGCCTTGAGGGATCATTTTTTTTTGTTCTCATTGTACAAGTTTTGGGCCAGTAAAATAACTCTCTTTTCTAGTACTCCTGATTAGCCGTACGGCAAGCTAGTAAAGCACACAAGTGAAGGGGATTATTCAACCTGGATATGCAAATAAGAAGCTATTACAGCTCTCACTGGCTTTTATGACCTTCATTAAGCGCAGGGGAACAGTTGAGCGTGGGTATATTGACTCAAACCCAGCCAAGACCATAAACTGCGGCGCAACCCCCTTCACTGAGGGTGTGTGAAAGGCCCTGCAGAGCTCAGTGCAGAACCCAGTTTAATATTCACAAAGCTCAAATATCGAGACCTCCTAAGAAATTAGCACACAAGGAAAGGACAGATTTGGACAGGAGGGGTTTTTGAGCCGTGTATGTAGGAATTGCAGACCAGGACTGGCAGTAACTACACACCTGGTTCTGAATCACGTAGTAAGTGCCATTACTGCGCAGGACTCATAAACTCTATTGGCTCAATTTTCTGAACAAAGCATCCAGACCTGCTTCATATGACACCTGTGAGTATTTAATGTACCCGTTAACAGAAATTCCCTTTGATTTATTTGGTATTCTAAATAAACAAGGGGTTAAAAGTGCCTGTGGTTTATCCGTTTTAGCCCTTCTCCGTGTGTAACCCGGGATGGACTCAAAGGACCCCCCCTTAAAACTTGCTGTTTTATTAGCTACTGGTCGGGGACAGGAATAAAAGGGATTTTAGTGGATTTATTGAGAGAGTTTCAAGGTTTGAGAGTACTGTCTGCATTATAGGTCTGAAATGTCTGCTTCTGTTCTCAGAGCCTGCCTATATGGGAAGAAAAAGCAATTCTCACCTGCTGTCACTGCCTGACCCAGATTTATTTGCACATTTAGAGGTTTAGTGATGCCAGACCATCTGACCCCGTATTGCCACGGATTAAGTTTTGAGTTTGAAGTTTTTACTTCTTTCCCAGCTTGTATCTGGGTTTTGCAAACTGATGATGTTGGTGTGACACCAGCGGTGTGTCAGATCAGGAGCCCCCTGGAGTTGTCTGTTTTACTGATGCACCTACAGTGGTGCTGCAGCAGAGGTAGCTGTGACCAGCACGTGATCATCATGGACCTTCCAGATCCCCATCTGAACATCCCTGGTGGCTGCCAGGCTTCAGGGTATTGTTGCTGGTTAAAGAAACTTGGTGAGAGAGCCAATTGTCCCGCGCCAGCTCCTACCATGAGTGCAACCACCAAGGAAGCTACAGAAAGAAGCAAACAAACCAGAATTTCTCCCAGAACTGGAAGTTTGCCTCTTGTTTGAAAAAGCATGGCAAAGCTGCGTGTAAGAGGGCTGTCTCTTTATTCCTGCCCTAACCATGTTATTCACTGATAGTAACATTCAGACTTGCAGATTCCTTTGAGGTGTAATAGCAAACATAGGAAACTTACTATGGTGTCAGAAAAAAGGATTGTTCTTTCCCTAAAGTACTTCAATCTTGCAAATATAAGTATTCTAAGAAAATTACCTTCCTGGGAAGGAACTGGTCCAAAGTTGGGCTCTAGACCTTCCATAGTGCTGGAAGCCAAACAGCACAGGTGAATTGATTTTCCTGTATGGTCAAATACAGATCTGTGGTTCTTTGGGAGGATAAACTGTCACAAGAAATGCCCTTCATCCTGTTCTCTCTGATGGAGAAGGGTGGCAGTAAGTTACCAGGTGATATATCACAGGATGGTTCAGGCTGGAAGGGAACTGGAGGTCATCTGCTCCAACTCCCTTGCTCAAGCAGGACCACCAGTTGCCCAGGACCATGCCCAGACAACTTTTGGGTATCTCCAAGGATGGAGACTCCGCAGCATCCCTGGTCAACCTGTGCCAGCGCTTGGTCACCCTCCCAGTGACAAGGTGTGCAGGAACGCGAGGGGACATTTGTCTCTGCTCCTGGGTCCCCAGGTGAGTCCCCGGGTGATGGTCCCTGGCTGTCAGCAGGGAGGTGACAGCAGCAAAGTGGCCTGAAACTTCATGCTCCGAAAGCAGCAAAGTTTGAGCCATAATTTAACACTCCCAAACCATGACAGTTGCTCCGGTTTTCTTCCAATGTTTGTAATTTTTCTTGTTGTTGTAGTAGAGACTCGCAATCACAAATTCCAACTTAGGCCTGTTATTAATCACCATCAAACACTGCAAGCCTCGGTGGTTTGTATTTGTAGGGCACTGATGGCCTTTATTTGATCTCCCATCGCTCCAGATAAGGTGGTGTTGTCCTGATGCTGTGTATAATCTGTTCATAATTGGAAGGGCTCCTTCAGGCATCTTATCATTCGAGCTGTGAACACAAGATTCATCATTACAACTAGTTAAAAGAACGCTGCCTTCAGAAATTATAATTCTATAACTCCTTTGAAAAGGAATTAGTATTTTAGAATACCTTTCCTCTAACAGACACCTGCAGCCAGTTATTCCAACAGAATAATTTCTTCATAATTAACTGCACGCGTTTCCCCTCTGTGAAAGAACAGAGTCTCATGTTAATGTTGGATTTTTGGGTCAGTAATGGGTAGTTGTAAAGGTCAGGCTGTGTAATGCCTGCAACGCCACAACATTTGAGTGGGGGGTTACAAAGATTAATAGGAAAATGGTTAAAGAAAGTATTAGCAAACCCCTTGTAATTCAAACAGCTTGCCGGGTTCTGCTTCTGAGCCTCCATCAGTGCTGCCAAGCAAAGTTCAGGAAGGAGTGGCAATTAAGGAAAAGGGATCAATTTGTCAATGGCAAGGGGAAACGTAGCCCGCTGAGTTTGCTGCTCAAAGCCCAGTGGAGGGATGGGTGCTTTAGGGTCAGGGAAAATGATCAAACATTTCTTCTAAGTGCTCCAAAATTGCACTTTGGAAACTTTGCAGAATCAGTTTAGCACCAGAGATCAAGAATAAAACATAAAATAAAAAACTAGGATGAAAATACCGCTGGCACAAATGGGTCCGTCTCTTTGAGCAGATGGATTAGAGACCCCCAGAGATTGCTTCCAAATAAGATTATTCCATGATTTTGTGATATCCACTTTGCAAAAAGAGAGTTCCAAATTCAGCAGGTTAAATATATTACCCATATGCTGTTGGAAGGAATAACCTGTTTCAGGGACATTATGCTTTGCAAAAAAATGAATTTATGTCCATTCCAGAGCTGGTGTCGCTATCATCATTATTATTTGAATATGTTGAGTTTATCTCATACATCTTTATTAAAAACGTTGTCTTTGATGACATTAGTGGTGATCAATAATGTGCTGTAGAAAGGTCACATGAGTAGATATAACTACTGCTGTGTATTCATTCAAATAATCAGATGGTGTCACAGTAATGTTTTACAAGCCCAGTGGGGAGCCTGGAAGAGAATTTCAGAGCTCAAAACGCTGATTCTGGTTCCTGCCATCTCAGAGGAGCATTGGGGCATCTGTCTTTCTGTAACATCACACGAGGAGCCCACGCTGATATCTCCACCCATGGCTCCCAGATCCTTCCCTGTGCTATTGCTCTTGGGGGCAGCATCCTCCTGGGTTTGTTCTCCTCCCCGGCATCACGCTCTTCATGATGCCTTCCAGTGATCGTGTCCGAGAGCGGAATTTCACTTTGTACTTCCCTGGCATGGATGCCAACAGCTGTTAAGCTTTGTCATGCACCCTTCTCCCTCCTCACTTCTCTATTTCTATGTGCACTGTATTATATTCACCGCAATGCTTTTGATCCAGAAAATAGCACATGACTATTATTTTTTTTTTGAAGGTTCAGAAGAATTAACGATTTTGAACTGCCTTTCATTTTCGTGACTCCTCATGAAAATTAGAAATAATAAAAAAATGAGGGTTTTGTTGCAGTTTTGTGCATAAGTTGTTGAGAGGAATGCTTGCAGGCGGTGAGAAATCACTCTCTGAGTAACAATTTCAACAAGGAATGGGGTAGAAGAGCCCCAGTGTGGAGCCCGTTAGAATAAAGGGCATTTGCCCTTATGCACTGAACAGGAGAAAGTCCAGGTGCTGCAGAGCACCGAGGGATAACAAAACAATGTTTAAGAAAATAGTGTAAATTTTCCATTGCTCTCTTACAATAACTTTATTTTACTTAACAGAATAAATAATACGGTGCCTTTGCTACTGGGTAGTGAGCCACAGGAGATGTTTCACAGTAAATCAACATTTACTTTCTGGAGTTACAGAGAGAATTTTGTGTCCCCGAGGCCGTTTGAGCAAATGGATGGGAATAGATGGGAAGGAGCACCGTGGGGCTGGAAGGGTTTTTAGAAACCTTTGACTGCTTTTAATGTCTCTGTGCACCCAATGGAGAGGAAGCGAGGAGGAGGTTATACAGAGCCGGGGCGTGTGTTTGCAGATAATTCTCATGTTAAATAGCTTATAGTGTAATATATATATATAGTCTTGCACGTACTTATGGGTGGCTTTTTGACAATTAGAACCTTTGCTGTTAAAAGCTTCTAACTTTTTAATCCACAAAGAGAGAAGGAAAAGGAATGCTTGTTGAAACCAGAGTTTTGAGAAATTAAGGTTTATCACAAAAAACATGAGTAAAATGTGCCCAATAAAACCTGTATCTGAATTTTGTAAATATATAAAGCTCCTAGAAGAGAGATATCTATTGTGAATGGTTACTTTTTTTGTTTGTTTGTTTTTTGGTGCCGTTAAGGGAGAAAAATATTAATTATGTTTTATCATTATTGCAATAATGTCTGTCCGGCTCTTCCCTTCTTGAAATGACTGTGGTCCCTGCTCAGGTGGCACATCATGGTGCCCTTTGATATCTGTGTATTTCAAGACACTGAGTGAATTTTCTTAGATTTTAGGGCTTTTTGAGCTCTTCCATCTCAGATATTCCCTGTCGCAGCCCTGTTAGTGTCTCCAGCGAAATACCACCTCTTCTGCTGGCTTTGACCAACTGCTTCCTCTTTGCCAAAACAGAAAGAAACCCCAAGAGTGGTGTTGACTTGTTACCATATGGAAATGGAAAGGTTATCAATACTGATATTTACTGATATTTATGCTTCTGGGTTTTGCTTGGAGAGAAACAGATGCACTTCTTTAGTGTGAAGTTATTTTGCTTTACAGTGCAATGAATACCATGTGGTACCTACAAATAAAAAATAGTTTTAACTCAACAGGGCTGGATAGTTTGCTCCCAAGTGACCTAAATTAACTGAACTAGTGGATTTTTGATGTAACAATTTATTCACTAGTAAAACAAGTAAGTGAAACAGAGCTCACTTAAGTGGAAAAATTTTAAAAGACTAATGAAGGTCTAATGTGCTAATGGACAGAAAGGTCAAGTATGGGTCATCTGCAAAAATAATGACAAAGTATGGCAAAAAGAATCATGTTCTTGCCAAAGACACCATGAATGTGTGCTGCAGTCAGAGACAAGTTTGGGCTCTGTACAGGAGTAGCAGGATAAAATTTAATGTATTGCACTACAGAAGAGATCAGACTGATCTAATGGTCTTTTCTAGGCTTAAAATTGGTCAGTAATTCTTTGGCCAGTCGCTGTGGCGGAGCTACACGACAGCCTGCAGGACCCACTATGAATCTCACTTGGAAAAAGAGTTATCAGGTCATTCATCTTCAGCTTGCCTGCTGCGTGACGGAGCCATGGCAGGTCCCGGGTACCCTGGTGAATAGCGATGTGCTTTTAATTAGAAAGCAATGTAAGATTTACGCCGGTGTTCAGGCCATGTTGTTGCCCTTGCCCCGTGATGTGGCACCACAGTTAAGCATCCTGGCTGCTGGGAGAGATCTTCTCTGAGGGATCAGTCATTTCCAGAAGAACATCAAGGGCAAGGGGGCTCATGTACCCAATCTGGGCAAAAGGATTCGGGCTGGGAAGGGAATTCACAGCTCCCATCCTGGGCAGTGATTGAGCTGCGGTCCCTGCACACTCCAAAAAAATTTTTTTAGGAGTAACTTTCAATGTATTATTTTGTGGAAGAGTAGAAATATTTTTTATTTTTGGGAGCAGCAGCGCCTAGGCACCAGAAATTCTTTAGTGAATATGTAATATTAAAATACTACGTGTTAAAACTATGAAAGTCTGAAGGTATTTTTAAAAGCTTGTAAAATATTGTCGTATCGTTGTATGCAGTCGTGTACAAGCCACCGTATATTATGAGCTACGGGTTCCTTCTGCATTGGGATCCAGAAAGGAAAACACATTAACTGGAAATCATGTAATTTACCACGGGTTCAGCCAGGCACAGAAATATGACCACAGGCAACAGTCTGCGGAGGCAGGTCCTTGCTCTGGAGAAGTTGGGCACCTTCTGATGGGTCTTGCTACACTCCAGCCCTAATTCCACTTTGCCAGAATTAACTGACCTGCTGGCCTTGACTAATAGAGGCTGACTTCCAGCCCTGAAGAAGTTAGCAGAAAATTTTTCCTCTGTGTTACACTACTCAACTGTTGTATTTGCAGACCCTGGTGAAGCTGTGCTAAATACGGGTTGGAGCTTCATCTATTGGTTGGTTTGTTTATATCTGGACATCCAGAGCCTTCAAGAACTTTCAGTTCCGTTCTACAGTGCAAAATAAATCAGTCTTCTGCAATAAGGTATTATTATATATTGATATAATATATCAAAATTTATTTAAATGATCCTCAAATCTTGACGCTGTGTAAAGGGTGTTACATGGCTTCTGTGTGATCATTGGATTGAACTTTTCCTTTCTGCTTTTTAGGGGGCTATAATAGGAAAAGCATGGAAATGTCTTAAAGTATGTAAACCTGATTGATGGAGTACTTTGAATTATTTTTCTTTTTCTGTACTGTGTGATATAGTTATAAGTACTTGATACTTAAAAAAAAAAAAAAGGCCTTCTTTAGTGAACAGCCAGGAGTAAGGATGATGCTTGTCACTTAGGCCTCACTGCCCATTTTTAAATATCACACTGCAGGGGAAAAGGAGACATAGGGAACCTTGTACAGTCAGCTGCCCACTGGGAAAGAAACCGTCATTACTTTGAACACAGATTTAGCCCTTGCATTAGAAGTCAGGAGTCCGCTGAGTCCCATCCACGGTTTTACGGTGTCAAGGGTCTGTAAACAGCATTAAGGTGCTTTTTTCTGGTATGTGAACGTGAATATCCTTCCTCTGCGCTGGGACTGAACTCATAGTGACCTCTCCCCCCTCTCTGCAGCAGTATGAAACGCCGGCAGTGTGATTACTCCTGCCCCTGCGTGCTCCCTGCCCTCCTCCATCAGGGGTCGGACGTGCCAGCATCTGCTGCTGTTGGGATGAAGTGTGGTGTTTGCAGCCCTCTGCCTCTCCTGCCGCACTCAAACGGGAGTGAGTACAGACCGTCTTCTTTATTTTCCTTTTCTAAGGATGAGAAAATTGATATTTGTACTACACCTCTTCCCTTTCAGCTTTCTAAAGCTCTCGAAGCCTCTCCCCTCTCATCTCTCTAGTCGCCCAAGACCAGATTCACTACCTTTATGGATGGTGACTTGGTGAGGGGAGCTGCTGGCATAAGTGGGGACACCACATGATGACATCCAAAAGCTCATTCCTGCCTTAGACTCTTGGTACATCAGGCAGCCCAGAAAGCTGTGTTGCTGCTGGGAGCATCTTGTGTCCTGGGCAGGCCCTCATCCAGCCTTTAAGAGTGGGGTAAACATGGCCATATTTTAATTTCTGATGATGTGAAGCAACAGGGAAAGATGCAGTGGTGTTCAGGAGGTCTTCTGCTCAGACGGGCTATGGGCATACTCATAACAGCAAAGGAACTCTTCAGTAGGTAGTGGTTTTCTTCTAAAGCTTTTTTTCCTAGATTTTATCAATTGCATTAATGGGTTTCCTCCTCGAGAATCTGTGTCTGGGACGTGAGTGTGAAAGGAGGCATTGGGATATTCACTTCGCGCTTAAGAGGAGTTTTGTGTTTGCTGGACTGTTGGTGTCAAGGGCTGCTTGCTGGTGGCCGTAGGGACCCCCTCAATTACACCCATTTTCCAGCCTGTCTGTATCAGGAGGGCTTCAGACCCCATCTGGCCACTGTTCCTCCTTATCAGTATTTAAAAGAAACATAGGTGAGGGAATCCAGTGTTGCACCCTGTCTTTGATGTGATGTAATGATGGCTGTGCACAGACCAACGTATGGGGCAGGGGAAGGAGCCTGAAGGACAACGTGGTGTTTGTGTATCCAGTTCGTGGCTCAGAAATGAGTAAATGCTGTCAGTCACCCTTCCACTGATGTCCTGGTGAGAGGGCATCTGGAGGGGTTCTCCTCTGGGGTAGAAGGCTCAGTATGTGTTTTCACTTGGCCAAGGGATTTTCTGTGGGGACTTGACTTGGTTCTGCTGTGTGATCTTCTGGGGTTTGAGTCGCTAACTGTTTCCTGAGTGGAGAGATGGCAACTTGTATTCATTAAATAATTAAAATAATTATTTTTCTCCACGTGATCGGCAGCTCCATCAGGCTGTAAACCCAGCACGTGTTGGGGAACTGTCTGTGAGCTGGTGTTCCTGGGGCTCTTCCCAGCCATATTGATGACCATGGATAGTGACTTGCAGATAAAGATATTAGACCTGGATAAAAAATGAGGAAACAGGGACGTTTGCTCAGCACTGCACAGAGTGCCAGTTTGGATTATATGAGTAGCTCCTGCAGGAGGTTAAGAGTTTAGCAGGATTAAAAGAAATGTTGGTATTTAAACCCAGTTTCTAAAGGTTTATTAACCGTAAGTACTATTGAATAAGATAATTGTTAAATATTGGGATTAGAAGGAAATTGCTCCTGAATGGTAAAATAATCTATTGAGGTTGACTGAAGAATTTTTTCTCAGCAGACCTGATTTTTACTTTAAATCGTTTGGCTGGACAGATTTTGAGTATGATTCTGTAAAAGATTTGCCCAGATGTNNNCAGATGTCTCATGCCCAAACCACAAAATTATGCAGAACTCTGGTGTGGGAATTCAAATCCTTCCTTTGCATATTTTTTTTTTTAAATACAAAATATAGGAGGCTACTATATGAGATTTCCCTGTGAAAAGTTTTGTCCGTACCAGAGAACCACAACTCACATGACAGGAATTGAATGAGAAAGATGTATTAGGGCATTGTTTGACAAATTAATGGACTTTACCAACATTTCGAGTAGGTATCACTAACAAATGGAAAAATTGCACCAATTAAAAATGAACCCTAAGGCTCAGACATCAGAACTCAATTGTCAAACCAGAAATATTTCCGATGAATCCATTTTATAAAGAAGAGTGTTGTCCCCTCAGAAGGGCATTCCAGATAGTAGCAAAAATTTGCCTGATTTACAGTGTGACATTAGTGGTGGCATGAGAGATGGCTGTAGAGGGGATTGGGTAAGCGTCTTTCAAGGTTAATGAATGAATGAAACCAAACATTTAACTGGAAGAGAAGGAACTTGTTTTCTATTTTCTCACATCTTCAACTTCAAAGTCTGAGTCTGACACTGTAAAACTTCCAACTTTGCTTTTTATGGGAAGCACAATCTTCTTGGCTTCTACTTTGGGTTCCTCCTGCAGCAGGACTGCCTGTGTCGCATCAGCAGTTTTGCATCTTTCCACTGCAGTCAGGATGAGTTTGGAGAGGCCTTGGATTAGCAGAGGTTGGATCACCAGCCGTGATCCAAGAAATAACTGTGGGGTTTGTGGAACGAGGGGCGTTATGGACTGTGTGTGGTTGTGCCCCGCGTGAAAGTGAGTTTTCTGCTCAATGCTGGTCCCCTCTGGCAGCAGGCGAAGGTGTCTGTGGGCTGTTGTGACCATGCTGAAGGTGCTGCCTTGTAGCGTAGAGCACAAGTCTTGTGAGGAGAGGCTGAGGGAGCTGGGGGGGTTCAGCCTGGAGA